>JAUIMM010000276.1:1580000-2180000 GCA_031769625.1 Taudactylus pleione | reverse complement strand
GGTTTCTCAGTCTTGTGTAATCACTGCGTATGATGAGGTTAGTAATTCCTGAGTAATGTCAGAGCCTGTGTAAGTGTGTGTGAGGATGTGATGGTACTCCATGTTACTGATGGTATCTCAGTCCTGTGTAATCACTGCGTGTGATGAGGTTAGTAATTCCTGATTAAGGTCAGAGCCTGTGTAAGTGTGTGTGAGGATGTGATGGTACTCCATGTTACTGATGGTATCTCAGTCTTGTGTAATCACTGTGTGTGATGAGGTTAGTAATTCCTGAGTAAGGTCAGAGCCTGTGTAAGTGTGTGTGGCTGTGATGGTACTCAATGCTACTGATGGTTTCTAAGTCTTGTGTAGTCACTGTGTGTGATGAGGTTAGTAATTCCTGAGTAAGGGCAGAGCCTGTGTAAGTGTGTGAGAGACTGTGATGGTGCTTCATGTTACTGAGGTTTTCTCAGTCTTGTGTAGTCACTGTGTGTGATGAGGTTAGTAATTCCTGAGTATGGTCAGAGCTGTGTAAGTGTGTGTGAGGCTGTGATGGTACTCCATGTTACTGATGGTTTCTCAGTCTTGTGTAATCACTGCGTATGATTAGGTTAGTAATTCCTGAGTAAGATCAGAGCCTGTGTAAGTGTGTGTGAGGCTGCGATGGTACTCCATGTTACTGATGGTTTCTTAGTCTTGTGTAATCACTGCGTATGATGAGGTTAGTAATTCCTGAGTAATGTCAGAGCCTGTGTAAGTGTGTGTGAGGCTGCGATGGTACTCCATGTTACCGATTGTATCTCAGTCTTGTGTAATCACTGCGTATGATGAGGTTAGTAATTCCTGAGTAAGGTCAGAGCCTGTGTAACTGTGTGTGAGACTGTGATGGTACTCCATGTTACTGATGGTTTCTCAGTCCTGTGTAATCACTGCGTGTGATGAGGTTAGTAATTCCTGAGTAATGTCAGAGCCTGTGTAAGTGTGTGTGAGGCTGCGATGGTACTCCATGTTACTGATGGTTTCTCAGTCTTGTGTAATCTCTGCGTATGATGAGGTTAGTAATTCCTGATTAAGGTCAGAGCCTGTGTAAGTGTGTGTGAGGATGTGATGGTACTCCATGTTACTGATGGTATCTCAGTCTTGTGTAATCACTGTGTGTGATGAGGTTAGTAATTCCTGAGTAAGGTCAGAGCCTGTGTAAGTGTGTGTGGCTGTGATGGTACTCAATGCTACTGATGGTTTCTAAGTCTTGTGTAGTCACTGTGTGTGATGAGGTTAGTAATTCCTGAGTAAGGGCAGAGCCTGTGTAAGTGTGTGAGAGACTGTGATGGTGCTTCATGTTACTGAGGTTTTCTCAGTCTTGTGTAGTCACTGTGTGTGATGAGGTTAGTAATTCCTGAGTATGGTCAGAGCTGTGTAAGTGTGTGTGAGGCTGTGATGGTACTCCATGTTACTGATGGTTTCTCAGTCTTGTGTAATCACTGCGTATGATTAGGTTAGTAATTCCTGAGTAAGATCAGAGCCTGTGTAAGTGTGTGTGAGGCTGCGATGGTACTCCATGTTACTGATGGTTTCTTAGTCTTGTGTAATCACTGCGTATGATGAGGTTAGTAATTCCTGAGTAATGTCAGAGCCTGTGTAAGTGTGTGTGAGGCTGCGATGGTACTCCATGTTACCGATTGTATCTCAGTCTTGTGTAATCACTGCGTATGATGAGGTTAGTAATTCCTGAGTAAGGTCAGAGCCTGTGTAACTGTGTGTGAGACTGTGATGGTACTCCATGTTACTGATGGTTTCTCAGTCCTGTGTAATCACTGCGTGTGATGAGGTTAGTAATTCCTGAGTAATGTCAGAGCCTGTGTAAGTGTGTGTGAGGCTGCGATGGTACTCCATGTTACTGATGGTTTCTCAGTCTTGTGTAATCTCTGCGTATGATGAGGTTAGTAATTCCTGAGTAATGTCAGAGCCTGTGTAAGTGTGTGTGAGGATGTGATGGTACTCCATGTTACTGATGGTATCTCAGTCCTGTGTAATCACTGCGTGTGATGAGGTTAGTAATTCCTGATTAAGGTCAGAGCCTGTGTAAGTGTGTGTGAGGATGTGGTGGTACTCCATGTTACTGATGGTATCTCAGTCCTGTGTAATCACTGCGTGTGATGAGGTTAGTAATTCCTGAGTAAGGTCAGAGCCTGTGTAAGTGTGTGTGAGGATGTGATGGTACTCCATGTTACTGATGGTGTCTCAGTCTTGTGTAGTCACTGCGTGTGATGAGATTAGTAATTCCTGAGTAAGGTCAGAGCCTGTGTAGGTGTGTGTGAGGATGTGATGGTACTCCATGTTACTGATGGTTTCTCAGTCTTGTGTAATCACTGCGTGTGATGAGGTTAGTAATTCCTGAGTAAGGTCAGAGCCTGTGTAATTGTGTGTTAGGCTGTGATGGTGCTTCATGTTACTGATGGTTTCTCTGTCTTGTGTAGTCACTGCGTGTGATGAGGTTAGTAATTCCTGAGTATGGTCAGAGCCTGTGTAAGTGTGTGTGAGACTGTGATGTTACTCCATGTTACTGATGGTTTCTCAGTCTTGTGTAATCACTGCGTGTGATGAGGTTAGTAATTCCTGAGTAAGGTCAGAGACTATGTAAGTGTGTGTGAGGATGTGATGGTACTCGATGTTACTGATGGTTTCTCAGTCTTGTGTAATCACTGCGTGTGATGAGGTTAGTAATTCCTGAGTAAGGTCAGAGCCTGTGTAAGTGTGTGTGAGGCTGCGATGGTACTCCATGTTACTGAATGTATCTCAGTCTTGTGTAATCACTGCGTATGATGAGGTTAGTAATTCCTGAGTAAGGTCAGAGCCTGTGTAAGTGTGTGTGAGGCTGTGATGGTACTCCATGTTACTGATTGTATCTCAGTCTTGTGTAATCACTGCGTATGATGAGGTTAGTAATTCCTGAGTAAGGTCAGAGCCTGTGTAAGTGTGTGTGAGGCTGTGATGGAGCTCCATGTTACTGATGGTTTCTCAGTCCTGTGTAATCACTGCGTGTGATGAGGTTAGTAATTCCTGAGTAAGGTCAGAGCTTGTGTAAGTGTGTGTGAGGCTGTGATTGTACTCCATGTTACTGATGGTTTCTCAGTCTTGTGTATTCACTGCGTGTGATGAGGTTAGTAAATCCTGAGTAAGGTCTGAGCCTGTGTAAGTGTGTGAAGCTGTGATGGTACTCCATGTTACTGATGGTTTCTTGGTCTTGTGTAATCCCTGTGTATGATGAGGTCAGTAATTCCTGACTAAGGTCAGAGCCTGTGTAAGTGTGTGTGAGGCTGTGATGGTGCTCCAGGTTACTGATGGTTTCTCAGTCTTGTGTAATCACTGTGTGTGATGAGGTTAGTAATTCCTGAGTAAGGGCAGAGCCTGTGTAAGTGTGTGTGAGGCTGTGATGGTACTCCATGTTACTGATGGTTTCTCAGTCTTGTGTATTCACTGCGTGTGATGAGGTTAGTAAATCCTGAGTAAGGGCAGAGCTTGTGTAAGTGTGTGTGAGGCTGTGATGGTACTCCATGTTACTGATGGTTTCTCAGTCTTGTGTATTCACTGCGTGTGATGAGGTTAGTAAATCCTGAGTAAGGGCAGAGCCTGTGTAAGTGTGTGTGAGGCTGTGATGGTACTCCATGTTACCGATGGTTTCTCAGTCTTGTGTAATCACTGTGTATGATGAGGTTAGTAATTCCTGAGTAAGGTCAGAGCCTGTGTAAGTGTGTGTAAGGATGTGATGGTACTCCATGTTACTGATGGTATCTCAGTCCTGTGTAATCACTGCGTGTGATGAGGTTAGTAATTCCTGATTAAGGTCAGAGCCTGTGTAAGTGTGTGTGAGGATGTGATGGTACTCCATGTTACTGATGGTATCTCAGTCCTGTGTAATCACTGCGTGTGATGAGGTTAGTAATTCCTGAGTAAGGTCAGAGCCTGTGTAAGTGTGTGTGAGGATGTGATGGTACTCCATGTTACTGATGGTGTCTCAGTCTTGTGTAGTCACTGCGTGTGATGAGATTAGTAATTCCTGAGTAAGGTCAGAGCCTGTGTAGGTGTGTGTGAGGATGTGATGGTACTCCATGTTACTGATGGTATCTCAGTCCTGTGTAATCACTGCATGTGATGAGGTTAGTAATTCCTGAGTAAGGTCAGAGCCTGTGTAAGTGTGTGTGAGGATGTGATGGTACTCCATGTTACTGATGTTGTCTCAGTCTTGTGTAGTCACTGCGTGTGATGAGGTTAGTAATTCCTGAGTAAGGTCAGAGCCTGTGTAGATGTGTGTGAGGATGTGATGGTACTCCATGTTACTGATGGTTTCTCAGTCTTGTGTAATCACTGCGTGTGATGAGGTTAGTAAATCCTGAGTAAGGTCAGAGCCTGTGTAAGTGTGTGTGAGGCTGTGATGGTACTCCATGTTACCGATGGTTTCTCAGTCTTGTGTAATCACTGTGTATGATGAGGTTAGTAATTCCTGAGTAAGGTCAGAGCCTGTGTAAGTGTGTGTGAGACTGTGATGGTACTCCATGTTACTGATGGTCTCTCAGTCTTGTGTAATCACTGCATGTGATGAGGTTAGTAATTCCTGAGTAAAGTCAGAGCCTGTGTAAGTGTGTGTTAGGCTGTGATGGTACTCAATGCTACTGATGGTTTCTAAGTCTTGTGTATTCACTGCATGTGATTAGGTTAGTAATTCCTGAGTAAGGGCAGAGCCTGTGTAAGTGTGTGTGAGACTGTGATGGTGCTTCATGTTACTGATGGTTTCTCTGTCTTGTGTAGTCACTGCGTGTGATGAGGTTAGTAATTCCTGAGTATGGTCAGAGCCTGTGTAAGTGTGTGTGAGAATGTGATGTTACTCCATGTTACTGATGGTTTCTCAGTCTTGTGTAATCACTGCGTGTGATGAGGTTAGTAATTCCTGAGTAAGGTCAGAGACTATGTAAGTGTGTGTGAGGATGTGTTGGTACTCGATGTTACTGATGGTTTCTCAGTCTTGTGTAATCACTGCGTGTGATGAGGTTAGTAATTCCAGAGTAAGGTCAGAGCCTGTGTAAGTGTGTGTTAGGCTGTGATGGTACTCAATGCTACTGATGGTTTCTAAGTCTTGTGTATTCACTGCATGTGATTAGGTTAGTAATTCCTGAGTAAGGGCAGAGCCTGTGTAAGTGTGTGTGAGACTGTGATGGTGCTTCATGTTACTGATGGTTTCTCTGTCTTGTGTAGTCACTGCGTGTGATGAGGTTAGTAATTCCTGAGTATGGTCAGAGCCTGTGTAAGTGTGTGTGAGACTGTGATGTTACTCCATGTTACTGATGGTTTCTCAGTCTTGTGTAATCACTGCGTATGATGAGGTTAGTAATTCCTGAGTAAGGTCAGAGCCTGTGTAAGTGTGTGTGAGGCTGCGATGGTACTCCATGTTACTGATTGTATCTCAGTCTTGTGTAATCACTGCGTATGATGAGGTTAGTAATTCCTGAGTAAGGTCAGAGCCTGTGTAAGTGTGTGTGAGGCTGTGATGGAGCTCCATGTTACTTATGGTTTCTCAGTCCTGTGTAATCACTGCGTATGATGAGGTTAGTAATTCCTGAGTAAGATCAGAGCCTGTGTAAGTGTGTGTGAGGCTGCGATGGTACTCCATGTTACTCATGGTTTCTCAGTCTTGTGTAATCACTGCGTATGATGAGGTTAGTAATTCCTGAGTAAGATCAGAGCCTGTGTAAGTGTGTGTGAGGCTGCGATGGTACTCCATGTTACTCATGGTTTCTCAGTCTTGTGTAATCACTGCGTATGATGAGGTTAGTAATTCCTGAGTAAGATCAGAGCCTGTGTAAGTGTGTGTGAGGCTGCGATGGTACTCCATGTTACTCATGGTTTCTCAGTCTTGTGTAATCACTGCGTATGATGAGGTTAGTAATTCCTGAGTAAGATCAGAGCCTGTGTAAGTGTGTGTGAGGCTGCGATGGTACTCCATGTTACTCATGGTTTCTCAGTCTTGTGTAATCACTGCGTATGATGAGGTTAGTAATTCCTGAGTAAGGTCAGAGCCTGTGTAAGTGTGTGTGAGACTGTGATGGTACTCCATGTTACTGATGGTCTCTCAGTCTTGTGTAATCACTGCGTGTGATGAGGTTAGTAATTCCTGAGTAAAGTCAGAGCCTGTGTAAGTGTGTGTTAGGCTGTGATGGTACTCAATGCTACTGATGGTTTCTAAGTCTTGTGTATTCACTGCATGTGATTAGTTTAGTAATTCCTGAGTAAGGGCAGAGCCTGTGTAAGTGTGTGTGAGACTGTGATGGTGCTTCATGTTACTGATGGTTTCTCTGTCTTGTGTAGTCACTGCGTGTGATGAGGTTAGTAATTCCTGAGTATGGTCAGAGCCTGTGTAAGTGTGTGTGAGAATGTGATGTTACTCCATGTTACTGATGGTTTCTCAGTCTTGTGTAATCACTGCGTGATGATGAGGTTAGTAATTCCTGAGTAAGGTCAGAGACTATGTAAGTGTGTGTGAGGATGTGATGGTACTCGATGTTACTGATGGTTTCTCAGTCTTGTGTAATCACTGCGTGTGATGAGGTTAGTAATTCCTGAGTAAGGTCAGAGCCTGTGTAAGTGTGTGTTAGGCTGTGATGGTACTCAATGCTACCGATGGTTTCTAAGTCTTGTGTATTCACTGCATGTGATTAGGTTAGTAATTCCTGAGTAAGGGCAGAGCCTGTGTAAGTGTGTGTGAGACTGTGATGGTGCTTCATGTTACTGATGGTTTCTCTGTCTTGTGTAGTCACTGCGTGTGATGAGGTTAGTAATTCCTGAGTATGGTCAGAGCCTGTGTAAGTGTGTGTGAGACTGTGATGTTACTCCATGTTACTGATGGTTTCTCAGTCTTGTGTAATCACTGCGTGTGATGAGGTTAGTAATTCCTGAGTAAGGTCAGAGCCTGTGTAAGTGTGTGTGAGGCTGCGATGGTACTCCATGTTACTGAATGTATCTCAGTCTTGTGTAATCACTGCGTATGATGAGGTTAGTAATTCCTGAGTAAGATCAGAGCCTGTGTAAGTGTGTGTGAGGCTGCGATGGTACTCCGTGTTACTCATGGTTTCTCAGTCTTGTGTAATCACTGCGTATGATGAGGTTAGTAATTCCTGAGTAAGGTCAGAGCCTGTGTAAGTGTGTGTGAGGCTGCGATGGTACTCCATGTTACTGATTGTATCTCAGTCTTGTGTAATCACTGCGTATGATGAGGTTAGTAATTCCTGAGTAAGGTCAGAGCCTGTGTAAGTGTGTGTGAGGCTGTGATGGAGCTCCATGTTACTTATGGTTTCTCAGTCCTGTGTAATCACTGCGTGTGATGAGGTTAGTAATTCCTGAGTAAGGTCAGAGCCTGTGTAAGTGTGTGTGAGGCTGTGATGGTGCTCCATGTTACTGATGGTTTCTCAGTCTTGTGTAATCACTGTGTGTGATGAGGTTAGTAATTCCTGAGTAAGGGCAGAGCCTGTGTAAGTGTGTGTGAGACTGTGATGGTGCTTCATGTTACTGAGATTTTCTCTGTATTGTGTAGTCACTGTGTGTGATGAGGTAAGTAATTCCTGAGTAAGGGCAGAGCCTGTGTAAGTGTGTGTGAGACTGTGATGGTACTCCATGTTACTGATGGTATCTCAGTCCTGTGTAATCACTGCATGTGATGAGGTTAGTAATTCCTGAGTAAGGTCAGAGCCTGTGTAAGTGTGTGTGAGACTATGATGGTACTCCATGTTACTGATGGTTTCTCAGTCTTGTGTAATCACTGCGTGTGATGAGGTTAGTAATTCCTGAGTAAGGTCAGAGCCTGAGTAAGTGTGTGTGAGGCTGCGATGGTACTCCATGTTACTGATGGTCTCTTTGTCTTGTGTAATCACTGTGTGTGATGAGGTTAGTAATTCCTGAGTAAGGTCAGAGCCTGTGTAAGTGTGTGTGGCTGTGATGGTACTCAATGCTACTGATGGTTTCTAAGTCTTGTGTAGTCACTGTGTGTGATGAGGTTAGTAATTCCTGAGTAAGGGCAGAGCCTGTGTAAGTGTGTGAGAGACTGTGATGGTGCTTCATGTTACTGAGGTTTTCTCAGTCTTGTGTAGTCACTGTGTGTGATGAGGTTAGTAATTCCTGAGTATGGTCAGAGCTGTGTAAGTGTGTGTGAGGCTGTGATGGTACTCCAAGTTACTGATGGTTTCTCAGTCTTGTGTAATTCACTGCGTGTGATGAGGTTAGTAATTCCTGAGTAAGGTCAGAGACTATGTAAGTGTGTGTGAGGATGTGATGGTACTCGATGTTACTGATGGTTTCTTAGTCTTGTGTAATCACTGCGTATGATGAGGTTAGTAATTCCTGAGTAATGTCAGAGCCTGTGTAAGTGTGTGTGAGGCTGCGATGGTACTCCATGTTACCGATTGTATCTCAGTCTTGTGTAATCACTGCGTATGATGAGGTTAGTAATTCCTGAGTAAGGTCAGAGCCTGTGTAACTGTGTGTGAGACTGTGATGGTACTCCATGTTACTGATGGTTTCTCAGTCCTGTGTAGTCACTGCGTGTGATGAGGTTAGTAATTCCTGAGTAAGGTCAGAGCCTGTGTAGATGTGTGTGAGGATGTGATGGTACTCCATGTTACTGATGGTTTCTCAGTCTTGTGTAATCACTGCGTATGATGAGGTTAGTAATTCCTGAGTAATGTCAGAGCCTGTGTAAGTGTGTGTGAGGATGTGATGGTACTCCATGTTACTGATGGTATCTCAGTCCTGTGTAATCACTGCGTGTGATGAGGTTAGTAATTCCTGATTAAGGTCAGAGCCTGTGTAAGTGTGTGTGAGGATGTGATGGTACTCCATGTTACTGATGGTATCTCAGTCTTGTGTAATCACTGTGTGTGATGAGGTTAGTAATTCCTGAGTAAGGTCAGAGCCTGTGTAAGTGTGTGTGGCTGTGATGGTACTCAATGCTACTGATGGTTTCTAAGTCTTGTGTAGTCACTGTGTGTGATGAGGTTAGTAATTCCTGAGTAAGGGCAGAGCCTGTGTAAGTGTGTGAGAGACTGTGATGGTGCTTCATGTTACTGAGGTTTTCTCAGTCTTGTGTAGTCACTGTGTGTGATGAGGTTAGTAATTCCTGAGTATGGTCAGAGCTGTGTAAGTGTGTGTGAGGCTGTGATGGTACTCCATGTTACTGATGGTTTCTCAGTCTTGTGTAATCACTGCGTAAGATTAGGTTAGTAATTCCTGAGTAAGATCAGAGCCTGTGTAAGTGTGTGTGAGGCTGCGATGGTACTCCATGTTACTGATGGTTTCTTAGTCTTGTGTAATCACTGCGTATGATGAGGTTAGTAATTCCTGAGTAATGTCAGAGCCTGTGTAAGTGTGTGTGAGGCTGCGATGGTACTCCATGTTACCGATTGTATCTCAGTCTTGTGTAATCACTGCGTATGATGAGGTTAGTAATTCCTGAGTAAGGTCAGAGCCTGTGTAACTGTGTGTGAGACTGTGATGGTACTCCATGTTACTGATGGTTTCTCAGTCCTGTGTAATCACTGCGTGTGATGAGGTTAGTAATTCCTGAGTAATGTCAGAGCCTGTGTAAGTGTGTGTGAGGCTGCGATGGTACTCCATGTTACTGATGGTTTCTCAGTCTTGTGTAATCTCTGCGTATGATGAGGTTAGTAATTCCTGAGTAATGTCAGAGCCTGTGTAAGTGTGTGTGAGGATGTGATGGTACTCCATGTTACTGATGGTATCTCAGTCCTGTGTAATCACTGCGTGTGATGAGGTTAGTAATTCCTGATTAAGGTCAGAGCCTGTGTAAGTGTGTGTGAGGATGTGATGGTACTCCATGTTACTGATGGTATCTCAGTCCTGTGTAATCACTGCGTGTGATGAGGTTAGTAATTCCTGAGTAAGGTCAGAGCCTGTGTAAGTGTGTGTGAGGATGTGATGGTACTCCATGTTACTGATGGTGTCTCAGTCTTGTGTAGTCACTGCGTGTGATGAGATTAGTAATTCCTGAGTAAGGTCAGAGCCTGTGTAGGTGTGTGTGAGGATGTGATGGTACTCCATGTTACTGATGGTATCTCAGTCCTGTGTAATCACTGCATGTGATGAGGTTAGTAATTCCTGAGTAAGGTCAGAGCCTGTGTAAGTGTGTGTGAGGATGTGATGGTACTCCATGTTACTGATGTTGTCTCAGTCTTGTGTAGTCACTGCGTGTGATGAGGTTAGTAATTCCTGAGTAAGGTCAGAGCCTGTGTAGATGTGTGTGAGGATGTGATGGTACTCCATGTTACTGATGGTTTCTCAGTCTTGTGTAATCTCTGCGTGTGATGAGGTTAGCAAATCCTGAGTAAGGTCAGAGCCTGTGTAAGTGTGTGTGAGGCTGCGATGGTACTCCATGTTACTGATTGTATCTCAGTCTTGTGTAATCACTGTGTATGATGAGGTTAGTAATTCCTGAGTAAGGTCAGAGCCTGTGTAAGTGTGTGTGAGACTGTGATGGTACTCCATGTTACTGATGGTCTCTCAGTCTTGTGTAATCACTGCGTGTGATGAGGTTAGTAATTCCTGAGTAAAGTCAGAGCCTGTGTAAGTGTGTGTTAGGCTGTGATGGTACTCAATGCTACTGATGGTTTCTAAGTCTTGTGTATTCACTGCATGTGATTAGGTTAGTAATTCCTGAGTAAGGGCAGAGCCTGTGTAAGTGTGTGTGAGACTGTGATGGTGCTTCATGTTACTGATGGTTTCTCTGTCTTGTGTAGTCACTGCGTGTGATGAGGTTAGTAATTCCTGAGTATGGTCAGAGCCTGTGTAAGTGTGTGTGAGACTGTGAGGTTACTCCATGTTACTGATGGTTTCTCAGTCTTGTGTAATCACTGCGTGTGATGAGGTTAGTAATTCCTGAGTAAGGTCAGAGACTATGTAAGTGTGTGTGAGGATGTGATGGTACTCGATGTTACTGATGGTTTCTCAGTCTTGTGTAATCACTGCGTGTGATGAGGTTAGTAATTCCTGAGTAAGGTCAGAGCCTGTGTAAGTGTGTGTTAGGCTGTGATGGTACTCAATGCTACTGATGGTTTCTAAGTCTTGTGTATTCACTGCATGTGATTAGGTTAGTATTTCCAGAGTAAGGGCAGAGCCTGTGTAAGTGTGTGTGAGACTGTGATGGTGCTTCATGTTACTGATGGTTTCTCTGTCTTGTGTAGTCACTGCGTGTGATGAGGTTAGTAATTCCTGAGTATGGTCAGAGCCTGTGTAAGTGTGTGTGAGACTGTGATGTTACTCCATGTTACTGATGGTTTCTCAGTCTTGTGTAATCACTGCGTGTGATGAGGTTAGTAATTCCTGAGTAAGGTCAGAGACTATGTAAGTGTGTGTGAGGATGTGATGGTACTCGATGTTACTGATGGTTTCTCAGTCTTGTGTAATCACTGCGTGTGATGAGGTTAGTAATTCCTGAGTAAGGTCAGAGCCTGTGTAAGTGTGTGTGAGGCTGCGATGGTACTCCATGTTACTGATGGTTTCTCAGTCTTGTGTAATCACTGCGTATGATGAGGTTAGTAATTCCTGAGTAAGGTCAGAGCCTGTGTAAGTGTGTGTGAGGCTGCGATGGTACTCCATGTTACTGATTGTATCTCAGTCTTGTGTAATCACTGCGTATGATGAGGTTAGTAATTCCTGAGTAAGGTCAGAGCCTGTGTAAGTGTGTGTTAGGCTGTGATGGTACTCAATGCTACTGATGGTTTCTAAGTCTTGTGTATTCACTGCATGTGATTAGGTTAGTAATTCCTGAGTAAGGGCAGAGCCTGTGTAAGTGTGTGTGAGACTGTGATGGTGCTTCATGTTACTGATGGTTTCTCTGTCTTGTGTAGTCACTGCGTGTGATGAGGTTAGTAATTCCTGAGTATGGTCAGAGCCTGTGTAAGTGTGTGTGAGACTGTGATGTTACTCCATGTTACTGATGGTTTCTCAGTCTTGTGTAATCACTGCGTGTGATGAGGTTAGTAATTCCTGAGTAAGGTCAGAGACTATGTAAGTGTGTGTGAGGATGTGATGGTACTCGATGTTACTGATGGTTTCTCAGTCTTGTGTAATCACTGCGTGTGATGAGGTTAGTAATTCCTGAGTAAGGTCAGAGCCTGTGTAAGTGTGTGTTAGGCTGTGATGGTACTCAATGCTACTGATGGTTTCTAAGTCTTGTGTATTCACTGCATGTGATTAGGTTAGTAATTCCTGAGTAAGGGCAGAGCCTGTGTAAGTGTGTGTGAGACTGTGATGGTGCTTCATGTTACTGATGGTTTCTCTGTCTTGTGTAGTCACTGCGTGTGATGAGGTTAGTAATTCCTGAGTATGGTCAGAGCCTGTGTAAGTGTGTGTGAGACTGTGATGTTACTCCATGTTACTGATGGTTTCTCAGTCTTGTGTAATCACTGCGTGTGATGAGGTTAGTAATTCCTGAGTAAGGTCAGAGACTATGTAAGTGTGAGGATGTGAGGGTACTCGATGTTACTGATGGTTTCTCAGTCTTGTGTAATCACTGCGTGTGATGAGGTTAGTAATTCCTGAGTAAGGTCAGAGCCTGTGTAAGTATGTGTGAGGCTGCGATGGTACTCCATGTTACTGAATGTTTCTCAGTCTTGTGTAATCACTGCGTATGATGAGGTTAGTAATTCCTGAGTAAGATCAGAGCCTGTGTAAGTGTGTGTGAGGCTGCGATGGTACTCCATGTTACTGATGGTTTCTCAGTCTTGTGTAATCACTGCGTATGATGAGGTTAGTAATTCCTGAGTAAGGTCAGAGCCTGTGTAAGTGTGTGTGAGGCTGCGATGGTACTCCATGTTACTGATTGTATCTCAGTCTTGTGTAATCACTGCGTATGATGAGGTTAGTAATTCCTGAGTAAGGTCAGAGCCTGTGTAAGTGTGTGTGAGGCTGTGATGGAGCTCCATGTTACTGATGGTTTCTCAGTCCTGTGTAATCACTGCGTGTGATGAGGTTAGTAATTTCTGAGTAAGGTCAGAGCCTGTGTAAGTGTGTGTGAGACTGTGATGGTACTCCATGTTACTGATGGTATCTCAGTCTTGTGTAATCACTGCGTATGATGAGGTTAGTAATTCCTGAGTAAGGTCAGAGCCTGTGTTAGTGTGTGTGAGGCTGCGATGGTACTCCATGTTACTGATGGTCTCTCAGTCTTGTGTAATCACTGCGTGTGATGAGGTTAGTAATTCCTGAGTAAAGTCAGAGCCTGTGTAAGTGTGTGTTAGGATGTGATGGTACTCAATGCTACTGATGGTTTCTAAGTCTTGTGTATTCACTGCATGTGATTAGGTTAGTAATTCCTGAGTAAGGGCAGAGCCTGTGTAAGTGTGTGTGAGACTGTGATGGTGCTTCATGTTACTGATGGTTTCTCTGTCTTGTGTAGTCACTGCGTGTGATGAGGTTAGTAATTCCTGAGTATGGTCAGAGCCTGTGTAAGTGTGTGTGAGACTGTGATGTTACTCCATGTTACTGATGGTTTCTCAGTCTTGTGTAATCACTGCGTGTGATGAGGTTAGTAATTCCTGAGTAAGGTCAGAGACTATGTAAGTGTGTGTGAGGATGTGATGGTACTCGATGTTACTGATGGTTTCTCAGTCTTGTGTAATCACTGCGTGTGATGAGGTTAGTAATTCCTGAGTAAGGTCAGAGCCTGTGTAAGTGTGTGTGAGGCTGCGATGGTACTCCATGTTACTGAATGTATCTCAGTCTTGTGTAATCACTGCGTATGATGAGGTTAGTAATTCCCGAGTAAGATCAGAGCCTGTGTAAGTGTGTGTGAGGCTGCGATGGTACTCCATGTTACTGATGGTTTCTCAGTCCTGTGTTATCACTGCGTATGATGAGGTTAGTAATTCTTGAGTAAGGTCAGAGCCTGTGTAAGTGTGTGTGAGGCTGCGATGGTACTCCATGTTACTGATTGTATCTCAGTCTTGTGTAATCACTGCGTATGATGAGGTTAGTAATTCCTGAGTAAGGTCAGAGCCTGTGTGAGTGTGTGTGAGGCTGTGATGGTACTCCATGCTACTGATGGTTTCTACGTCTTGTGTATTCACTGTGTGTGATGAGGTTAGTAATTCCTGAGTAAGGTCAGAGCTGTGTAAGTGTGTGTGAGAATGTGATGGTACTCCATGTTACGGATGGTCTCTCAGTCTTGTGTAATCTCTGCGTGTGATGAGGTTAGTAATTCCGGAGTAAGGTCAGAGCCTGTGTAAGTGTGTGTGAGGATGTGATGGTATTCCATGTTACTGATGGTATCTCTGTCTTGTGTAGTCACTGTGTGTGATGAGGTTAGTAATTCCGGAGTAAGGTCAGAGCCTGTGTAAGTGTGTGTGAGGATGTGATGGTACTCCATGTTACTGATGGTATCTCAGTCTTGTGTAGTCACTGTGTGTGATGAGGTTAGTAATTCCTGAGTAATGTCAGAGCCTGTGTAAGTGCTTGTGAGACTGTGATGGTACTCCATGTTACTGATGGTTTCTCAGTCTTGTGTAGTCATTGCGTATGATGAGGTTAGTAATTCCTGAGTAAGGTCAGAGCCTGTGTAAGTGTGTGTGAGGCTGTGATGGTACTCCATGTTACTGATGGTTTCTCAGTCTTGTGTAGTCAGTGCGTATGATGAGGTTAAGTATCTCCTGGGTAAGGTCAGAGCCTGTGTAAGTGTGTGTGAGGCTGTGATGGTACTCCAAGTTACTGATGGTTTCTTGGTCTTGTGTAATCACTGTGTATGATGAGGTTAGTAATTCCTGAGTAAGGTCAGAGCCTGTGTAAGTGTGTGTGAGACTGTGATGGTGCTTCATGTTACTGATGGTTTCTCAGTCTTGTGTAGTCACTGCGTGTGATGAGGTTAGTAATTCCTGAGTAAGGTCAGAGCCTGTGTAAGTGTGTGTGAGACTGTGATGGTACTCCATGTTACTGATGGTTTCTCAGTTTTGTGTAATCACTGCATGTGATGAGGTTTGTAATTCCTGAGTAAGGTCAGATACTATGTAAGTGTGTGTGAGGCTGCGATGGTACTCCATGTTACTGATGGTTTCTCAGTCTTGTGTAATCACTGCGTATGATGAGGTTAGTAATTCCTGAGTAAGGTCAGAGCCTGTGTAAGTGTGTGTGAGGCTGTGATGGTACTCAATGCTACTGATGGTTTTTAAGTCTTGTGTATTCACTGTGTGTGATGAGGTTAGTAATTCCTGAGTAAGGTCAGAGCTGTGTAAGTGTGTGTGAGGCTGTGATGGTGCTCCATGTTACTGATGGTTTCTCAGTCTTGTGTAATCACTGCATGTGATGAGGTTAGTAATTCCTGAGTAAGGTCAGAGACTATGTAAGTGTGTGTGAGGATGTGAAGGTACTCCATGTTACTTATGGTTTCTCGGTCTTGTGTAATCACTGCGTGTGATGAGGTTAGTAATTCCTGAGTAAGGTCAGAGCCTGTGTAAGTGTGTGTGAGGCTGCGATGGTTCTCCATGTTACTGATGGTATCTCAGTCTTGTGTAATCACTGCGTATGATGAGGTTAGTAATTCCTGAGTAAGGTCAGAGCCTGTGTAGTGTGTGAGGATGTGATGGTACTCCATGTTACTGATGGTTTCTCAGTCTTGTGTAATCACTGTGTGTGATGAGGTTAGTAATTCCTGAGTAAGGTCAGAGCCTGTGTAAGTGTGTGTGAGGCTGTGATGGTACTCCATGTTACTGATGGTGTCTCAGTCTTGTGTAGTCACTGTGTGTGATGAGGTTAGTAATTCCTGAGTAAGGTCAGTACCTGTGTAAGTGTGTGTGAGGCTGTGATGGTACTCCATGTTACTGATGGTATCTCAGACTTGTGTAATCACTGTGTATGAAGAGGTTAGTGATTCCTGAGTAAGGTCAGAGCCTGTGTAAGTGTGTGTGAGGATGTGATGGTACTCCATGTTACTGATGGTATCTCAGACTTGTGTAATCACTGTGTATGATGAGGTTAGTAATTCCTGAGTAAGGTCAGAGCATGTGTAAGTGTGTGTGAGGCTGTGATGGTACTCCATGTTACTGATGGTTTCTCAGTCTTGCTAAGGATTACGGATGTGTATAAGGTAAGATGGGCGTCCTTATGTTGTGCTGCGGCGGTATAGTGATCGCAGTGGATTAGCATACTATCGCAGTGAGACTGCGTGCGCAATCGCTATTGCAATCGTAGGTGCGATTGGTAGTGAATCAGGGCCAAAGTTTGGAGTGATCAGGCAGAGCTCTGCCTAGTGTAGACACTGAATAGATTCGTCAATGGAACAAAATGATTTCCCTAATTGGTGATTGAAGAGAGAGAAGTGAAAGTTGTCTGGGTCACTTGATTGTCTCTCTACTTTTGCTTTTTCCCTGTGTGCTGTATAATCAGAGGACAGGGGGGTGAGAGCACAGAGAGAAGTGCAGCCCTGGTGGGAGGAAGGAAGTGATGGGATCCACTTCTGCAGAGACCTGAGGTTGCACTACAGACCCTGATGAAATGAGTCCCCCAGTAGATGGATTCATATAAGGATAATGCAGATTCGTTCCTAGGGGTATATTTACTAATGTGCAGGTTTTTCGAACTACAGATGTTGCCCATAGCAACCAATGAGATTCTCCTTATCATTTGTCTAGTCCCTTCTAGAAGATAATAGCTAGAATCTGATTGGTTGCTATGGGCAACATCTCCACTTCTAGAAACTCTCACTTTAGTAAACATACCCCTTAGTGTGAGCAAATGCAGTTTTTATTTTCTATGGGCTGAATTCATTTCCATACAAAGCTGAATAGGGAGGGAGCTCCCCCATCTATACAATACACCGCGCTGTGGAGCTCATTCAGACCCGCTCGCTAGATACGCTCTTTCGCTCCCAGCTTATGCAAATTCAGCTAAGTGAGCACGGCAGGCGATCGCACGGCAGGCGATCGCATGGCAAGGCATTAGCACGGCCACTATGTCTTGGCTTGCGATCGCTTTGTGTATGCAGACGCCCACCAGCCATTCATAAGACGCCCACTTGTGCACGTCATCTCCAGGAAGTGTATGCAACCATCGGTACATCGGGTACTATCCGAAGCAAACCCAGAGCTTGAGGTAGACTATACCCTACCTCCAGCACTGCGATCACTTCAGTGTGACATCCAGCCAGGTGACGTGTACTATGACGCTGCCCGTTAATTATGCACGCCTCTGAAACAGCGTTATTTCGGTCAGGCACGCCTACGTTCACATCTACACTCTCTCGTTTCTAGTGGCCTGCCCATGTTACCACCCACAAATGGCCTCTCCTGTCACTCACTCTGCTGGACAGTCTATGCGCAGAATGCGAACATCGGCCAGCTACGAGCGAATGCTTCTCAGCGTCCAGGACTGAATAATTTCCTATGTGCCTTGTCGGGAATTGATTAAGGGGGTCATTCAGACCCACTCGCGAGCGGCAGTACGCTCGCAATTGGGTCGATGTTCCCCACTGCGCATGCGCGAGACCCGGACTGCGACAGCCAAGCTGTCGCTCCAGGTCTCGCACCAAAGGGGGCGTGCTGTCGATGATGATAGACAGCACGCCCCCTTTGGTTGGCGTGCCGGGGGCGTGCCTGCCAGACGGAGGTATTCCCATGGGAACGCCTACCGTCTGAAGCCGGCCCCACTTACATCATTTGATAGAGCCAAAATAACTCCAGGGCTTGTGGCAGGGAGACCCTACCGTAGGGTCTCCGTCGCAAGTCCGATGGTCGCGATGGTCAAGACCATCGTGACCATCTTTTTGGCCGCTCGCATATGCTGTGGGTGGTCACCCACAGCTATGCGAGCGGCCAGGAGGCCGCTCCATTTTCATGGAGGAGGGCCCTGATTCAGAGCGAGCGCTCTGGTCAGAGCGTCCGGCTCTGAATCAGGCCCTATGTCAGAGAATGAAGGTTCTCGTGACTTAACCTGGGTGTTTAGGTGCGAAAACCTGCATTCTCTGACTAAAGTGCCGGGGGTGCGGCTGTTAGTGCTGCACTAAGCAGTAAAACAGGGGAGTGTGAGAAGAAATCCTTTAGCCATACCTCGCCCCTGTCCCGCATTCAGCAGGACAGTCCCATTTTTATGGGACTATCCCGCTGTCCCACCCGTGGACCGCAGTGTTCCGCAGTGGGGGGGAAGGTGGGGAGAGCACATAGCGCTGCTCTCCATAGCAGAGCAGCGGGTGTGCAGAAGGTAAATCGATGCTGTGAGCATGTAGATGGAGCCTTGGGGCTGCCCAGCATCTCGGAGAGTGCTGGGCTTGCCCCCTATTATGACACAATCGAGGGTGGCTGTGAGGCTCAGCCCCGTTTCTGAGAAGCCATACCCCTTCTAGCAAAGCCCCACCCCCTTCTCTGGCACGCGCGTTACCGGCACGCAAAGTGTCCGTCTTGGAGGAGTAGAAAAGTTGGGAGGTATGCTTTAGCCGGCCAAACAGCGCGGTGTATTGAATAGCTTCGGGAGCTCCCTCCCGCGGCTATTCAGCTTCGCATTGAATTGAATTCGGCCCTATGTCTGAAGGGCCTATTCATCATTGAAGGCCATATGGATGAAGTATTGAACTCGTTGCGAGGGATACAGTACTTAAGTATCCAACTCACAGCGGGGAGCTGATGAGGAGGCGGCGGAGGGATCCGCTCTGATCCCTGGAACTCGTTCCCATAAGAAAGGAGCGGGATGCCGAGAACAAGTGCTGTCTGAAGATGGTGCTTGTTCTCTGCAGCAAACTCCGAAAACGTTCAGTTTTCAGAGTTTGCTGAATACCGGGTGGATCCCATCAGACCCCTCATGAATGGCCCGGTAACCTAAATATGCGTTTTCGCGGGGTTACCAGGCCATTTATCGCTTGATGAATAGGCCCCTGAGAAACAGATTGTAAACAGAGTAGAAAAATGTCGGTTAATCTCGGCATATATATTACCATACAGTCAGCATTATGTTAGATTTTCAACAGATAGATTACTGGTAGTGTTACGCCAGATATGAGAAGATATAGGAAAAATAAACGGTGCTGTACCAGGTACCTGGCTGCTAATTGTGGGCAACAAATGAATCATAGTATACATGCACAGTAAGCTGCAGCCAGCGCTGTATCAAATATTTATGCGCCGTCCTCACATTCTATATTGTTTCTTATTCCTTCCTGGAATTGGGGGATTGGAGGACCCCTGGGACGGCTGCTGTATCAAATATTTATCCAGACATTATAGCATGCAGATTACAACTTGCACTACAACAGATGTTACAGCCTGTAAAAGGATTTGTGTACCTGAAACTTTATACTCAGCGCTGTGCCAGATATTGGACTTACAGTTATAGATTGCGCTGAGCCATATATAACAGCCTGTAGGGAATTGCAGGTCAGTCACAGCGTTGCAGCACTTATTCAATAAATAACATCAATAGTTAATGCCAGGAGTTGTCTAGTGCTCTGGTCCATGTACAGAGCAGAACCGCTAAGGAGGACGTGCTTTTCGCCAGGTAGTGGCTTACTCACCTTCCCTATAGTGAGTGTGTTATGTCCTCTTTATATCCATCCGATCTGGGAAGGTGATGCAAAAACTAATTTGTTCTGGAACCACAGATCTGATAGTTGCTATGTGAGCAGAACCACCAAGCAGTGGTGTAAAGTCTCATACACACTAGACGACGTGTGTATGAGCCGACCTCATCAGCGATGGACCCGGCGGGGGTGCCGGCATCGGCAAGTGCATACACACTTGCCGATGCTGGCAACGACTGCATGGGTGGGGCCATGCTGAATTCGGCAGCATGGCATCGTTAACGATATCCCCAGATTGAACTACCCCCCTGTAAAAGACAATATCAGTTTTACATACATTATTAACCCCATTAACTCCACTCATACTGGCCAGGTGTGCGGAGAATAGCCTTAGGCTTCAGCCTGGGCCTGGGGTACTCAGGAGAGATGTGAGCTCTTTATTGGGAGGTCCTCACTTCCCCAGGGATCCCCGGCCTTGGCTAACTTGTGTGACAGTGTAAAACAATGCTTGTTATCCCCGTTTTTTTTAAATATTTACAATAAAATAAGTAAACTTCATGTATTTATTCAAACAGTGAAACATTAGAACTTATTAAACATGTTTAAAAATGTATTATTTACAAATTTAAAACATATAAACTAATTAAAATTTCTAAAACACTATTAAACATTCAAACTTTAATATTTTTACAATCTGTTTTCCCAACAATAATGACAAGTGCAAGAGAAAGGCAGATTTTGTGTCTGAATTTATTGAGCTCTTCCACACTCATGAGTGTTTGTGGTGAGTTAAAAGTCTGGACTACCAGAATAAAATTAAGAGAGCTGCTGCAATCCAGGCGCTTGTTGAGTTTAGCAAGCCCTTTCATGATGAGGCGTCTCCGGTTTGGGTGGAGGGCAAAATCTAAGGACTGTATATGTCAAGGAGAAAAAGTAGTAACAAGAATAGCGGGGGCAGATGACACATATACAAGTACGCTGTGGTGCTTTGACCCTCTGAAATTCCTGCATGATAGGAGCCGCAGCGAACATCACAGGCCTTAGTGGTGGAGAGTCTTCCAGAGGACCCTGTAGTGGACAAACCAGACATGGAACAAGAGTCCTCTTGTGACGTAGTAAATATAAAACACATTAATTACACACTATATGGAATGTTCACTGTTCCACTATAGTCCATTAGCGGATACTGGGGCTGATTCAGACCCGCTTGCAAGAGAAATCACTCGCTCCGGGGCCTGCAACAAAACGGGACGGCTGTCGATGTTGATCGACAGCTCGCCCTGTTTTGTAGATGGGGAGGGGGCATGGCTGGCCACGTGAAGGTGTTCCCGAAGGAACGCCTGCCATGTGAGGGCGGCCCTACTGACATCACTCGTGTTGTCAGTAGTTGAGCTTCCTGCTCTATTCGTCCCTGTTTTTACCAACACTGAAGATGAGGTCACAGAGAGCATTTGCACCCTTTCCTCTGGATGTTCCGGGTCGTCAGGCAAAGCTGTGTGTGATGTCCTCTGTTGTATAGTACTTTTTTTCCAGAGGAAATTGTGTAGGACACAGCAGGCCAAAACAGGTGAATCAATTTTGTCATATGTAGATTTATTGATGTATGGAAAATTCGGAAGCGGCTGCTTGGAATTCCAAATGTGTTCTCAGCTATTCTCTGAGCCCTGGATAGACGATAATTGAAGATGTGCTTTTCTTTTATATAGCCCCGTTGCGCGTACAGCTTCAACAAATGCTCATGGAGAACAAACGCCTCATCAGCCACAAAAACATAGTCTAGGCCGTGCTTTGTTTGCGTTATTGGTGGCAAATTCAGGCGTTTGGAGCTAAGTCTCTTATAGAACAGTGTTTGCTTAAATGATCCCCCATCAGAAGCATGGCCATTTTTGCCCACATCAACAAAAATGAACTCATAATTGGCGTTCACCACCACCATGAGCACTATGCTGAAAAATCCTTTATAGTTATAATAAAAGGATCCGCTGTGGGCAGGTGGGGTAATCCGGACATGTTTTCCATCTATTGCTCCACCGCAGTTCGGGAAGATCCACCTCCGTTCAAACTCCTCTGCAATGGTCTGCCACTCCTCCACCATTGTTGGGAACTAGAATAAATTAAAACCTTTGTAAAACATGTTATTAACATTAATAAATTATCTCCTCCAACAGCGACACTTAACCTGGACCTAATGGTCAGCCCGCAAATTGCCTGCCAAAGTGGTAGCAAGGCAGAAACTCCACAACCTGCCCCAAAATGCCGGAGATACCAGCGTAAGACCCAGGTTCAGCAGGATGATTTATTAAACCAAGTCAAGCAGGCATTAAATAAATCCCCGGACATGTTCGACCACCTGGGCACACACATAGCTTGCAGTCTGAGGGAAATGTAGGAAAGCCAGCAAATCCATGTCCAACGCGTTTTGTATGATACCGTCATCCGGGAGAGAAAGAAGAAGCTGGCAACCACTACAAGGCTCACCAATGACCCTGTCCTCCTGACAACACTGCAGCCATTTAACTATGGCCCATCTACATCCCGTAGTTACCCTCCACCAACCTACCAGGCCACACCAGTAATGGGGCAAAACCCTATCCCACCCTACACCCCATCCCAGTTATCCTACTCCTCAAACCACCAACCCCTCAACATCCTCTGAAGTTGTGTATAGTGCCATGTTGGTGGAGGATAAGAACTCCCCTCAGTCTTTTAATTATTAATTTGAAATTATTTACAATTATCTTCAAGTTTTATGTCTCCCAATAGGCGCTGCATGGTATACGGTGGGGTCACTAAGCGCATGGCACAAGGACAGATTGTTGTTTGCCAGGGCCTCAATCTGGACTTGTTCCATGTGCTTCTTGTCCTGTTCAATCTATCGTCTGACATGCCGTATACTATGCAGCTGAATAGCTATTGGGAGACATTAAACTTGTGGAGACAACACTTTTTATACATTGAAAATATACCATGTTGATTTGGTAAAACATTAAAAATCAGCCATGTTGGTTTTGCATTTATGTACCAAAAAACTTTATAGATATACACTACCATTCAAAAGTTTGGGGTCACTTAGAAATGTCCTTATTTTTGAAAGAAAAGCACTGTTTTTTTCAATGAAGATACCATTAACTTAATCAGAAATACACTCTATACATTGTTAATGTGGTAAATGACTATACTAGCTGCAAACGTCTGGTTTTTAAAGGAATATCTACATAGGTGTATAGAGGCCCATTTTCAGCAACCATCACTCCAGTGTTCTAATGGTACATTGTCTTTGCTAAGCGCGTTAGAAAACTAATGGTTGATTAGAAAACCCTTGAAAACCCTTGCTCGTTAGAGAAGCTATAAAACTGGCCTTCCTTTGAGCTAGTTGAGTATCTGGAGGATCACATTTGTGGTTCGATTATACTCTGCAAATGGCCAAAAAAAGAGAACTTTCATGTGAAACTCGACAGTCTATTCTTGTTCTTAGAAATGAAGGCTATTCCATGTGAGAAATTGCCAAGAAACTGAACATTTCCTACAACGGTGTGTACTACTCCCTACAGAGAACAGCACAAACAGGCTCTAACCAGAATAGAAAGAGAAGTGGGAGGCCCCGGTGCACAACTGTGCAAGAAGACAAGTATATTAGAGTTTCTAGTTTGAGAAATAGACGCTTCACAAGTCCTCAACTGGCAGCTTCATCAAATGGTACCCGCAAAACGCCAGTGTCAACGTCTACAGTGAAGAGGCGACTCCAGGATGCTGGCCTTCTAGGCAGAGTGGCAAAGAAAAAGCCATATCTGAGACTGGCCAATAAAAGGAAAAGATTACTATGGGCAAAAGAATACAGACATTGGACAGAGGAAGATTGGAAAAAAGTGTTATGGACAGACGAATCGAATTTTGAGGTGTGTAGATCACACAGAAGAACATTTGTGAGATGCAGGACAAGTGAAAAGATGCTGGAAGAGTGCCTGACACCATCTGTCAAGCATGGTGGAGGTAATGTGATGGTCTGGAGCTGCTTTGGTGCTGGTAAAGTGGGAGATTTGTACAAGGTAAAAGGGATTTTGAATAAGGCAGGCTATCACTCCAATTTGCAATGCCATGCCATACCCTGTGGACAGCACTTGATTGGAGCCAATTTCTTCCTCCAACAGGACAACGACCCAAAGCACACCTCCAAATTATGCAAGAACTATTTAGGGAAGAAGCAGGCAGCTGGTATTCTGGGCCTGATTCAGACCAGCTCGCGAGCGTTGAGCGCTCGCAAGCGGGTCGATGTTGCCCAACTGCGCATGCGCAGGGTGGAGGCTGCTCCATCGTGCACATGCACGAGACCCAAATAATGATGGCCAAGCCGCCGTTAAGGGTCTCGCACCAAAGGGGGCGTGCTGTCGATGGTGATTGACAGCACGCCCCCTTTGGTGGGCGTGCCGGGGGCGTGGCTGCCCAGACGGAGGCGTTCCCATGGGAACGACTACCGTCTGGGGCCGGCCCCACTGACATCACTAGTGATGTCAGTGGGAGTGCTTTTGGCTCTGATAGAGCCAAAATCACTCCAGGGCTTGCGGCAGACGAGACCCTACCGCAAGAGTCTCGTCGCAAGCCCGATGGTCGCGATGGTCTTGACCATCGCGACCATCATCATAGACGCTCGCATAAGCTGTGGGTGGTAACCCACAGCTATGCGAGTGTCCAGGAGGACGCACACAACAAAAACGCCCTGATTCAGAGCGGGCGCTCGTTCAGAGCGACCGGCTCTGAATCAGGCCCTCTGTCTGTAATGGAGTGGCCAGCGCAGTCACCAGAACTCAACCCAATTGAGCTGTTGTGGGAGCAGCTTGACCGTCTGGTACGCAAGAAGTGCCCATCAAGCCTATCCAACTTGTGGGAGGTGCTTCAGGAAGCGTGGGGTGACATTTCTTCAGATTACCTCAACAAATTAACAGCTACAATACCAAAGGTCTGCAATGCAAAGGAACATTCTTTGACGAAAGCAAAGTTTGAAGGACAGAATTATTATTTCAAATAAAAATCATTATTTCTAACCTTGCCAATGTCCTGACTATATGTTCTATTCATTTTGCAACTCATTTGATAAATAAAAGTCAGTTTTCATGTACAACACGAAATTGTTTGGGTGACCCCAAACTTTTGAACAGTAGTGTATACAGCCATATTGGTTGTTTTTCTAACCCACAGTGTGTTAAAACAAATAAAATCAAGTTTTTCATTCAGAAGACAAATATGTGTAATGTTTTTACTTACGTTGAAGTAGTGGAATTTCAAGACATTGACAATGGCATCACAGGTCCCCGGGATGATGCGCCCCAAAGCCTGGGGGGAAATGAGGGTCCCAAACTTCAGGTCTTCAAATGATCTCCCAGGAGCCAGGTACCTCAGCCTCGCAATGAGCCTCTCCTCAGGCGGGATGGCCATCCTCATGCTGGTGTCCTGCCTCTGGATATAGGGGGTCACCAAACACAACAACTCCTGGAAGGTGGCATCATCCATACGCAGGTAGTTGCAATAATCGTCCGGGTTCTCCCTAATCTCCATCAGCAGGGGCATATGGGAGCGAGTCTCCCTCCACAGCAGCCACTCCTTCGTCCAGCACGACCTCATCCTCCTCCTCTCCTTGGCTCCTTCACCTTTCAGGCTAGCAGAATCATATAGCGATACGAATCCATCATCAGACGATAGAAAGCAGAGTAATCACACTTTGTAAAGGCAAACAAAGCAGAGCACACTAGCAAAGTACAACGTTCAGCAGGGTATAAAACCAAGCCTCACTAGTCACTGAGCAGAGTGTGCCCAGATCTAAAATTACTGCTGCCTTTTATACCCTCTACATAAGCCCTCCCCTACTGACATTCCAGCAGATGCATTGTGTGTGTATTTGCTGCATACGATATACCTTAAACGATTTGCAATCATTTTTGATACATTGGATCATATGGTCGTTTGTACAATCGTACCTTTTTTAAGCACAAATTGTACTGAGGGCCTGATTCAGAGCTGGACGCTCTGAAAGAGCGCTCGCTCTGAATCAGGGCATTTTTTTTATTTGGAGCGGCCTCCTGGCCGCTTGCATAGCTGTGGGTGACCACCCACAGCTATTGCGAGTGGCCAGGATGATGGTCGCAATGGTCAAGACCATCGACGAGACCCTTGTGGTAGGGTCTTGTGACATCAAGCCCCAGAGAGCTTCTGGCTCTAATAGAGCCAGAAGCTCTCCCACTGACATCACTGGTGATGTCAGAGGGGCCGCCCACAAATGGCAGGCGTTCGCTTGGGAATGCCTCCGTTAGTGAAGCCACCCCCCCGCCACACCTACAAAACGGGGTGAGCTCTCAATCAACATCGACAGGCGCCCTTTTGTAGTGAGCAACGGAGCGAGTGCTTTTTGCGCTCGCTCCGGGGCTCGCACACGTGCTGTGCGCACGCCAAGCGTGCGCAATGGGCCACCATCGACCCGCTTGTGAGCGGGTTTGAATCAGGCCCTGAGAGTCAAGTAGAATTTTCAAGGGAAATCGTAGGTGCCATCGGATCTTATACAAATCGCTCCGTGTATGGGGGCCTTTACAAGGTGCTAAATAAATAAGTAGAATCTGATTGGTTGCTATAGGCAACAACTCCACTTCAATAAACTTGCACTTTAGTATATATACCCCAGGTGTTTCGAATTTCAAGGCAAGAAGCTGTGCAGTTAGAAGACTGACTGAGATTGATTGTTGTTGCCAAATTCTTGTCACCACCATTTTATACAGTTGCAATTATCAGAGAGAGAGAAAGTGCCTGGAGGAAAGCAGGAAGATTTCATAATCTGATGGGGAAATCGTGAGGAGAGATCAACAAGAAGGTCAGTAATATAAAAAGGTCAATGCAATAAAGAAATAAAATGAAGCAATAGACATAGCTCTTACACATACCTCGGGGAGGAGAGAACATGAACGCGCAATTGCATATAACAACTTCAGTTGCTACAGACATAACTGTGTGGGAAATGAACCTGCAGCACTAAGAGAGTGTACAGCATTGTTACAGCAGCTGATCGCACGGACCACACAGCGCTAAGAGAGCGTACAGCATTGTTATAGCAGCTGATCGCACGGACCACACAGTGCTAAGAGAGCGTACAGCATTGTTACAGCAGCTGATTGCACGGATGACACAGCACTAAGAGAGCGTACAGCATTGTTACAGCAGCTGATAGCACGGACCACACAGTGCTAAGAGAGCGTACAGCATTGTTACAGCAGCTGATTGCACGGACCACACAGCGATAAGAGAGCGTACAGCATTGTTACAGCAGCTGATTGCACGGACCACACAGCGCTAAGAGAGCGTACAGCATTGTTACAGCAGCTGATAGCACGGACCACACAGCGCTAAGAGAGCGTACAGCATTGTTACAGCAGCTGATTGCACGGACCACACAGCGCTAAGAGAGCGTACAGCATTGTTACAGCAGCTGATAGCACAGACCACACAGCGCTAAGAGAGCGTACAGCATTGTTACAGCAGCTGATTGCACAGACCACACAGCACTAAGAGAGCGTACAGCATTGTTACAGCAGCTGATTGCACAGACCACACAGCACTAAGAGAGCGTACAGCATTGTTACAGCAGCTGATTGCACAGACCACACAGCACTAAGAGAGCGTACAGCATTGTTACAGCAGCTGATTGCACAGACCACACAGCAATAAGAGAGCGTACAGCATTGTTAAAGCAGCTGATTGCACAGACCACACAGCACTAAGAGAGCGTACAGCATTGTTACAGCAGCTGATTGCACAGACCACACAGCACAAAGAGAGCGTACAGCATTGTTACAGCAGCTGTTTGCACAGACCACATAGCGCTAAGAGAGCGTACAGCATTGTTACAGCAGCTGATTGCGTTGACCACACAGCGCTAAGAGAGCGTACAGCATTATTACAGCAGCTGATTGCACAGACCACACAGTGCTAAGAGAGCATAAAGCATTGTTACAGCAGCTGATTGCACAGACCACACAGCGCTAAGAGAGCGTACAGCATTGTTACAGCAGCTGTTTGCACAGACCACACAGCGCTAAGAGAGCGTACAGCATTGTTACAGCAGCTGATTGCTCAGACCACACAGCACTAAGAGAGCGTACAGCATTGTAACAGCAGCTGATTGCACAGACCACACAGCACTAAGAGAGCGTACAGCATTGTTACAGCAGCTGATTGCACAGACCACACAGCACTATTACAGCATACAGCATTGTTACAGCAGCTGATTGCACAGACCACACAGCGCTAAGAGAGCGTACAGCATTGTTACAGCAGCTGATTGCATGGACCACACAGCACTAAGAGAGCGTACAGCATTGTTACAGCAGCTGATTGCACAGACCACACAGCACTAAGAGAGCGTACAGCATTGTTACAGTAGCTGTTTGCACAGACCACATAGCGCTAAGAGAGCGTACAGCATTGTTACAGCAGCAGATTGCGTTGACCACACAGCACTAAGAGAGTGTACAGTATTGATACAGCAGCTGATTGCACAGACCACACAGTGCTAAGACAGCATACAGCATTGTAACAGCAGCTGATTGCACAGACCACACAGCACTAAGAGAGCGTACAGCATTGTTATGCAGCTGATTGCACAGACCACACAGCACTAAGAGAGCGTACAGCATTGTTACTGCAGCTGATTGCACAGACCACACAGCACTAAGAGAGCGTACAGCATTGTTACAGCAGCTGATTGCACAGACCACACAGCGCTAAGAGAGCGTACAGCATTGTTACAGCAGCTGATTGCACAGACCACACAGCACTAAGAGAGTGTACAGCATTGTAACAGCAGCTGATTGCACAGACCACACAGCGCTAAGAGAGCGTACAGCATTGTTACAGCAACTGATTGCACAGACCAAACAGCACTAAGAGAGCTTACAGCATTGTAACAGCAGCTGATTGCACAGACCACAGAGCACTAAGAGAGCATACAGCATTGTTACAGCAGCTGATTGCACAGACCACACAGCGCTAAGAGAGCGTACAGCATTGTTACAGCAGCTGATTGCACAGACCACACAGCACTATTACAGCATACAGCATTATTACAGCAGCTGATTGCACAGACCACACAGCGCTAAGAGAATGTACAGCATTGTTACAGCAGCTGATTGCATGGACCACACAGCAGTAAGAGAGTGTACAGCATTGTTACAGCAGATGATTGCACAGACCACACAGCGCTAAGAGAGCGTACAGCATTGTTACAGCAGCTGTTTGCACAGACCACACAGCGATAAGAGAGCGTACAGCATTGTTACAGCAGCTGATTGCGTGGACCACATAGCACGAAGAGAGTGTACAGTATTGATACAGCAGCTGATTGCACAGACCACACAGCGCTAAGACAGCGTACAGCATTGTTACAGCAGCTGATTGCACAGACCACACAGCTCCAAGACAGCGTACAGCATTGTTACAGCAGCTGATTGCACAGATCACACAGCACCAAGAGAGCGTACAGTATTGTTACAGCAGCTGATGGCACAGACCACACAGCGCTAAGAGAGCATACAGCATTGTTACAGCAGCTGATGGCACAGACCACACAGTGCTAAGAGAACGTACAGCATTGTTACAGCAGCTGATTGCACAGACCATTCAGCGCTAAGAGAGTGTACAGCATTGTTACAGCAGATGATTGCACAGACCACACAGTGCTAAGAGAGCGTACAGCATTGTTACAGCAGCTGATTGCACGGACCACACAGCGCTAAGAGAGTGTACAGTATTGATACAGCAGCTGATTGCACAGACCACACAGCGCTAAGAGAGCGTACAGTATTGTTACAGCAGCTGATTGCACAGACCACACAGCGCTAGGAGAGTGTACAGCATTGTTACAGCAGATGATTGCACAGACCACACAGTGCTAAGAGAGCGTACAGCATTGTTACAGCAGCTGATTGCATGGATCACACAGCGCTAAGATAGTGTACAGCATTGTTACAGCAGCTGATTGCACAGACCAGACAGCGCTAAGTGAGCGTACAGCATTGTTACAGCAGCTGATTTCACGGACAACACAGCGCTAAGAGAGCGTACAGCATTGTTACAGCAGCTGATTCCATTGACCACACAGCACTAAGACAGCGTACAGCATTGTTACAGCAGCTGATTGCATGGACCACACAGCACTAAGAGAGCATACAGCATTGTTACAGCAGCTGATTGCACAGACCACACAGCACTAAGAGAGCGTACAGCATTGTTACAGCAGCTGATTGCACGGACCATACAGCGCTAAGAGAACGTACAGCATTGTTACAGTAGCTGATTGCACAGACCACACAGCGCTAAGAGAGCATACAGCATTGTTACAGCAGCTGATTGCACAGACCACACAGCACTAAGAGAGCGTACAGCATTGTTACAGCTGCTGATTGCACAGACCACACAGCACTAAGAGAGCGTACAGCATTGTAACAGCAGCTGATTGCACAGACCACACAGCACTAAGAGAGCGTACAGCATTGTTACAGCAGCTGATTGCACAGTCCATACAGCGCTAAGAGAGCGTACAGCTTTGTTACAGCAGCTGATTGCACAGACCACACAGCACTATTACAGCGTACAGCATTGTTACAGCAGCTGATTGCACAGACCACACAGTGCTAAGAGAGCGTACACCATTGTTACAGCAGCTGATTGCATGGACCACACAGCACTAAGAGAGCGTACAGCATTGTTACAGCAGCTGATTGCACAGACCACACAGCGCTAATAGAGCATACAGCAATGTTACAGAAGCTGTTTGCACAGACCACATAGCGCTAAGAGAGCGTACAGCATTGTTACAGCAGCTGATTGCGTTGACCACACAGCACTAAGAGAGCGTACAGTATTGATACAGCAGCTGATTGCACAGACCACACAGCACTAAGAGAGCGTACAGCATTGTTACAGCAGCTGATTTCACATACAACACAGCGCTAAGAGAGCGTACAGCATTGTTACAGCAGCTGATTGCACAGACCACACAGCGCTAAGTGAGCGTACAGCATTGTTACAGAAGCTGATTTCACGGACAACACAGCGCTAAGAGAGCGTACAGCATTGTTACAGCAGCTGATTCCATGGACCACACAGCACTAAGACAGCGTACAGCATTGTTACAGCAGCTGATTGCATGGACCACACAGCACTAAGAGAGCATACAGCATTGTTACAGCAGCTGATTGCACAGACCACACAGCACTAAGAGAGCATACAGCATTGTTACAGCAGCTGATTGCACGGACCATACAGCGCTAAGAGAGCGTACAGCATTGTTACAGCAGCTGATTGCACAGACCACACAGCGCTAAGAGAGCATACAGCATTGTTACAGCAGCTGATTGCACAGACCACACAGCACAAAGAGAGCGTACAGCATTGTTACAGCAGCTGATTTCACATACAACACAGCGCTAAGAGAGCGTACAGCATTGTTACAGCAGCTGATTGCACAGACCACATAGCGCTAAGTGAGCGTACAGCATTGTTACAGCAGCTGATAGCACAGACCACACAGCGCTAAGAGAGCGTACAGCATTGTTACAGCAGCTGATTGCACAGACCACACAGCACTAAGAGAGCGTACAGCATTGTTACAGCAGCTGATTGCACAGACCACACAGCACTAAGAGAGCGTACAGCATTGTTACAGCAGCTGATTGCACAGACCACACAGCACTAAGAGAGCGTACAGCATTGTTACAGCAGCTGATTGCACAGACCACACAGCAATAAGAGAGCGTACAGCATTGTTAAAGCAGCTGATTGCACAGACCACACAGCACTAAGAGAGCGTACAGCATTGTTACAGCAGCTGATTGCACAGACCACACAGCACAAAGAGAGCGTACAGCATTGTTACAGCAGCTGTTTGCACAGACCACATAGCGCTAAGAGAGCGTACAGCATTGTTACAGCAGCTGATTGCGTTGACCACACAGCGCTAAGAGAGCGTACAGCATTATTACAGCAGCTGATTGCACAGACCACACAGTGCTAAGAGAGCATAAAGCATTGTTACAGCAGCTGATTGCACAGACCACACAGCGCTAAGAGAGCGTACAGCATTGTTACAGCAGCTGTTTGCACAGACCACACAGCGCTAAGAGAGCGTACAGCATTGTTACAGCAGCTGATTGCTCAGACCACACAGCACTAAGAGAGCGTACAGCATTGTAACAGCAGCTGATTGCACAGACCACACAGCACTAAGAGAGCGTACAGCATTGTTACAGCAGCTGATTGCACAGACCACACAGCACTATTACAGCATACAGCATTGTTACAGCAGCTGATTGCACAGACCACACAGCGCTAAGAGAGCGTACAGCATTGTTACAGCAGCTGATTGCATGGACCACACAGCACTAAGAGAGTATACAGCATTGTTACAGCAGCTGATTGCACAGACCACACAGCACTAAGAGAGCGTACAGCATTGTTACAGTAGCTGTTTGCACAGACCACATAGCGCTAAGAGAGCGTACAGCATTGTTACAGCAGCAGATTGCGTTGACCACACAGCACTAAGAGAGTGTACAGTATTGATACAGCAGCTGATTGCACAGACCACACAGTGCTAAGACAGCATACAGCATTGTAACAGCAGCTGATTGCACAGACCACACAGCACTAAGAGAGCGTACAGCATTGTTATGCAGCTGATTGCACAGACCACACAGCACTAAGAGAGCGTACAGCATTGTTACTGCAGCTGATTGCACAGACCACACAGCACTAAGAGAGCGTACAGCATTGTTACAGCAGCTGATTGCACAGACCACACAGCGCTAAGAGAGCGTACAGCATTGTTACAGCAGCTGATTGCACAGACCACACAGCACTAAGAGAGTGTACAGCATTGTAACAGCAGCTGATTGCACAGACCACACAGCGCTAAGAGAGCGTACAGCATTGTTACAGCAACTGATTGCACAGACCAAACAGCACTAAGAGAGCTTACAGCATTGTAACAGCAGCTGATTGCACAGACCACAGAGCACTAAGAGAGCATACAGCATTGTTACAGCAGCTGATTGCACAGACCACACAGCGCTAAGAGAGCGTACAGCATTGTTACAGCAGCTGATTGCACAGACCACACAGCACTATTACAGCATACAGCATTATTACAGCAGCTGATTGCACAGACCACACAGCGCTAAGAGAATGTACAGCATTGTTACAGCAGCTGATTGCATGGACCACACAGCACTAAGAGAGTGTACAGCATTGTTACAGCAGATGATTGCACAGACCACACAGCGCTAAGAGAGCGTACAGCATTGTTACAGCAGCTGTTTGCACAGACCACACAGCGATAAGAGAGCGTACAGCATTGTTACAGCAGCTGATTGCGTGGACCACATAGCACTAAGAGAGTGTACAGTATTGATACAGCAGCTGATTGCACAGACCACACAGCGCTAAGACAGCGTACAGCATTGTTACAGCAGCTGATTGCACAGACCACACAGCTCCAAGACAGCGTACAGCATTGTTACAGCAGCTGATTGCACAGATCACACAGCACCAAGAGAGCGTACAGTATTGTTACAGCAGCTGATGGCACAGACCACACAGTGCTAAGAGAGCATACAGCATTGTTACAGCAGCTGATGGCACAGACCACACAGCGCTAAGAGAACGTACAGCATTGTTACAGCAGCTGATTGCACAGACCATTCAGCGCTAAGAGAGTGTACAGCATTGTTACAGCAGATGATTGCACAGACCACACAGTGCTAAGAGAGCGTACAGCATTGTTACAGCAGCTGATTGCACGGACCACACAGCGCTAAGAGAGTGTACAGTATTGTTACAGCAGCTGATTGCACAGACCACACAGCGCTAAGAGAGCGTACAGTATTGTTACAGCAGCTGATTGCACAGACCACACAGCGCTAGGAGAGTGTACAGCATTGTTACAGCAGATGATTGCACAGACCACACAGTGCTAAGAGAGCGTACAGCATTGTTACAGCAGCTGATTGCATGGATCACACAGCGCTAAGATAGTGTACAGCATTGTTACAGCAGCTGATTGCACAGACCAGACAGCGCTAAGTGAGCGTACAGCATTGTTACAGCAGCTGATTTCACGGACAACACAGCGCTAAGAGAGCGTACAGCATTGTTACAGCAGCTGATTCCATTGACCACACAGCACTAAGACAGCGTACAGCATTGTTACAGCAGCTGATTGCATGGACCACACAGCACTAAGAGAGCATAAAGCATTGTTACAGCAGCTGATTGCACAGACCACACAGCACTAAGAGAGCGTACAGCATTGTTACAGCAGCTGATTGCACGGACCATACAGCGCTAAGAGAACGTACAGCATTGTTACAGTAGCTGATTGCACAGACCACACAGCGCTAAGAGAGCATACAGCATTGTTACAGCAGCTGATTGCACAGACCACACAGCACTAAGAGAGCGTACAGCATTGTTACAGCTGCTGATTGCACAGACCACACAGCACTAAGAGAACGTACAGCATTGTAACAGCAGCTGATTGCACAGACCACACAGCACTAAGAGAGCGTACAGCATTGTTACAGCAGCTGATTGCACAGTCCATACAGCGCTAAGAGAGCGTACAGCTTTGTTACAGCAGCTGATTGCACAGACCACACAGCACTATTACAGCGTACAGCATTGTTACAGCAGCTGATTGCACAGACCACACAGTGCTAAGAGAGCGTACACCATTGTTACAGCAGCTGATTGCATGGACCACACAGCACTAAGAGAGCGTACAGCATTGTTACAGCAGCTGATTGCACAGACCACACAGCGCTAATAGAGCATACAGCAATGTTACAGAAGCTGTTTGCACAGACCACATAGCGCTAAGAGAGCGTACATCATTGTTACAGCAGCTGATTGCGTTGACCACACAGCACTAAGAGAGCGTACAGTATTGATACAGCAGCTGATTGCACAGACCACACAGCACTAAGAGAGCGTACAGCATTGTTACAGCAGCTGATTTCACATACAACACAGCGCTAAGAGAGCGTACAGCATTGTTACAGCAGCTGATTGCACAGACCACACAGCGCTAAGTGAGCGTACAGCATTGTTACAGCAGCTGATTTCACGGACAACACAGCGCTAAGAGAGCGTACAGCATTGTTACAGCAGCTGATTCCATGGACCACACAGCACTAAGACAGCGTACAGCATTGTTACAGCAGCTGATTGCATGGACCACACAGCACTAAGAGAGCATACAGCATTGTTACAGCAGCTGATTGCACAGACCACACAGCACTAAGAGAGCATACAGCATTGTTACAGCAGCTGATTGCACGGACCATACAGCGCTAAGAGAGCGTACAGCATTGTTACAGCAGCTGATTGCACAGACCACACAGCGCTAAGAGAGCATACAGCATTGTTACAGCAGCTGATTGCACAGACCACACAGCACTAAGAGAGCATACAGCATTGTTACAGCAGCTGATTGCACAGACCACACAGCACTAAGAGAGCATACAGCATTGTAACAGCAGCTGATTGCACAGACCACACAGCACTAAGAGAGCGTACAGCATTGTTACAGCAGCTGATTGCACAGTCCACACAGCGCTAAGAGAGCGTACAGCATTGTTACAGCAGCTGATTGCACAGACCACACAGCACTATTACAGCATACAGCATTGTTACAGCAGCTGATTGCACAGACCACACAGCGCTAAGAGAGCATACAGCATTGTTACAGCAGCTGATTGCATGGACCACACAGCACTAAGAGAGCGTACAGCATTGTTACAGCAGCTGATTGCACAGACCACACAGCGCTAAGAGAGCATACAGCATTGTTACAGCAGCTGTTTGCACAGACCACATAGCGCTAAGAGAGCGTACAGCATTGTTACAGCAGCTGATTGCGTTGACCACACAGCACTAAGAGAGTGTACAGTATTGATACAGCAGCTGATTGCACAGACCACACAGCACTAAGAGAGCGTACAGCATTGTTACAGCAGCTGATTGCACAGACCACACAGCACTAAGAGAGCGTACAGCATTGTTATTGCAGCTGATTGCACAGACAACACAGCACTAAGAGAGCATACAGCATTGTTATAGCAGCTGATTGCACGGACAACACAATGCTAAGAGAGCGTACAGCATTATTACAGCAGCTGATTGCACAGACCACACAGCGCTAAGAGAGCGTACAGCACTGATACAGCAGCTGATTGCATGGACCACACAGCACTAAGAGAGCGTACAGCATTGTTACAGCAGCTGATTGCACAGACCACACAGCGCTAAGAGAGCGTACAGCATTGTTACAGCAGCTGTTTGCACAGACCACATAGCGCTAAGAGAGCGAACAGCATTGTTACAGCAGCAGATTGCGTTGACCACACAGCACTAAGAGAGTGTACAGTATTGATACAGCAGTTGATTGCACAGACCTCACAGCGCTAAGACAGCGTACAGCATTGTTACAGCAGCTGATTGCACAGACCACACAGCACTAAGAGAGCGTACAGCATTGTTACTGCAGCTGATTGCACAGACCACACAGCACTAAGAGAGCGTACAGCATTGTTACTGCAACTGATTGCAGAGACCACACAGCGCTAAGAGAGCGTATAGCATTGTTACAGCAGCTGATTGCACAGACCACACAGCGCTAAGAGAGCGTACAGCATTGTTACTGCAGCTGATTGCACAGACCACACAGCACTAAGAGAGTGTACAGCATTGTAACAGCAGCTGATTGCACAGACCACACAGTGCTAAGAGAGCGTACAGCATTGTTACAGCAGCTGATTGCACAGACCACACAGCACTAAGAGAGCTTACAGCATTGTAACAGCAGCTGATTGCACAGACCACACAGCACTAAGGCCATCATTCAGAGCCACTCGCTAGCGGCAGTACGCTCGTTCCGAGCGATGTTCTCACATCTGCGCATGCGTACGGTTTTTAGTACGCATGCGCGAACCAGTCAGTGCGGCCGAAAATCGTTGGTACGCAATATAGTGAGGGCCTGCTATTTTGAGTGACAGAATGAGGCGTATGTGGTTGGTAACAGGGGAAGGTGCTTGAAAACGGGGAGTGGAGATCCGAACGCAGGCGTGCTTAAAGGTCAAAACGGGCGTTTTAAGGGAGTGCATATTTAATACAGCAGCGTCATTGACCACGTCTCTTGGTTTTTTTTAACTCAGAACTGCTCGCAAAATAGCGGTTGAAAACACCAACCACAAGAATAGCGAGCAGTTCATACGCTGTACGATGTACTCGATTAATCTAATAAATAGTGGACATGACGTATGGTGCGTGCGGCCAGGGGGCGTTTTTATCAAAAAAACGAGTGTATGTTTTGCTCGCTCGTTCAGACTTAGAGGTGGGAACAGACTGCAATTTGCGAACGGATCATTTGAATAGCCACCCCTTGTTTTTGAACGAACGACCACAAATAGCGAACGGCTCTGAATCAGGCCCTAAGACAGCATACAGCATTGTTACAGCAGCTGATTGCACAGACCACACAGCGCTAAGAGAGCATACAGCATTGTTACAGCAGCTGATTGCACAGACCACACAGCACTATTACAGCATACAGAATTGTTACAGCAGCTGATTGCACAGACCACACAGCGCTAAGAGAATGTACAGCATTGTTACAGCAGCTGATTGCATGGACCACACAGCACTAAGAGAGCGTACAGCATTGTTACAGCAGCTGATTGCACAGACCACACAGCGCTAAGAGAGCGTACAGCATTGTTACAGCAGCTGTTTGCACAGACTACACAGCGCTAAGAGAGCGTACAGCATTGTTACAGCAGCTGATTGCGTGGACCACATAGCACTAAGAGAGGGTACAGTATTGAAACAGCAGCTGATTGCACAGACCACACAGCGCTAAGACAGCGTACAGCATTGTTACAGCAGCTGATTGCACAGACCACACAGCGCCAAGACAGCGTACAGCATTGTTACAGCAGCTGATTGCACAGATCACACAGCACCATGAGAGCGTACAGTATTGTTACAGCAGCTGATGGCACAGACCACACAGCGCTAAGAGAGCGTACAGCATTGTTATAGCAGCTGATGGCACAGACAACACAGCGCTAGGAGAACGTACAGCATTGTTACAGCAGCTGATTGCACAGACCATTCAGCGCTAAGAGAGTGTACAGCATTGTTACAGCAGATGATTGCACAGACCACACTGTGCTTAGAGAGCGTACAGCATTGTTACAGCAGCTGATTGCACAGACCACACAGCGCTAAGAGAGTGTACAGTATTGTTACAGCAGCTGATTGCACGGACCACACAGCGCTAAGAGAGTGTACAGCATTGTTACAGCAGATGATTGCACAGACCACACAGCGCTAAGAGAGAGTACAGCATTGTTACAGCAGCTGATTGCGTGGATCACACAGCGCTAAGATAGTGTACAGCATTGTTACAGCAGCTGATTGCACAGACCACACAGCGCTAAGTGAGCGTACAGCATTGTTACAGCAGCTGATTTCACGGACAACACAGCGCTAAGAGAGCGTACAGCATTGTTACAGCAGCTGATTGCATGGACCACACAGCACTAAGACAGCGTACAGCATTGTTACAGCAGCTGATTGCATGGACCACACAGCACTAAGACAGCGTACAGCATTGTTACAGCAGCTGATTGCATGGACCACACAGCACTAAGAGAGCATACAGCATTGTTACAGCAGCTGATTGCACAGACCACACAGCACTAAGAGAGCGTACAGCATTGTTACAGCAGCTGATTGCACGGACCACACAGCGCTAAGAGAGCGTACAGCATTGTTACAGCAGCTGATTGCATGGACCACACAGCACTAAGAGAGCATACAGCATTGTTACAGCAGCTGATTGCACGGACCACACAGCGCTAAGAGAGCGTACAGCATTGTTACAGCAGCTGATTGCATGGACCACACAGCACTAAGAGAGCGTACAGTATTGTTACAGCAGCTGATTGCACAGACCAAACAGCACTAAGAGAGAGTACAGCATTGTTACAGCAGCTGATGGCACGGACCACACAGCGCTAAGAGAGCGTACAGCATTGTTACAGCAGCTGATTGCATGGACCACACAGCACTAAGAGAGCGTACAGCATTGTTACAGTAGCTGATTGCACAGACCACACAGCGCTAAGAGAGACTACAGTATTGTTACAGCAGCTGATTGCACAGACCACACAGCGCTAAGAGAGCGTACAGCATTGTTACAGCAGCTGATGTCACGGACCACACAGCGCTAAGAGAGCGTACAGCGTTGTTACAGCAGCTGATTGTATGGACCACACAGCACTAAGAGAGCATACAGCATTGTTACAGCAGCTGATTGCATGGACCACACAGCACTAAGAGAGTGTACAGCATTGTTACAGCAGCTGATTGCACAGACCACACAGCGATAAGAGATCGTACAGCATTGTTACAGCAGCTGATTGCATGGACCAAACAGCACTAGGAGAGCATAAAACATTGTTATAGCAGCTGATTGCACGGACCACACAGCGCTAAGAGAGTGTACAGCATTGTTACAGCAGCTGATTGCACGGACCACACAGTGCTAAGAGAACGTACAGCATTGTTACAGCAGCTGATTGCATGGACCACAGAGCACTAAGAGAGTGTACAGCATTGTTACAGAAGCTGATTGCACAGACCACACAGCGCTAAGAGAGCGTACAGCATTGTTACAGCAGCTGATTGCACGGACCACACAGCGCTAAGAGAGCGTACAGCATTGTTACAGCAGCTGATTGCACAGACCACACAGCGCTAAGAGAGTGTACAGTATTGTTACAGCAGCTGATTGCACGGACCACAGAGCACTAAGAGAGTGTACAGTATTGTTACAGCAGCTGATTGCACAGACAATACAGCGCTAAGAGAGCGTACAGCATTGTTAAAGCAGATGATTGCATCGACCACACAGCACTAAGAGAGCGTACAGCATTGTTACAGCAGCTGATTGCACGGACAACACAGCACTAAGAGAGCGTATAGCATTGTTTCAGCAGCTGATTGCACGGACAACACAGCGCTAGGAGAGCGTACAGCATTGTTACAGCAGCTGGCTGCATGGACCACACAGCACTAAGAGAGCGTACAGCTTGTTACAGCAGCTGATTGCACAGACCACACAGCACTAAGAGAGCGTACAGCATTGTTACAGCAGCTGATTGCACGGACCAAACAGCACTAAGAGAGTGTACAGCTTTGTTACAGCAGCTGATTGCACAGACCACACAGTGCTAAGAGAGCGTACAGCATTGTTACAGCAGCTGATTGCACAGACCACACAGTGCTAAGAGAGCATACAGCATTGTTACAGCAGCTGATTGCACAGACCACAGAGCGCTAAGACAGCGTACAGAATTGTTACAGCAGCTGATTGCACACACCACACAGCGCCAAGACAGCGTACAGCATTGTTACAGCAGCTGCTTGCACAAATCACACAGCACCAAGAGAGCGTACAGTATTGTTACAGCAGCTGATGGCACAGACCATACAGCGCTAAGAGAGCGTACAGCATTGTTACAGCAGCTGATGGGACAGACCACACAGCGCTAAGAGAACGTACAGCATTGTTACAGCAGCTGATTGCATAGACCATTCAGCGCTAAGAGAGTGTACAGCAATGTTACAACAGATGATTGCACAGACCACACAGTGCTAAGAGAGCGTACAGCATTGTTACAGCAGCTGATTGCACGGACCACACAGCGCTAAGAGAGTGTACAGTATTGTTACAGCAGCTGATTGCACAGACCACACAGCGCTAAGAGAGCGTACATTATTCTTACAGCAGCTGTTTGCACGGACCACACAGCGCTAAGAGAGTGTACAGCATTGTTACAGCAGATGATTGCACAGACCACACAGCGCTAAGAGAGCGTACAGCATTGTTACAGCATCTGATTGCATGGATCACACAGCGCTGAGAGTGTACAGCATTGTTACAGCAGCTGATTGCACAGACCACACAGCGCTAAGTGAGCGTACAGCATTGTTACAGCAGCTGTTTTCATGGACAACACAGCGCTAAGAGAGCGTACAGCATTGTTACAGCAGCTGATTGCATGGACCACACAGCACTAAGACAGCGTACAGCATTGTTACAGCAGCTGATTGCATGGACCACACAGCACTAAGACAGCGTACAGCATTGTTACAGCAGCTGATTGCATGGACCACACAGCACTAAAAGAGCATACAGCATTGTTACAGCAGCTGATTGCACAGACCACACAGCACTAAGAGAGCGTACAGCATTGTTACAGCAGCTGATTGCACGGACCACACAGCGCTAAGAGAGCGTACAGCATTGTTACAGCAGCTGATTGCATGGACCACACAGCACTAAGAGAGCGTACAGCATTGTTACAGCAGCTGATTGCACGGACCACACAGCGCTAAGAGAGCGTACAGCATTGTTACAGCAGCTGATTGCATGGACCACACAGCACTAAGAGAGCGTACAGTATTGTTACAGCAGCTGATTGCACAGACCAAACAGCATTAAGAGAGAGTACAGCATTGTTACAGCAGCTGATGGCATGGACCACACAGCGCTAAGAGAGCGTACAGCATTGTTACAGCAGCTGATTGCATGGACCACACAGCACTAAGAGAGCGTACAGCATTGTTACAGTAGCTGATTGCACAGACCACACAGCGCTAAGAGAGAGTACAGTATTGTTACAGCAGCTGATTGCACAGACCACACAGCACTAAGAGAGCGTACAGCATTGTTACAGCAGCTGATGGCACGGACCACACAGCGCTAAGAGAGCGTACAGCATTGTTACAGCAGCTGATTGTATGGACCACACAGCACTAAGAGAGCGTACAGCATTGTTACAGCAGCTGATTGCATGGACCACACAGCACTAAGAGAGTGTACAGCATTGTTACAGCAGCTGATTGCACAGACCACACAGCGATAAGAGATCGTACAGCATTGTTACAGCAGCTGATTGCATGGACCACAGAGCACTAAGAGAGTGTACAGCATTGTTACAGAAGCTGATAGCACAGACCACACAGCGCTAAGAGAGCGTACAGCATTGTTACAGCAGCTGATTGCACGGACCACACAGCGCTAAGAGAGCGTACAGCATTGTTACAGCAGCTGATTGCACGGACCACACAGCGCTAAGAGAGTGTACAGTATTGTTACAGCAGCTGATTGCACGGACCACAGAGCACTAAGAGAGTGTACAGTATTGTTACAGCAGCTGATTGCACAGACAATACAGCGCTAAGAGAGCGTACAGCATTGTTACAGCAGATGATTGCATCGACCACACAGCACTAAGAGAGCGTACAGCATTGTTACAGCAGCTGATTGCACGGACAACACAGCACTAAGAGAGCGTATAGCATTGTTACAGCAGCTGATTGCACGGACAACACAGCGCTAAGAGAGCGTACAGCATTGTTACAGCAGCTGGCTGCATGGACCACACAGCACTAAGAGAGCGTACAGCATTGTTACAGCAGCTGATTGCACAGACCACACAGCACTAAGAGAGCGTACAGCATTGTTACAGCAGCTGATTGCACGGACCAAACAGCACTAAGAGAGCGTACAGCTTTGTTACAGCAGCTGATTGCACAGACCACACAGTGCTAAGAGAGTGTACAGCATTGTTACAGCAGCTGATTGCACAGACCACACAGTGCTAAGAGAGCATACAGCATTGTTACAGCAGCTGATTGCACAGACCACAGAGCGCTAAGACAGCGTACAGCATTGTTACAGCAGCTGATTGCACAGACCACACAGCGCCAAGACAGCGTACAGCATTGTTACAGCAGCTGATTGCACAAATCACACAGCACCAAGAGAGCGTACAGTATTGTTACAGCAGCTGATGGCACAGACCATACAGCGCTAAGAGAGCGTACAGCATTGTTACAGCAGCTGATGGGATAGACCACACAGCGCTAAGAGAACATACAGCATTGTTACAGCAGCTGATTGCATAGACCATTCAGCGCTAAGAGAGTGTACAGCATTGTTACAACAGATGATTGCACAGACCACACAGTGCTAAGAGAGCGTACAGCATTGTTACAGCAGCTGATTGCACGGACCACACAGCGCTAAGAGAGTGTACAGTATTGTTACAGCAGCTGATTGCACAGACCACACAGAGCTAAGAGAGCATACATTATTCTTACAGCAGCTGATTGCACGGACCACACAGCGCTAAGAGAGTGTACAGCATAGTTACAGCAGATGATTGCACAGACCACACAGCGCTAAGAGAGCGTACAGCATTGTTACAGCAGCTGATTGCATGGATCACACAGCGCTGAGAGTGTACAGCATTGTTACAGCAGCTGATTGCACAGACCACACAGCGCTAAGTGAGCGTACAGCATTGTTACAGCAGCTGTTTTCACGGACAACACAGCGCTAAGAGAGCGTACAGCATTGTTACAGCAGCTGATTGCATGGACCACACAGCACTAAGACAGCGTACAGCATTGTTACAGCAGCTGATTGCATGGACCACACAGCACTAAGACAGCGTACAGCGTTGTTACAGCAGCTGATTGCATGGACCACACAGCACTAAGAGAGCATACAGCATTGTTACAGCAGCTGATTGCACAGACCACACAGCACTAAGAGAGCGTACAGCATTGTTACAGCAGCTGATTGCACGGACCACACAGCGCTAAGAGAGCGTACAGCATTGTTACAGCAGCTGATTGCATGGACCGCACAGCACTAAGAGTGCGTACAACATTGTTACAGCAGCTGATTGCACGGACCACACAGCGCTAAGAGAGCGTACAGCATTGTTACAGCAGCTGATTGCATGGACCACACAGCACTAAGAGAGTGTACAGTATTGTTACAGCAGCTGATTGCACAGACCAAACAGCACTAAGAGAGAGTACATGCATTGTTACAGCAGCTGATGGCACGGACCACACAGCGCTAAGAGAGCATACAGCATTGTTACAGCAGCTGATTGCATGGACCACACAGCACTAAGAGAGCGTACAGCATTGTTACAGTAGCTGATTGCACGGACCACACAGCGCTAAGACAGCGTACAGCATTGTTACAGCAGCTGATTGCATGGACCACACAGCACTAAAAGAGCATACAGCATTGTTACAGCAGCTGATTGCACAGACCACACAGCACTAAGAGAGCGTACAGCATTGTTACAGCAGCTGATTGCACGGACCACACAGCGCTAAGAGAGCGTACAGCATTGTTACAGCAGCTGATTGCATGGACCACACAGCACTAAGAGAGTGTACAGCATTGTTACAGCAGCTGATTGCACGGACCACACAGCGCTAAGAGAGCGTACAGCATTGTTACAGCAGCTGATTGCATGGACCACACAGCACTAAGAGAGCGTACAGTATTGTTACAGCAGCTGATTGCACAGACCAAACAGCATTAAGAGAGAGTACAGCATTGTTACAGCAGCTGATGGCATGGACCACACAGCGCTAAGAGAGCGTACAGCATTGTTACAGCAGCTGATTGCATGGACCACACAGCACTAAGAGAGCGTACAGCATTGTTACAGTAGCTGATTGCACAGACCACACAGCGCTAAGAGAGAGTACAGTATTGTTACAGCAGCTGATTGCACAGACCACACAGCGCTAAGAGAGCGTACAGCATTGTTACAGCAGCTGATGGCACGGACCACACAGCGCTAAGAGAGCGTACAGCATTGTTACAGCAGCTGATTGTATGGACCACACAGCACTAAGAGAGCGTACAGCATTGTTACAGCAGCTGATTGCATGGACCACACAGCACTAAGAGAGTGTACAGCATTGTTACAGCAGCTGATTGCACAGACCACACAGCGATAAGAGATCGTACAGCATTGTTACAGCAGCTGATTGCATGGACCACAGAGCACTAAGAGAGTGTACAGCATTGTTACAGAAGCTGATAGCACAGACCACACAGCGCTAAGAGAGCGTACAGCATTGTTACAGCAGCTGATTGCACGGACCACACAGCGCTAAGAGAGCGTACAGCATTGTTACAGCAGCTGATTGCACGGACCACACAGCGCTAAGAGAGTGTACAGTATTGTTACAGCAGCTGATTGCACGGACCACAGAGCACTAAGAGAGTGTACAGTATTGTTACAGCAGCTGATTGCACAAACAATACAGCGCTAAGAGAGCGTACAGCATTGTTACAGCAGATGATTGCATCGACCACACAGCACTAAGAGAGCGTACAGCATTGTTACAGCAGCTGATTGCACGGACAACACAGCACTAAGAGAGCGTATAGCATTGTTACAGCAGCTGATTGCACGGACAACACAGCGCTAAGAGAGCGTACAGCATTGTTACAGCAGCTGGCTGCATGGACCACACAGCACTAAGAGAGCGTACAGCATTGTTACAGCAGCTGATTGCACAGACCACACAGCACTAAGAGAGCGTACAGCATTGTTACAGCAGCTGATTGCACGGACCAAACAGCACTAAGAGAGCGTACAGCTTTGTTACAGCAGCTGATTGCACAGACCACAGAGCGCTAAGACAGCGTACAGCATTGTTACAGCAGCTGATTGCACAGACCACACAGCGCCAAGACAGCGTACAGCATTGTTACAGCAGCTGATTGCACAAATCACACAGCACCAAGAGAGCGTACAGTATTGTTACAGCAGCTGATGGCACAGACCATACAGCGCTAAGAGAGCGTACAGCATTGTTACAGCAGCTGATGGGACAGACCACACAGCGCTAAGAGAACGTACAGCATTGTTACAGCAGCTGATTGCATAGACCATTCAGCGCTAAGAGAGTGTACAGCATTGTTACAACAGATGATTGCACAGACCACACAGTGCTAAGAGAGCGTACAGCATTGTTACAGCAGCTGATTGCACGGACCACACAGCGCTAAGAGAGTGTACAGTATTGTTACATCAGCTGATTGCACAGACCACACAGAGCTAAGAGAGCATACATTATTCTTACAGCAGCTGATTGCACGGACCACACAGCGCTAAGAGAGTGTACAGCATTGTTACAGCAGATGATTGCACAGACCACACAGCGCTAAGAGAGCGTACAGCATTGTTACAGCAGCTGATTGCATGGATCACACAGCGCTGAGAGTGTACAGCATTGTTACAGCAGCTGATTGCACAGACTACACAGCGCTAAGTGAGCATACAGCATTGTTACAGCAGCTGTTTTCACGGACAACACAGCGCTAAGAGAGCGTACAGCATTGTTACAGCAGCTGATTGCATGGACCACACAGCACTAAGACAGCGTACAGCATTGTTACAGCAGCTGATTGGATGGACCACACAGCACTAAGACAGCGTACAGCATTGTTACAGCAGCTGATTGCATGGACCACACAGCACTAAGAGAGCATACAGCATTGTTACAGCAGCTGATTGCACAGACCACACAGCACTAAGAGAGCGTACAGCATTGTTACAGCAGCTGATTGCACGGACCACACAGCGCTAAGAGAGCGTACAGCATTGTTACAGCAGCTGATTGCATGGACCGCACAGCACTAAGAGTGCGTACAGCATTGTTACAGCAGCTGATTGCACGGACCACACAGCGCTAAGAGAGCGTACAGCATTGTTACAGCAGCTGATTGCATGGACCACACATCACTAAGAGAGCGTACAGTATTGTTACAGCAGCTGATTGCACAGACCAAACAGCACTAAGAGAGAGTACAGCATTGTTACAGCAGCTGATGGCACGGACCACACAGCGCTAAGAGAGCGTACAGCATTGTTACAGCAGCTGATTGCATGGACCACACAGCACTAAGAGAGCGTACAGCATTGTTAGAGTAGCTGATTGCACGGACCACACAGCGCTAAGAGAGCGTACAGCATTGTTACAGCAGCTGATTGCATGGACCACACAGCACTAAGAGAGCGTACAGTATTGTTACAGCAGCTGATTGCACAGACCAAACAGCACTAAGAGAGAGTACAGCATTGTTACAGCAGCTGATGGCACGGACCACACAGCGCTAAGAGAGCGTACAGCATTGTTACAGCAGCTGATTGCATGGACCACACAGCACTAAGAGAGCGTACAGCATTGTTACAGTAGCTGATTGCACAGACCACACAGCGCTAAGAGAGAGTACAGTATTGTTACAGCAGCTGATTGCACAGACCACACAGTGCTAAGAGAGCGTACAGCATTGTTACAGCAGCTGATGGCACGGACCACACAGCGCTAAGAGAGCGTACAGCATTGTTACAGCAGCTGATTGTATGGACCACACAGTACTAAGAGAGCGTACAGCATTGTTACAGCAGCTGATTGCATGGACCACACAGCACTAAGAGAGTGTACAGCATTGTTACAGCAGCTGATTGCACAGACCACACAGCGATAAGAGATCGTACAGCATTGTTACAGCAGCTGATTGCATGGACCACACAGCACTAGGAGAGCGTAAAACATTGTTACAGCAGCTGATTGCACGGACCTCACAGCGCTAAGAGAGAGTACAGCATTGTTACAGCAGCTGATTGCACGGACCACACAGTGCTAAGAGAACGTACAGCATTGTTACAGCAGCTGATTGCATGGACCACAGAGCACTAAGAGAGTGTACAGCATTGTTACAGAAGCTGATTGCACAGACCACACAGCGCTAAGAGAGCGTACAGCATTGTTACAGCAGCTGATTGCACGGACCACACAGCGCTAAGCGAGCGTACAGCATTGTTACAGCAGCTGATTGCACGGACCACACAGCGCTAAGAGAGTGTACAGTATTGTTACAGCAGCTGATTGCACGGACCACAGAGCACTAAGAGAGTGTACAGTATTGTTACAGCAGCTGATTGCACAGACAATACAGCGCTAAGAGAGCATACAGCATTGTTACAGCAGATGATTGCATCGACCACACAGCACTAAGAGAGCGTACAGCATTGTTACAGCAGCTGATTGCACGGACAACACAGCACTAAGAGAGCGTATAGCATTGTTACAGCAGCTGATTGCACGGACAACACAGCGCTTATAGAGCGTACAGCATTCTTACAGCAGCTGGCTGCATGGACCACACAGCACTAAGAGAGCATACAGCATTGTTACAGCAGCTGATTGCACAGACCACACAGCACTAAGAGAGCGTACAGCATTGTTACAGCAGCTGATTGCACGGACCAAACAGCACTAAGAGAGCGTACAGCTTTGTTACAGCAGCTGATTGCACAGACCACACAGTGCTAAGAGAGAGTACAGCATTGTTACAGCAGCTGATTGCACAGACCACACAGTGCTAAGAGAGCATACAGCATTGTTACAGCAGCTGATTGCACAGACCACAGAGCGCTAAGACAGCGTACAGCATTGTTACAGCAGCTGATTGCACAGACCACACAGCGCCAAGACAGCATACAGCATTGTTACAGCAGCTGATTGCACAAATCACACAGCACCAAGAGAGCGTACAGTATTGTTACAGCAGCTGATGGCACAGACCATACAGCGCTAAGAGAGCGTACAGCATTGTTACAGCAGCTGATGGGACAGACCACACAGCGCTAAGAGAACGTACAGCATTGTTACAGCAGCTGATTGCATAGACCATTCAGCGCTAAGAGAGTGTACAGCATTGTTACAACAGATGATTGCACAGACCACACAGTGCTAAGAGAGCGTACAGCATTGTTACAGCAGCTGATTGCACGGACCACACAGCGCTAAGAGAGTGTACAGTATTGTTACAGCAGCTGATTGCACAGACCACACAGCGCTTAGAGAGCGTACATTATTCTTACAGCAGCTGATTGCACGGACCACACAGCGCTAAGAGAGTGTACAGCATTGTTACAGCAGATGATTGCACAGACCACACAGCGCTAAGAGAGCGTACAGCATTGTTACCACAGCTGATTGCATGGATCACACAGCGCTGAGAGTGTACAGCATTGTTACAGCAGCTGATTGCACAGACCACACAGCGCTAAGTGAGCGTACAGCATTGTTACAGCAGCTGTTTTCACGGACAACACAGCGCTAAGAGAGTGTACAGCATTGTTACAGCAGCTGTTTTCACGGACAACACAGCGCTAAGAGAGCGTACAGCATTGTTACAGCAGCTGATTGCATGGACCACACAGCACTAAGACAGCGTACAGCATTGTTACAGCAGCTGATTGCATGGACCACACAGCACTAAGACAGCGTACAGCATTGTTACAGCAGCTGATTGCATGGACCACACAGCACTAAGAGAGCATACAGCATTGTTACAGCAGCTGATTGCACAGACCACACAGCACTAAGAGAGCGTACAGCATTGTTACAGCAGCTGATTGCACGGACCACACAGCGCTAAGAGAGCGTACAGCATTGTTACAGCAGCTGATTGCATGGACCACACAGCACTAAGAGAGCATACAGCATTGTTACAGCAGCTGATTGCACGGACCACACAGCGCTAAGAGAGCGTACAGCATTGTTACAGCAGCTGATTGCATGGACCACACAGCATTAAGAGAGCGTACAGTATTGTTACAGCAGCTGATTGCACAGACCAAACAGCACTAAGAGAGAGCGTACAGCATTGTTACAGCAGCTGATGGCACGGACCACACAGTGCTAAGAGAGCGTACAGCATTGTTACAGCAGCTGTTTGCATGGACCACACAGCACTAAGAGAGCGTACAGCATTGTTACAGTAGCTGATTGCACAGACCACACAGCGCTAAGAGAGAGTACAGTATTGTTACAGCAGCTGATTGCACAGACCACACAGCGCTAAGAGAGCGTACAGCATTGTTACAGCAGCTGATGGCACGGACCACACAGCGCTAAGAGAGCGTACAGCATTGTTACAGCAGCTGATTGTATGGACCACACAGCACTAAGAGAGCGTACAGCATTGTTACAGCAGCTGATTGCATGGACCACACAGCACTAAGAGAGTGTACAGCATTGTTACAGCAGCTGATTGCACAGACCACACAGCGATAAGAGATCGTACAGCATTGTTACAGCAGCTGATTGCATGGACCACACAGCACTAGGAGAGCGTAAAACATTGTTACAGCAGCTGATTGCACGGACCACACAGCGCTAAGAGAGTGTACAGCATTGTTACAGCAGCTGATTGCACGGACCACACAGTGCTAAGAGAACGTACAGCATTGTTACAGCAGCTGATTGCATGGACAACAGAGCACTAAGAGAGTGTACAGCATTGTTACAGAAGCTGATTGCACAGACCACACAGCGCTAAGAGAGCGTACAGCATTGTTACAGCAGCTGATTGCACGGACCACACAGTGCTAAGAGAGCGTACTGCATTGTTACAGCAGCTGATTGCACGGACCACACAGCGCTAAGAGAGTGTACAGTATTGTTAGAGCAGCTGATTGCACGGACCACAGAGCACTAAGAGAGTGTACAGTATTGTTACAGCAGCTGATTGCACAGACAATACAGCGCTAAGAGAGCGTACAGCATTGTTACAGCAGATGATTGCATCGACCACACAGCACTAAGAGAGTGTACAGCATTGTTACAGCAGCTGATTGCACGGACAACACAGCACTAAGAGAGCGTATAGCATTGTTACAGCAGCTGATTGCACGGACAACACAGCGCTAAGAGAGCGTACAGCATTGTTACAGCAGCTGGCTGCATGGACCACATAGCACTAAGAGAGCGTACAGCATTGTTACAGCAGCTGATTGCACAGACCACACAGCACTAAGAGAGCATACAGCATTGTTACAGCAGCTGATTGCACGGACCAAACAGCACTAAGAGAGCGTACAGCTTTGTTACAGCAGCTGATTGCACAGACCACACAGTGCTAAGAGAGCGTACAGCATTGTTACAGCAGCTGATTGCACAGACCACACAGTGCTAAGAGAGCATACAGCATTGTTACAGCAGCTGATTGCACAGACCACAGAGCACTAAGACAGCGTACAGCATTGTTACAGCAGCTAATTGCACAGACCACACAGCGCCAAGACAGCGTACAGCATTGTTACAGCAGCTGATTGCACAAATCACACAGCACCAAGAGAGCGTACAGTATTGTTACAGCAGCTGATGGCACAGACCATACAGCGCTAAGAGAGCGTACAGCATTGTTGCAGCAGCTGATGGGAAAGACCACACAGCGCTAAGAGAACGTACAGCATTGTTACAGCAGCTGATTGCATAGACCATTCAGCGCTAAGAGAGTGTACAGCATTGTTACAGCAGATGATTGCACAGACCACACAGTGCTAAGAGAGCGTACAGCATTGTTACAGCAGCTGATTGCACGGACCACACAGCGCTAAGAGAGTGTACAGTATTGTTACAGCAGCTGATTGCACAGACCACACAGCGCTAAGAGAGCGTACATTATTCTTACAGCAGCTGATTTCACAGACCACACAGCGCTAAGAGAGTGTACAGCATTGTTACAGCAGATGATTGCACAGACCACACAGCGCTAAGAGAGCATACAGCATTGTTACAGCAGCTGAATGCATGGATCACACAGCGCTGAGAGTGTACAGCATTGTTACAGCAGCTGATTGCACAGACCACACAGCGCTAAGTGAGCATACAGCATTGTTACAGCAGCTGTTTTCATGGACAACACAGCGCTAAGACAGCGTACAGCATTGTTACAGCAGCTGATTGCATGGACCACACAGCACTAAGACAGCGTACAGCATTGTTACAGCAGCTGATTGCATGGACCACACAGCACTAAGAGAGCATACAGCATTGTTACAGCAGCTGATTGCACAGACCACACAACACTAAGAGAGCATACAGCATTGTTACAGCAGCTGATTGCACAGACCACACAGCGCTAAGAGAGCGTACAGCATTGTTACAGCAGCTGATTGCATGGACCACACAGCACTAAGAGAGCATACAGCATTGTTACAGCAGCTGATTGCATGGACCGCACAGCGCTAAGAGTGCATACAGCATTGTTACAGCAGCTGATTGCATGGACCACAGAGCACTAAGAGAGCGTACAGCATTGTTACAGCAGCTGATTGCTCAGACTACAGAGCACTAAGAGAGCGTACAGCATTGTTACAGCAGCTGATTGCACGGACCACACAGCGCTAAGAGAGCGTACAGCATTGTTACAGCAGCTGATTGCACAGACCACACAGCGCTAATAGAGCGTACAGCATTGTTACAGCAGCTGATTGCATGGACCACACAGCACTAGGAGAGCGTACAGCATTGTTACAGCAGCTGATTGCATGGACCACAGAGCACTAAGAGAGTGTACAGCATTGCTATAGAAGCTGATTGCACGGACCACACAGCGCTAAGAGAGCGTACAGCATTGTTACAGCAGCTGATTGCATGGACCACACAGCGCTAAGAGAGTATACAGTATTGTTACAGCAGCTGATTGCACAGACAACAGAGCACAAAGAGAGTGTACAGTATTGTTACAGCAGCTGATTGCACGGACCACAGAGCACTAAGATAGTGTACAGCATTGTTACAGCAGCTGATTGCATGGACCACACAGCGCTAAGAGAGCATACAGCATTGTTATAGCAGCTGATTGCACGGTCCACAGAGCACTAAGAGCGTACAGCATTGTTACAGCAGCTGATTGCACAGACCACACAGCGCTAAGAGAGCGTACAGCATTGTTACAGCAGCTGATTGCACAGACCACACAGCACTAAGAGAGCGTACAGCATTGTTACAGCAGCTGATTGCACGGACCACACAGCGCTAAGAGAGCGTACAGCATTGTTACAGCAGCTGATTGCACGGACCACACAGCGCTAAGAGAGAGTACAGCATTGTTACAGCAGCTGATTGTACAGACCACACAGCACTAAGAGAGCGTACAGCATTGTTACAGCAGCTGATTGCACAGACCACACAGCGCTAAGATAGTGTACAGCATTGTTACAGTAGCTGATTGCACGGACCACAGAGCACTAAGAGAGCGTACAGCATTGTACAGACCACACAGCACTAAGAGAGCGTACAGCATTGTTACAGCAGCTGATTGCACAGACCACACAGCACTAAGAGAGCATACAGCATTGTTATAGCAGCTGATTGCACAGACCACACAGCGCTAAGAGAGCGTACAGCATTGTTACAGCAGCTGATTGCACAGACCACACAGCGCTAAGAGAGCGTACAGCATTGTTACAGCAGCTGATTGCACGGACCACACAGCGCTAAGAGAACGTACAGCATTGTTACAGCAGCTGATTGCACGGACCACACAGCGCTAAGAGAGCGTACAGCATTGTTACAGCAGCTGATTGCACGGACCCCACATCGCTAAGAGAGTGTACAGCATTGTTACAGCAGCTGATTGCACGGACCACACAGCGCTAAGAGAGCGTACAGCATTGTTACAGCAGCTGATTGCACGGACCACAGAGCACTAAGAGAGTGTACAGCATTGTTACAGCAGCTGATTGCACAGACCACACAGCACTAAGAGAGCGTACAGCATTGTTACAGCAGCTGATTGCACGGTCAACACAGCGCTAAGAGAGCGTATAGCATTGTTACAGCAGCTGATTGCACGGACCACACAGCGCTAAGAGAACGTACAGCATTGTTACAGCAGCTGATTGCACAAACCACACAGCACTAAGAGAGCGTACAGTATTGTTACAGCAGCTAATTGCACAGACCACACAGCACTAAGAGAGCGTACAGCATTGTTACTGCAGCTGATTGCACGGACCACACAGCGCTAAGAGAACGTACAGCATTGTTACAGCAGATGATTGCACGGACCACACAGCACTAAGAGAGCGTACAGTATTGTTACAGCTGCTGATTTTACGGACCAGAGAGCACTGAGAGAGCGTACAGCATTGTTACAGCAGCTGATTGCATGGACCACACAGCACTAAGAGAGCGTACAGCATTGTTACAACAGCTAATTGCACGGACAACACAGCGCTAAGAGAGCGTACAGCATTGTTACAGCAGATGATTGCACGGACCACACAGGACTAAGAGAGCGTACAGTATTGTTACAGCAGCTGATTGCACAGACCACACAGCGCTAAGAGAGCGTACAGCATTGTTACAGCAGCTGATTGCACGGACCACACAGCGCTAAGAGAGCGTACAGCATTGTTACAGCAGCTGATTGCATGGACCGCACAGCACTAAGAGTGCGTACAGCATTGTTACAGCAGCTGATTGCACGGACCACACAGCGCTAAGAGAGCGTACAGCATTGTTACAGCAGCTGATTGCACGGACCAAACAGCACTAAGAGAGCGTACAGCTTTGTTACAGCAGCTGATTGCACAGACCACACAGTGCTAAGAGAGCGTACAGCATTGTTACAGCAGCTGATTGCACAGACCACACAGTGCTAAGAGAGCATACAGCATTGTTACAGCAGCTGATTGCACAGACCACAGAGCACTAAGACAGCGTACAGCATTGTTACAGCAGCTAATTGCACAGACCACACAGCGCCAAGACAGCGTACAGCATTGTTACAGCAGCTGATTGCACAAATCACACAGCACCAAGAGAGCGTACAGTATTGTTACAGCAGCTGATGGCACAGACCATACAGCGCTAAGAGAGCGTACAGCATTGTTGCAGCAGCTGATGGGAAAGACCACACAGCGCTAAGAGAACGTACAGCATTGTTACAGCAGCTGATTGCATAGACCATTCAGCGCTAAGAGAGTGTACAGCATTGTTACAGCAGATGATTGCACAGACCACACAGTGCTAAGAGAGCGTACAGCATTGTTACAGCAGCTGATTGCACGGACCACACAGCGCTAAGAGAGTGTACAGTATTGTTACAGCAGCTGATTGCACAGACCACACAGCGCTAAGAGAGCGTACATTATTCTTACAGCAGCTGATTTCACAGACCACACAGCGCTAAGAGAGTGTACAGCATTGTTACAGCAGATGATTGCACAGACCACACAGCGCTAAGAGAGCATACAGCATTGTTACAGCAGCTGAATGCATGGATCACACAGCGCTGAGAGTGTACAGCATTGTTACAGCAGCTGATTGCACAGACCACACAGCGCTAAGTGAGCATACAGCATTGTTACAGCAGCTGTTTTCATGGACAACACAGCGCTAAGACAGCGTACAGCATTGTTACAGCAGCTGATTGCATGGACCACACAGCACTAAGACAGCGTACAGCATTGTTACAGCAGCTGATTGCATGGACCACACAGCACTAAGAGAGCATACAGCATTGTTACAGCAGCTGATTGCACAGACCACACAGCACTAAGAGAGCATACAGCATTGTTACAGCAGCTGATTGCACAGACCACACAGCGCTAAGAGAGCGTACAGCATTGTTACAGCAGCTGATTGCATGGACCACACAGCACTAAGAGAGCATACAGCATTGTTACAGCAGCTGATTGCATGGACCGCACAGCGCTAAGAGTGCATACAGCATTGTTACAGCAGCTGATTGCATGGACCACAGAGCACTAAGAGAGCGTACAGCATTGTTACAGCAGCTGATTGCTCAGACTACAGAGCACTAAGAGAGCGTACAGCATTGTTACAGCAGCTGATTGCACGGACCACACAGCGCTAAGAGAGCGTACAGCATTGTTACAGCAGCTGATTGCACAGACCACACAGCGCTAATAGAGCGTACAGCATTGTTACAGCAGCTGATTGCATGGACCACACAGCACTAGGAGAGCGTACAGCATTGTTACAGCAGCTGATTGCATGGACCACAGAGCACTAAGAGAGTGTACAGCATTGCTATAGAAGCTGATTGCACGGACCACACAGCGCTAAGAGAGCGTACAGCATTGTTACAGCAGCTGATTGCATGGACCACACAGCGCTAAGAGAGTGTACAGTATTGTTACAGCAGCTGATTGCACAGACAACAGAGCACAAAGAGAGTGTACAGTATTGTTACAGCAGCTGATTGCACGGACCACAGAGCACTAAGATAGTGTACAGCATTGTTACAGCAGCTGATTGCATGGACCACACAGCGCTAAGAGAGCATACAGCATTGTTATAGCAGCTGATTGCACGGTCCACAGAGCACTAAGAGCGTACAGCATTGTTACAGCAGCTGATTGCACAGACCACACAGCGCTAAGAGAGCGTACAGCATTGTTACAGCAGCTGATTGCACAGACCACACAGCACTAAGAGAGCGTACAGCATTGTTACAGCAGCTGATTGCACGGACCACACAGCGCTAAGAGAGCGTACAGCATTGTTACAGCAGCTGATTGCACGGACCACACAGCGCTAAGAGAGAGTACAGCATTGTTACAGCAGCTGATTGTACAGACCACACAGCACTAAGAGAGCGTACAGCATTGTTACAGCAGCTGATTGCACAGACCACACAGCGCTAAGATAGTGTACAGCATTGTTACAGTAGCTGATTGCACGGACCACAGAGCACTAAGAGAGTGTACAGCATTGTTACAGCAGCTGATTGCACAGACCACACAGCACTAAGAGAGCGTACAGCATTGTTACAGCAGCTGATTGCACGGACCACAGAGCACTAAGAGAGCGTACAGCATTGTACAGACCACACAGCACTAAGAGAGCGTACAGCATTGTTACAGCAGCTGATTGCACAGACCACACAGCACTAAGAGAGCATACAGCATTGTTATAGCAGCTGATTGCACAGACCACACAGCGCTAAGAGAGCGTACAGCATTGTTACAGCAGCTGATTGCACAGACCACACAGCACTAAGAGAGCGTACAGCATTGTTACAGCAGCTGATTGCACGGACCACACAGCGCTAAGAGAACGTACAGCATTGTTACAGCAGCTGATTGCACGGACCACACAGCGCTAAGAGAGCGTACAGCATTGTTACAGCAGCTGATTGCACGGACCCCACATCGCTAAGAGAGTGTACAGCATTGTTACAGCAGCTGATTGCACGGACCACACAGCGCTAAGAGAGCGTACAGCATTGTTACAGCAGCTGATTGCACGGACCACAGAGCACTAAGAGAGTGTACAGCATTGTTACAGCAGCTGATTGCACAGACCACACAGCACTAAGAGAGCGTACAGCATTGTTACAGCAGCTGATTGCACGGTCAACACAGCGCTAAGAGAGCGTATAGCATTGTTACAGCAGCTGATTGCACGGACCACACAGCGCTAAGAGAACGTACAGCATTGTTACAGCAGCTGATTGCACAAACCACACAGCACTAAGAGAGCGTACAGTATTGTTACAGCAGCTAATTGCACAGACCACACAGCACTAAGAGAGCGTACAGCATTGTTACTGCAGCTGATTGCACGGACCACACAGCGCTAAGAGAACGTACAGCATTGTTACAGCAGATGATTGCACGGACCACACAGCACTAAGAGAGCGTACAGTATTGTTACAGCTGCTGATTTTACGGACCAGAGAGCACTGAGAGAGCGTACAGCATTGTTACAGCAGCTGATTGCATGGACCACACAGCACTAAGAGAGCGTACAGCATTGTTACAACAGCTAATTGCACGGACAACACAGCGCTAAGAGAGCGTACAGCATTGTTACAGCAGATGATTGCACGGACCACACAGGACTAAGAGAGCGTACAGTATTGTTACAGCAGCTGATTGCACAGACCACACAGCACTAAGAGAGCGTACAGCATTGTTACAGCAGCTGATTGCACGGACCACACAGCGCTAAGAGAGCGTACAGCATTGTTACAGCAGCTGATTGCATGGACCGCACAGCACTAAGAGTGCGTACAGCATTGTTACAGCAGCTGATTGCACGGACCACACAGCGCTAAGAGAGCGTACAGCATTGTTACAGCAGCTGATTGCATGGACCACACAGCACTAAGAGAGCGTACAGTATTGTTACAGCAGCTGATTGCACAGACCAAACAGCACTAAGAGAGAGTACATGCATTGTTACAGCAGCTGATGGCACGGACCACACAGCGCTAAGAGAGCGTACAGCATTGTTACAGCAGCTGATTGCATGGACCACACAGCACTAAGAGAGCGTACAGCATTGTTACAGTAGCTGATTGCACGGACCACACAGCGCTAAGACAGCGTACAGCATTGTTACAGCAGCTGATTGCATGGACCACACAGCACTAAAAGAGCATACAGCATTGTTACAGCAGCTGATTGCACAGACCACACAGCACTAAGAGAGCGTACAGCATTGTTACAGCAGCTGATTGCATGGACCACACAGCGCTAAGAGAGCGTACAGCATTGTTACAGCAGCTGATTGCATGGACCACACAGCACTAAGAGAGCGTACAGCATTGTTACAGCAGCTGATTGCACGGACCACACAGCGCTAAGAGAGCGTACAGCATTGTTACAGCAGCTGATTGCATGGACCACACAGCACTAAGAGAGCGTACAGTATTGTTACAGCAGCTGATTGCACAGACCAAACAGCATTAAGAGAGAGTACAGCATTGTTACAGCAGCTGATGGCATGGACCACACAGCACTAAGAGAGCGTACAGCATTGTTACAGTAGCTGATTGCACAGACCACACAGCGCTAAGAGAGAGTACAGTATTGTTACAGCAGCTGATTGCACAGACCACACAGCGCTAAGAGAGCGTACAGCATTGTTACAGCAGCTGATTGTATGGACCACACAGCACTAAGAGAGCGTACAGCATTGTTACAGCAGCTGATTGCATGGACCACACAGCACTAAGAGAGTGTACAGCATTGTTACAGCAGCTGATTGCACAGACCACACAGCGATAAGAGATCGTACAGCATTGTTACAGCAGCTGATTGCATGGACCACAGAGCACTAAGAGAGTGTACAGCATTGTTACAGAAGCTGATAGCACAGACCACACAGCGCTAAGAGAGCATACAGCATTGTTACAGCAGCTGATTGCACGGACCACACAGCGCTAAGAGAGCGTACAGCATTGTTACAGCAGCTGATTGCACGGACCACACAGCGCTAAGAGAGTGTACAGTATTGTTACAGCAGCTGATTGCACGGACCACAGAGCACTAAGAGAGTGTACAGTATTGTTACAGCAGCTGATTGCACAGACAATACAGCGCTAAGAGAGCGTACAGCATTGTTACAGCAGATGATTGCATCGACCACACAGCACTAAGAGAGCGTACAGCATTGTTACAGCAGCTGATTGCACGGACAACACAGCACTAAGAGAGCGTATAGCATTGTTACAGCAGCTGATTGCACGGACAACACAGCGCTAAGAGAGCGTACAGCATTGTTACAGCAGCTGGCTGCATGGACCACACAGCACTAAGAGAGCGTACAGCATTGTTACAGCAGCTGATTGCACAGACCACACAGCACTAAGAGAGCGTACAGCATTGTTACAGCAGCTGATTGCACGGACCAAACAGCACTAAGAGAGCGTACAGCTTTGTTACAGCAGCTGATTGCACAGACCACAGAGCGCTAAGACAGCGTACAGCATTGTTACAGCAGCTGATTGCACAGACCACACAGCGCCAAGACAGCGTACAGCATTGTTACAGCAGCTGATTGCACAAATCACACAGCACCAAGAGAGCGTACAGTATTGTTACAGCAGCTGATGGCACAGACCATACAGCGCTAAGAGAGCGTACAGCATTGTTACAGCAGCTGATGGGACAGACCACACAGCGCTAAGAGAACGTACAGCATTGTTACAGCAGCTGATTGCATAGACCATTCAGCGCTAAGAGAGTGTACAGCATTGTTACAACAGATGATTGCACAGACCACACAGTGCTAAGAGAGCGTACAGCATTGTTACAGCAGCTGATTGCACGGACCACACAGCGCTAAGAGAGTGTACAGTATTGTTACATCAGCTGATTGCACAGACCACACAGAGCTAAGAGAGCATACATTATTCTTACAGCAGCTGATTGCACGGACCACACAGCGCTAAGAGAGTGTACAGCATTGTTACAGCAGATGATTGCACAGACCACACAGCGCTAAGAGAGCGTACAGCATTGTTACAGCAGCTGATTGCATGGATCACACAGCGCTGAGAGTGTACAGCATTGTTACAGCAGCTGATTGCACAGACCACACAGCGCTAAGTGAGCATACAGCATTGTTACAGCAGCTGTTTTCACGGACAACACAGCGCTAAGAGAGCGTACAGCATTGTTACAGCAGCTGATTGCATGGACCACACAGCACTAAGACAGCGTACAGCATTGTTACAGCAGCTGATTGCATGGACCACACAGCACTAAGACAGCGTACAGCATTGTTACAGCAGCTGATTGCATGGACCACACAGCACTAAGAGAGCATACAGCATTGTTACAGCAGCTGATTGCACAGACCACACAGCACTAAGAGAGCGTACAGCATTGTTACAGCAGCTGATTGCACGGACCACACAGCGCTAAGAGAGCGTACAGCATTGTTACAGCAGCTGATTGCATGGACCGCACAGCACTAAGAGTGCGTACAGCATTGTTACAGCAGCTGATTGCACGGACCACACAGCGCTAAGAGAGCGTACAGCATTGTTACAGCAGCTGATTGCATGGACCACACAGCACTAAGAGAGCGTACAGTATTGTTACAGCAGCTGATTGCACAGACCAAACAGCACTAAGAGAGAGTACAGCATTGTTACAGCAGCTGATGGCACGGACCACACAGCGCTAAGAGAGCGTACAGCATTGTTACAGCAGCTGATTGCATGGACCACACAGCACTAAGAGAGCGTACAGCATTGTTAGAGTAGCTGATTGCACGGACCACACAGCGCTAAGAGAGCGTACAGCATTGTTACAGCAGCTGATTGCATGGACCACACAGCACTAAGAGAGCGTACAGTATTGTTACAGCAGCTGATTGCACAGACCAAACAGCACTAAGAGAGAGTACAGCATTGTTACAGCAGCTGATGGCACGGACCACACAGCGCTAAGAGAGCGTACAGCATTGTTACAGCAGCTGATTGCATGGACCACACAGCACTAAGAGAGCGTACAGCATTGTTACAGTAGCTGATTGCACAGACCACACAGCGCTAAGAGAGAGTACAGTATTGTTACAGCAGCTGATTGCACAGACCACACAGTGCTAAGAGAGCGTACAGCATTGTTACAGCAGCTGATGGCACGGACCACACAGCGCTAAGAGAGCGTACAGCATTGTTACAGCAGCTGATTGTATGGACCACACAGTACTAAGAGAGCGTACAGCATTGTTACAGCAGCTGATTGCATGGACCACACAGCACTAAGAGAGTGTACAACATTGTTACAGCAGCTGATTGCACAGACCACACAGCGATAAGAGATCGTACAGCATTGTTACAGCAGCTGATTGCATGGACCACACAGCACTAGGAGAGCGTAAAACATTGTTACAGCAGCTGATTGCACGGACCTCACAGCGCTAAGAGAGAGTACAGCATTGTTACAGCAGCTGATTGCACGGACCACACAGTGCTAAGAGAACGTACAGCATTGTTACAGCAGCTGATTGCATGGACCACAGAGCACTAAGAGAGTGTACAGCATTGTTACAGAAGCTGATTGCACAGACCACACAGCGCTAAGAGAGCGTACAGCATTGTTACAGCAGCTGATTGCACGGACCACACAGCGCTAAGAGAGCGTACAGCATTGTTACAGCAGCTGATTGCACAGACCACACAGCGCTAAGAGAGTGTACAGTATTGTTACAGCAGCTGATTGCACGGACCACAGAGCACTAAGAGAGTGTACAGTATTGTTACAGCAGCTGATTGCACAGACAATACAGCGCTAAGAGAGCGTACAGCATTGTTACAGCAGATGATTGCATCGACCACACAGCACTAAGAGAGCGTACAGCATTGTTACAGCAGCTGATTGCACGGACAACACAGCACTAAGAGAGCGTATAGCATTGTTACAGCAGCTGATTGCACGGACAACACAGCGCTTATAGAGCGTACAGCATTCTTACAGCAGCTGGCTGCATGGACCACACAGCACTAAGAGAGCATACAGCATTGTTACAGCAGCTGATTGCACAGACCACACAGCACTAAGAAAGCGTACAGCATTGTTACAGCAGCTGATTGCACGGACCAAACAGCACTAAGAGAGCGTACAGCTTTGTTACAGCAGCTGATTGCACAGACCACACAGTGCTAAGAGAGAGTACAGCATTGTTACAGCAGCTGATTGCACAGACCACACAGTGCTAAGAGAGCATACAGCATTGTTACAGCAGCTGATTGCACAGACCACAGAGTGCTAAGACAGCGTACAGCATTGTTACAGCAGCTGATTGCACAGACCACACAGCGCCAAGACAGCGTACAGCATTGTTACAGCAGCTGATTGCACAAATCACACAGCACCAAGAGAGCGTACAGTATTGTTACAGCAGCTGATGGCACAGACCATACAGCGCTAAGAGAGCGTACAGCATTGTTACAGCAGCTGATGGGACAGACCACACAGCGCTAAGAGAACGTACAGCATTGTTACAGCAGCTGATTGCATAGACCATTCAGCGCTAAGAGAGTGTACAGCATTGTTACAACAGATGATTGCACAGACCACACAGTGCTAAGAGAGCGTACAGCATTGTTACAGCAGCTGATTGCACGGACCACACAGCGCTAAGAGAGTGTACAGTTTTGTTACAGCAGCTGATTGCACAGACCACACAGCGCTTAGAGAGCGTACATTATTCTTACAGCAGCTGATTGCACGGACCACACAGCGCTAAGAGAGTGTACAGCATTGTTACAGCAGATGATTGCACAGACCACACAGCGCTAAGAGAGCGTACAGCATTGTTACAGCAGCTGATTGCATGGATCACACAGCGCTGAGAGTGTACAGCATTGTTACAGCAGCTGATTGCACAGACCACACAGCGCTAAGTGAGCGTACAGCATTGTTACAGCAGCTGTTTTCACGGACAACACAGCGCTAAGAGAGTGTACAGCATTGTTACAGCAGCTGTTTTCACGGACAACACAGCGCTAAGAGAGCGTACAGCATTGTTACAGCAGCTGATTGCATGGACCACACAGCACTAAGACAGCGTACAGCATTGTTACAGCAGCTGATTGCATGGACCACACAGCACTAAGACAGCGTACAGCATTGTTACAGCAGCTGATTGCATGGACCACACAGCACTAAGAGAGCATACAGCATTGTTACAGCAGCTGATTGCACAGACCACACAGCACTAAGAGAGCGTACAGCATTGTTACAGCAGCTGATTGCACGGACCACACAGCGCTAAGAGAGCGTACAGCATTGTTACAGCAGCTGATTGCATGGACCACACAGCACTAAGAGAGCATACAGCATTGTTACAGCAGCTGATTGCACGGACCACACAGCGCTAAGAGAGCGTACAGCATTGTTACAGCAGCTGATTGCATGGACCACACAGCATTAAGAGAGCGTACAGTATTGTTACAGCAGCTGATTGCACAGACCAAACAGCACTAAGAGAGAGCGTACAGCATTGTTACAGCAGCTGATGGCACGGACCACACAGTGCTAAGAGAGCGTACAGCATTGTTACAGCAGCTGTTTGCATGGACCACACAGCACTAAGAGAGCGTACAGCATTGTTACAGTAGCTGATTGCACAGACCACACAGCGCTAAGAGAGAGTACAGTATTGTTACAGCAGCTGATTGCACAGACCACACAGCGCTAAGAGAGCGTACAGCATTGTTACAGCAGCTGATGGCACGGACCACACAGCGCTAAGAGAGCGTACAGCATTGTTACAGCAGCTGATTGTATGGACCACACAGCACTAAGAGAGCGTACAGCATTGTTACAGCAGCTGATTGCATGGACCACACAGCACTAAGAGAGTGTACAGCATTGTTACAGCAGCTGATTGCACAGACCACACAGCGATAAGAGATCGTACAGCATTGTTACAGCAGCTGATTGCATGGACCACACAGCACTAGGAGAGCGTACAACATTGTTACAGCAGCTGATTGCACGGACCACACAGCGCTAAGAGAGTGTACAGCATTGTTACAGCAGCTGATTGCACGGACCACACAGTGCTAAGAGAACGTACAGCATTGTTACAGCAGCTGATTGCATGGACCACAGAGCACTAAGAGAGTGTACAGCATTGTTACAGAAGCTGATTGCACAGACCACACAGCGCTAAGAGAGCGTACAGCATTGTTACAGCAGCTGATTGCACGGACCACACAGTGCTAAGAGAGCGTACTGCATTGTTACAGCAGCTGATTGCACGGACCACACAGCGCTAAGAGAGTGTACAGTATTGTTAGAGCAGCTGATTGCACGGACCACAGAGCACTAAGAGAGTGTACAGTATTGTTACAGCAGCTGATTGCACAGACAATACAGCGCTAAGAGAGCGTACAGCATTGTTACAGCAGATGATTGCATCGACCACACAGCACTAAGAGAGTGTACAGCATTGTTACAGCAGCTGATTGCACGGACAACACAGCACTAAGAGAGCGTATAGCATTGTTACAGCAGCTGATTGCACGGACAACACAGCGCTAAGAGAGCGTACAGCATTGTTACAGCAGCTGGCTGCATGGACCACATAGCACTAAGAGAGCGTACAGCATTGTTACAGCAGCTGATTGCACAGACCACACAGCACTAAGAGAGCATACAGCATTGTTACAGCAGCTGATTGCACGGACCAAACAGCACTAAGAGAGCGTACAGCTTTGTTACAGCAGCTGATTGCACAGACCACACAGTGCTAAGAGAGCGTACAGCATTGTTACAGCAGCTGATTGCACAGACCACACAGTGCTAAGAGAGCATACAGCATTGTTACAGCAGCTGATTGCACAGACCACAGAGCACTAAGACAGCGTACAGCATTGTTACAGCAGCTAATTGCACAGACCACACAGCGCCACGACAGCGTACAGCATTGTTACAGCAGCTGATTGCACAAATCACACAGCACCAAGAGAGCGTACAGTATTGTTACAGCAGCTGATGGCACAGACCATACAGCGCTAAGAGAGCGTACAGCATTGTTGCAGCAGCTGATGGGACAGACCACACAGCGCTAAGAGAACGTACAGCATTGTTACAGCAGCTGATTGCATAGACCATTCAGCGCTAAGAGAGTGTACAGCATTGTTACAGCAGATGATTGCACAGACCACACAGTGCTAAGAGAGCGTACAGCATTGTTACAGCAGCTGATTGCACGGACCACACAGCGCTAAGAGAGTGTACAGTATTGTTACAGCAGCTGATTGCACAGACCACACAGCGCTAAGAGAGCGTACATTATTCTTACAGCAGCTGATTTCACAGACCACACAGCGCTAAGAGAGTGTACTGCATTGTTACAGCAGATGATTGCACAGACCACACAGCGCTAAGAGAGCATACAGCATTGTTACAGCAGCTGATTGCATGGATCACACAGCGCTGAGAGTGTACAGCATTGTTACAGCAGCTGATTGCACAGACCACACAGCGCTAAGTGAGCGTACAGCATTGTTACAGCAGCTGTTTTCATGGACAACACAGCGCTAAGACAGCGTACAGCATTGTTACAGCAGCTGATTGCATGGACCACACAGCACTAAGACAGCGTACAGCATTGTTACAGCAGCTGATTGCATGGACCACACAGCACTAAGAGAGCATACAGCATTGTTACAGCAGCTGATTGCACAGACCACACAGCACTAAGAGAGCATACAGCATTGTTACAGCAGCTGATTGCACAGACCACACAGCGCTAAGAGAGCGTACAGCATTGTTACAGCAGCTGATTGCATGGACCACACAGCACTAAGAGAGCATACAGCATTGTTACAGCAGCTGATTGCATGGACCGCACAGCGCTAAGAGTGCATACAGCATTGTTACAGCAGCTGATTGCATGGACCACAGAGCACTAAGAGAGCGTACAGCATTGTTACAGCAGCTGATTGCTCAGACTACAGAGCACTAAGAGAGCGTACAGCATTGTTACAGCAGCTGATTGCACGGACCACACAGCGCTAAGAGAGCGTACAGCATTGTTACAGCAGCTGATTGCACAGACCACACAGCGCTAAGAGAGCGTACAGCATTGTTACAACAGCTGATTGCATGGACCACACAGCACTAGGAGAGCGTACAGCATTGTTACAGCAGCTGATTGCATGGACCACAGAGCACTAAGAGAGTGTACAGCATTGCTATAGAAGCTGATTGCACGGACCACACAGCGCTAAGAGAGCGTACAGCATTGTTACAGCAGCTGATTGCATGGACCACACAGCGCTAAGAGAGTGTACAGTATTGTTACAGCAGCTGATTGCACAGACAACAGAGCACAAAGAGAGTGTACAGTATTGTTACAGCAGCTGATTGCACGGACCACAGAGCACTAAGATAGTGTACAGCATTGTTACAGCAGCTGATTGCATGGACCACACAGCGCTAAGAGAGCATACAGCATTGTTATAGCAGCTGATTGCACGGTCCACAGAGCACTAAGAGCGTACAGCATTGTTACAGCAGCTGATTGCACAGACCACACAGCGCTAAGAGAGCGTACAGCATTGTTACAGCAGCTGATTGCACAGACCACACAGCACTAAGAGAGCGTACAGCATTGTTACAGCAGCTGATTGCACGGACCACACAGCGCTAAGAGAGCGTACAGCATTGTTACAGCAGCTGATTGCACGGACCACACAGCGCTAAGAGAGAGTACAGCATTGTTACAGCAGCTGATTGTACAGACCACACAGCACTAAGAGAGCGTACAGCATTGTTACAGCAGCTGATTGCACAGACCACACAGCGCTAAGATAGCGTACAGCATTGTTACAGTAGCTGATTGCACGGACCACAGAGCACTAAGAGAGTGTACAGCATTGTTACAGCAGCTGATTGCACAGACCACACAGCACTAAGAGAGCGTACAGCATTGTTACAGCAGCTGATTGCACGGACCACAGAGCACTAAGAGAGCGTACAGCATTGTACAGACCACACAGCACTAAGAGAGCGTACAGCATTGTTACAGCAGCTGATTGCACAGACCACACAGCACTAAGAGAGCATACAGCATTGTTATAGCAGCTGATTGCACAGACCACACAGCGCTAAGAGAGCGTACAGCATTGTTACAGCAGCTGATTGCACAGACCACACAGCACTAAGAGAGCGTACAGCATTGTTACAGCAGCTGATTGCACGGACCACACAGCGCTAAGAGAGCGTACAGCATTGTTACAGCAGCTGATTGCACGGACCACACAGCGCTAAGAGAGCGTACAGCATTGTTACAGCAGCTGATTGCACGGACCCCACATCGCTAAGAGAGTGTACAGCATTGTTACAGCAGCTGATTGCACGGACCACACAGCGCTAAGAGAGCGTACAGCATTGTTACAGCAGCTGATTGCACGGACCACAGAGCACTAAGAGAGTGTACAGCATTGTTACAGCAGCTGATTGCACAGACCACACAGCACTAAGAGAGCGTACAGCATTGTTACAGCAGCTGATTGCACGGTCAACACAGCGCTAAGAGAGCATATAGCATTGTTACAGCAGCTGATTGCACGGACCACACAGCGCTAAGAGAACGTACAGCATTGTTACAGCAGCTGATTGCACAAACCACACAGCACTAAGAGAGCGTACAGTATTGTTACAGCAGCTAATTGCACAGACCACACAGCACTAAGAGAGCGTACAGCATTGTTACTGCAGCTGATTGCACGGACCACACAGCGCTAAGAGAACATTCAGCATTGTTACAGCAGATGATTGCACGGACCACACAGCACTAAGAGAGCGTACAGTATTGTTACAGCTGCTGATTTTACGGACCAGAGAGCACTGAGAGAGCGTACAGCATTGTTACAGCAGCTGATTGCATGGACCACACAGCACTAAGAGAGCGTACAGCATTGTTACAACAGCTAATTGCACGGACAACACAGCGCTAAGAGAGCGTACAGCATTGTTACAGCAGATGATTGCACGGACCACACAGGACTAAGAGAGCGTACAGTATTGTTACAGCAGCTGATTGCACAGACCACACAGCACTAAGAGAGCGTACAGCATTGTTACAGCAGCTGATTGCACGGACCACACAGCGCTAAGAGAGCGTACAGCATTGTTACAGCAGCTGATTGCATGGACCGCACAGCACTAAGAGTGCGTACAGCATTGTTACAGCAGCTGATTGCACGGACCACACAGCGCTAAGAGAGCGTACAGCATTGTTACAGCAGCTGATTGCATGGACCACACAGCACTAAGAGAGCGTACAGTATTGTTACAGCAGCTGATTGCACAGACCAAACAGCACTAAGAGAGAGTACATGCATTGTTACAGCAGCTGATGGCACGGACCACACAGCGCTAAGAGAACGTACAGCATTGTTACAGCAGCTGATTGCATGGACCACACAGCACTAAGAGAGCGTACAGCATTGTTACAGTAGCTGATTGCACGGACCACACAGCGCTAAGACAGCGTACAGCATTGTTACAGCAGCTGATTGCATGGACCACACAGCACTAAAAGAGCATACAGCATTGTTACAGCAGCTGATTGCACAGACCACACAGCACTAAGAGAGCGTACAGCATTGTTACAGCAGCTGATTGCATGGACCACACAGCGCTAAGAGAGCGTACAGCATTGTTACAGCAGCTGATTGCATGGACCACACAGCACTAAGAGAGCGTACAGCATTGTTACAGCAGCTGATTGCACGGACCACACAGCGCTAAGAGAGCGTACAGCATTGTTACAGCAGCTGATTGCATGGACCACACAGCACTAAGAGAGCGTACAGTATTGTTACAGCAGCTGATTGCACAGACCAAACAGCATTAAGAGAGAGTACAGCATTGTTACAGCAGCTGATGGCATGGACCACACAGCACTAAGAGAGCGTACAGCATTGTTACAGTAGCTGATTGCACAGACCACACAGCGCTAAGAGAGAGTACAGTATTGTTACAGCAGCTGATTGCACAGACCACACAGCGCTAACAGAGCGTACAGCATTGTTACAGCAGCTGATTGTATGGACCACACAGCACTAAGAGAGCGTACAGCATTGTTACAGCAGCTGATTTCATGGACCACACAGCACTAAGAGAGTGTACAGCATTGTTACAGCAGCTGATTGCACAGACCACACAGCGATAAGAGATCGTACAGCATTGTTACAGCAGCTGATTGCATGGACCACAGAGCACTAAGAGAGTGTACAGCATTTTTACAGAAGCTGATAGCACAGACCACACAGCGCTAAGAGAGCATACAGCATTGTTACAGCAGCTGATTGCACGGACCACACAGCGCTAAGAGAGCGTACAGCATTGTTACAGCAGCTGATTGCACGGACCACACAGCGCTAAGAGAGTGTACAGTATTGTTACAGCAGCTGATTGCACGGACCACAGAGCACTAAGAGAGTTTACAGTATTGTTACAGCAGCTGATTGCACAGACAATACAGCGCTAAGAGAGCGTACAGCATTGTTACAGCAGATGATTGCATCGACCACACAGCACTAAGAGAGCGTTCAGCATTGTTACAGCAGCTGATTGCACGGACAACACAGCACTAAGAGAGCGTATAGCATTGTTACAGCAGCTGATTGCACGGACAACACAGCGCTAAGAGAGCGTACAGCATTGTTACAGCAGCTGGCTGCATGGACCACATAGCACTAAGAGAGCGTACAGCATTGTTACAGCAGCTGATTGCACAGACCACACAGCACTAAGAGAGCATACAGCATTGTTACAGCAGCTGATTGCACGGACCAAACAGCACTAAGAGAGCGTACAGCTTTGTTACAGCAGCTGATTGCACAGACCACACAGTGCTAAGAGAGCGTACAGCATAGTTACAGCAGCTGATTGCACAGACCACACAGTGCTAAGAGAGCATACAGCATTGTTACAGCAGCTGATTGCACAGACCACAGAGCGCTAAGACAGCGTACAGCATTGTTACAGCAGCTAATTGCACAGACCACACAGCGCCAAGACAGCATACAGCATTGTTACAGCAGCTGATTGCACAAATCACACAGCACCAAGAGAGCGTACAGTATTGTTACAGCAGCTGATGGCACAGACCATACAGCGCTAAGAGAGCGTACAGCATTGTTACAGCAGCTGATGGGACAGACCACACAGCGCTAAGAGAACGTACAGCATTGTTACAGCAGCTGATTGCATAGACCATTCAGCGCTAAGAGAGTGTACAGCATTGTTACAGCAGATGATTGCACAGACCACACAGTGCTAAGAGAGCGTACAGCATTGTTACAGCAGCTGATTGCACGGACCACACAGCGCTAAGAGAGTGTACAGTATTGTTACAGCAGCTGATTGCACAGACCACACAGCGCTAAGAGAGCGTACATTATTCTTACAGCAGCTGATTTCACAGACCACACAGCGCTAAGAGAGTGTACAGCATTGTTACAGCAGATGATTGCACAGACCACACAGCGCTAAGAGAGCATACAGCATTGTTACAGCAGCTGATTGCATGGATCACACAGCGCTGAGAGTGTACAGCATTGTTACAGCAGCTGATTGCACAGACCACACAGCGCTAAGTGAGCGTACAGCATTGTTACAGCAGCTGTTTTCATGGACAACAGAGCGCTAAGACAGCGTACAGCATTGTTACAGCAGCTGATTGCATGGACCACACAGCACTAAGACAGCGTACAGCATTGTTACAGCAGCTGATTGCATGGACCACACAGCACTAAGAGAGCATACAGCATTGTTACAGCAGCTGATTGCACAGACCACACAGCACTAAGAGAGCATACAGCATTGTTACAGCAGCTGATTGCACAGACCACACAGCGCTAAGAGAGCGTACAGCATTGTTACAGCAGCTGATTGCATGGACCACACAGCACTAAGAGAGCATACAGCATTGTTACAGCAGCTGATTGCATGGACCGCACAGCGCTAAGAGTGCATACAGCATTGTTACAGCAGCTGATTGCACGGACCACAGAGCACTAAGAGAGCGTACAGCATTGTTACAGCAGCTGATTGCTCAGACTACAGAGCACTAAGAGAGCGTACAGCATTGTTACAGCAGCTGATTGCACGGACCACACAGCGCTAAGAGAGCGTACAGCATTGTTACAGCAGCTGATTGCACAGACCACACAGCGCTAAGAGAGCGTACAGCATTGTTACAGCAGCTGATTGCATGGACCACACAGCACTAGGAGAGCGTACAGCATTGTTACAGCAGCTGATTGCATGGACCACAGAGCACTAAGAGAGTGTACAGCATTGCTATAGAAGCTGATTGCACGGACCACACAGCGCTAAGAGAGCGTACAGCATTGTTACAGCAGCTGATTGCATGGACCACACAGCGCTAAGAGAGTGTACAGTATTGTTACAGCAGCTGATTGCACAGAGAACAGAGCACAAAGAGAGTGTACAGTATTGTTACAGCAGCTGATTGCACGGACCACAGAGCACTAAGATAGTGTACAGCATTGTTACAGCAGCTGATTGCATGGACCACACAGCGCTAAGAGAGCATACAGCATTGTTATAGCAGCTGATTGCACGGTCCACAGAGCACTAAGAGCGTACAGCATTGTTACAGCAGCTGATTGCACAGACCACACAGAGCTAAGAGAGCGTACAGCATTGTTACAGCAGCTGATTGCACAGACCACACAGCACTAAGAGAGCGTACAGCATTGTTACAGCAGCTGATTGCACGGACCACACAGCGCTAAGAGAGCGTACAGCATTGTTACAGCAGCTGATTGCACGGACCACACAGCGCTAAGAGAGAGTACAGCATTGTTACAGCAGCTGATTGTACAGACCACACAGCACTAAGAGAGCGTACAGCATTGTTACAGCAGCTGATTGCACAGACCACACAGCGCTAAGAGAGCGTACAGCATTGTTACAGTAGCTGATTGCACGGACCACAGAGCACTAAGAGAGTGTACAGCATTGTTACAGCAGCTGATTGCACAGACCACACAGCACTAAGAGAGCGTACAGCATTGTTACAGCAGCTGATTGCACGGACCACAGAGCACTAAGAGAGCGTACAGCATTGTACAGACCACACAGCACTAAGAGAGCGTACAGCATTGTTACAGCAGCTGATTGCACAGACCACACAGCACTAAGAGAGCATACAGCATTGTTATAGCAGCTGATTGCACAGACCACACAGCGCTAAGAGAGCGTACAGCATTGTTACAGCAGCTGATTGCACAGACCACACAGCACTAAGAGAGCGTACAGCATTGTTACAGCAGCTGATTGCACGGACCACACAGCGCTAAGAGAGCGTACAGCATTGTTACAGCAGCTGATTGCACGGACCACACAGCGCTAAGAGAGCGTACAGCATTGTTACAGCAGCTGATTGCATGGACCACAGAGCACTAAGAGAGTGTACAGCATTGTTACAGCAGCTGATTGCACAGACCACACAGCACTAAGAGAGCGTACAGCATTGTTACAGCAGCTGATTGCACGGTCAACACAGCGCTAAGAGAGCGTATAGCATTGTTACAGCAGCTGATTGCACGGACCACACAGCGCTAAGAGAACGTACAGCATTGTTACAGCAGCTGATTGCACAAACCACACAGCACTAAGAGAGCGTACAGTATTGTTACAGCAGCTAATTGCACAGACCACACAGCACTAAGAGAGCGTACAGCATTGTTACTGCAGCTGATTGCACAGACCACACAGCGCTAAGAGAACGTACAGCATTGTTACAGCAGATGATTGCACGGACCACACAGCACTAAGAGAGCGTACAGTATTGTTACAGCTGCTGATTTTACGGACCAGAGAGCACTGAGAGAGCGTACAGCATTGTTACAGCAGCTGATTGCATGGACCACACAGCACTAAGAGAGCGTACAGCATTGTTACAACAGCTAATTGCACGGACAACACAGCGCTAAGAGAGCGTACAGCATTGTTACAGCAGATGTTTGCACGGACCACACAGGACTAAGAGAGCGTACAGTATTGTTACAGCAGCTGATTGCACAGACCACACAGCACTAAGAGAGCGTACAGCATTGTTACAGCAGCTGATTGCACGGACCACACAGCGCTAAGAGAGCGTACAGCATTGTTACAGCAGCTGATTGCATGGACCGCACAGCACTAAGAGTGCGTACAGCATTGTTACAGCAGCTGATTGCACGGACCACACAGCGCTAAGAGAGCGTACAGCATTGTTACAGCAGCTGATTGCATGGACCACACAGCACTAAGAGAGCGTACAGTATTGTTACAGCAGCTGATTGCACAGACCAAACAGCACTAAGAGAGAGTACATGCATTGTTACAGCAGCTGATGGCACGGACCACACAGCGCTAAGAGAGCGTACAGCATTGTTACAGCAGCTGATTGCATGGACCACACAGCACTAAGAGAGCGTACAGCATTGTTACAGTAGCTGATAGCACGGACCACACAGCGCTAAGACAGCGTACAGCATTGTTACAGCAGCTGATTGCATGGACCACACAGCACTAAAAGAGCATACAGCATTGTTACAGCAGCTGATTGCACAGACCACACAGCACTAAGAGAGCGTACAGCATTGTTACAGCAGCTGATTGCACGGACCACACAGCGCTAAGAGAGCGTACAGCATTGTTACAGCAGCTGATTGCATGGACCACACAGCACTAAGAGAGCGTACAGCATTGTTACAGCAGCTGATTGCACGGACCACACAGCGCTAAGAGAGCGTACAGCATTGTTACAGCAGCTGATTGCATGGACCACACAGCACTAAGAGAGCGTACAGTATTGTTACAGCAGATGATTGCACAGACTAAACAGCATTAAGAGAGAGTACAGCATTGTTACAGCAGCTGATGGCATGGACCACACAGCGCTAAGAGAGCGTACAGCATTGTTACAGCAGCTGATTGCATGGACCACACAGCACTAAGAGAGCGTACAGCATTGTTACAGTAGCTGATTGCACAGACCACACAGCGCTAAGAGAGAGTACAGTATTGTTACAGCAGCTGATTGCACAGACCACACAGCGCTAAGAGAGCGTACAGCATTGTTACAGCAGCTGATGGCACGGACCACACAGCGCTAAGAGAGCGTACAGCATTGTTACAGCAGCTGATTGTATGGACCACACAGCACTAAGAGAGCGTACAGCATTGTTACAGCAGCTGATTGCATGGACCACACAGCACTAAGAGAGTGTACAGCATTGTTACAGCAGCTGATTGCACAGACCACACAGCGATAAGAGATCGTACAGCATTGTTACAGCAGCTGATTGCATGGACCACAGAGCACTAAGAGAGTGTACAGCATTGTTACAGAAGCTGATAGCACAGACCACACAGCGCTAAGAGAGCGTACAGCATTGTTACAGCAGCTGATTGCACGGACCACACAGCGCTAAGAGAGCGTACAGCATTGTTACAGCAGCTGATTGCACGGACCACACAGCGCTAAGAGAGTGTACAGTATTGTTACAGCAGCTGATTGCACGGACCACAGAGCACTAAGAGAGTGTACAGTATTGTTACAGCAGCTGATTGCACAGACAATACAGCGCTAAGAGAGCGTACAGCATTGTTACAGCAGATGATTGCATCGACCACACAGCACTAAGAGAGCGTACAGCATTGTTACAGCAGCTGATTGCACGGACAACACAGCACTAAGAGAGCGTATAGCATTGTTACAGCAGCTGATTGCACGGACAACACAGCGCTAAGAGAGCGTACAGCATTGTTACAGCAGCTGGCTGCATGGACCACACAGCACTAAGAGAGCGTACAGCATTGTTACAGCAGCTGATTGCACAGACCACACAGCACTAAGAGAGCGTACAGCATTGTTACAGCAGCTGATTGCACGGACCAAACAGCACTAAGAGAGCATACAGCTTTGTTACAGCAGCTGATTGCACAGACCACAGAGCGCTAAGACAGCGTACAGCATTGTTACAGCAGCTGATTGCACAGACCACACAGCGCCAAGACAGCGTACAGCATTGTTACAGCAGCTGATTGCACAAATCACACAGCACCAAGAGAGCGTACAGTATTGTTACAGCAGCTGATGGCACAGACCATACAGCGCTAAGAGAGCGTACAGCATTGTTACAGCAGCTGATGGGACAGACCACACAGCGCTAAGAGAACGTACAGCATTGTTACAGCAGCTGATTGCATAGACCATTCAGCGCTAAGAGAGTGTACAGCATTGTTACAACAGATGATTGCACAGACCACACAGTGCTAAGAGAGCGTACAGCATTGTTACAGCAGCTGATTGCACGGACCACACAGCGCTAAGAGAGTGTACAGTATTGTTACAGCAGCTGATTGCACAGACCACACAGAGCTAAGAGAGCATACATTATTCTTACAGCAGCTGATTGCACGGACCACACAGCGCTAAGAGAGTGTACAGCATTGTTACAGCAGATGATTGCACAGACCACACAGCGCTAAGAGAGCGTACAGCGTTGTTACAGCAGCTGATTGCATGGATCACACAGCGCTGAGAGTGTACAGCATTGTTACAGCAGCTGATTGCACAGACCACACAGCGCTAAGTGAGCATACAGCATTGTTACAGCAGCTGTTTTCACGGACAACACAGCGCTAAGAGAGCGTACAGCATTGTTACAGCAGCTGATTGCATGGACCACACAGCACTAAGACAGCGTACAGCATTGTTACAGCAGCTGATTGCATGGACCACACAGCACTAAGAGAGCGTACAGCATTGTTACAGCAGCTGATTGCACGGACCACACAGCGCTAAGAGAGCATACAGCATTGTTACAGCAGCTGATTGCATGGACCGCACAGCACTAAGAGTGCGTACAGCATTGTTACAGCAGCTGATTGCACGGACCACACAGCGCTAAGAGAGCGTACAGCATTGTTACAGCAGCTGATTGCATGGACCACACAGCACTAAGAGAGCGTACAGTATTGTTACAGCAGCTGATTGCACAGACCAAACAGCACTAAGAGAGAGTACAGCATTGTTACAGCAGCTGATGGCATGGACCACACAGCGCTAAGAGAGCGTACAGCATTGTTACAGCAGCTGATTGCATGGACCACCCAGCACTAAGAGAGCATACAGCATTGTTACAGTAGCTGATTGCACGGACCACACAGCGCTAAGAGAGCGTACAGCATTGTTACAGCAGCTGATTGCATGGACCACACAGCACTAAGAGAGCGTACAGTATTGTTACAGCAGCTGATTGCACAGACCAAACAGCACTAAGAGAGAGTACAGCATTGTTACAGCAGCTGATGGCACGGACCACACAGCGCTAAGAGAGCATACAGCATTGTTACAGCAGCTGATTGCATGGACCACACAGCACTAAGAGAGCGTACAGCATTGTTACAGTAGCTGATTGCACAGACCACACAGCGCTAAGAGAGAGTACAGTATTGTTACAGCAGCTGATTGCACAGACCACACAGCGCTAAGAGAGCGTACAGCATTGTTACAGCAGCTGATGGCACGGACCACACAGCGCTAAGAGAGCGTACAGCATTGTTACAGCAGCTGATTGTATGGACCACACAGTACTAAGAGAGCGTACAGCATTGTTACAGCAGCTGATTGCATGGACCACACAGCACTAAGAGAGTGTACAGCATTGTTACAGCAGCTGATTGCACAGACCACACAGCGATAAGAGATCGTACAGCATTGTTACAGCAGCTGATTGCATGGACCACACAGCACTAGGAGAGCGTAAAACATTGTTACAGCAGCTGATTGCACGGACCTCACAGCGCTAAGAGAGAGTACAGCATTGTTACAGCAGCTGATTGCACGGACCACACAGTGCTAAGAGAACGTACAGCATTGTTACAGCAGCTGATTGCATGGACCACAGAGCACTAAGAGAGTGTACAGCATTGTTACAGAAGCTGATTGCACAGACCACACAGCGCTAAGAGAGCGTACAGCATTGTTACAGCAGCTGATTGCACGGACCACAGAGCACTAAGAGAGTGTACAGTATTGTTACAGCAGCTGATTGCACAGACAATACAGCGCTAAGAGAGCGTACAGCATTGTTACAGCAGATGATTGCATCGACCACACAGCACTAAGAGAGCGTACAGCATTGTTACAGCAGCTGATTGCACGGACAACACAGCACTAAGAGAGCGTATAGCATTGTTACAGCAGCTGATTGCACGGACAACACAGCGCTTATAGAGCGTACAGCATTCTTACAGCAGCTGGCTGCATGGACCACACAGCACTAAGAGAGCGTACAGCATTGTTACAGCAGCTGATTGCACAGACCACACAGCACTAAGAGAGCGTACAGCATTGTTACAGCAGCTGATTGCACGGACCAAACAGCACTAAGAGAGCGTACAGCTTTGTTACAGCAGCTGATTGCACAGACCACACAGTGCTAAGAGAGCGTACAGCATTGTTACAGCAGCTGATTGCACAGACCACACAGTGCTAAGAGAGCATACAGCATTGTTACAGCAGCTGATTGCACAGACCACAGAGCGCTAAGACAGCGTACAGCATTGTTACAGCAGCTGATTGCACAGACCACACAGCGCCAAGACAGTGTACAGCATTGTTACAGCAGCTGATTGCACAAATCACACAGCACCAAGAGAGCGTACAGTATTGTTACAGCAGCTGATGGCACAGACCATACAGCGCTAAGAGAGCGTACAGCATTGTTACAGCAGCTGATGGGACAGACCACACAGCGCTAAGAGAACGTACAGCATTGTTACAGCAGCTGATTGCATAGACCATTCAGCGCTAAGAGAGTGTACAGCATTGTTACAACAGATGATTGCACAGACCACACAGTGCTAAGAGAGCGTACAGCATTGTTACAGCAGCTGATTGCACGGACCACACAGCGCTAAGAGAGTGTACAGTATTGTTACAGCAGCTGATTGCACAGACCACACAGCGCTAAGAGAGCGAACATTATTCTTACAGCAGCTGATTGCACGGACCACACAGCACTAAGAGAGTGTACAGCATTGTTACAGCAGATGATTGCACAGACCACACAGCGCTAAGAGAGCGTACAGCATTGTTACAGCAGCTGATTGCATGGATCACACAGCGCTGAGAGTGTACAGCATTGTTACAGCAGCTGATTGCACAGACCACACAGCGCTAAGTGAGCGTACAGCATTGTTACAGCAGCTGTTTTCACGGACAACACAGCGCTAAGAGAGCGTACAGCATTGTTACAGCAGCTGATTGCATGGACCACACAGCACTAAGACAGTGTACAGCATTGTTACAGCAGCTGATTGCATGGACCACACAGCACTAAGACAGCGTACAGCATTGTTACAGCAGCTGATTGCATGGACCACACAGCACTAAGAGAGCATACAGCATTGTTACAGCAGCTGATTGCACAGACCACACAGCACTAAGAGAGCGTACAGCATTGTTACAGCAGCTGATTGCACGGACCACACAGCGCTAAGAGAGCGTACAGCATTGTTACAGCAGCTGATTGCACGGACCACACAGCACTAAGAGAGCGTACAGCATTGTTACAGCAGCTGATTGCATGGACCACACAGCGCTAAGAGAGCGTACAGCATTGTTACAGCAGCTGATTGCATGGACCACACAGCATTAAGAGAGCGTACAGTATTGTTACAGCAGCTGATTGCACAGACCAAACAGCACTAAGAGAGAGTACAGCATTGTTACAGCAGCTGATGGCACGGACCACACAGTGCTAAGAGAGCGTACAGCATTGTTACAGCAGCTGTTTGCATGGACCACACAGCACTAAGAGAGAGTACAGCATTGTTACAGTAGCTGATTGCACAGACCACACAGCGCTAAGAGAGAGTACAGTATTGTTACAGCAGCTGATTGCACAGACCACACAGCGCTAAGAGAGCGTACAGCATTGTTACAGCAGCTGATGGCACGGACCACACAGCGCTAAGAGAGCGTACAGCATTGTTACAGCAGCTGATTGTATGGACCACACAGCACTAAGAGAGCGTACAGCATTGTTACAGCAGCTGATTGCATGGACCACACAGCACTAAGAGAGTGTACAGCATTGTTACAGCAGCTGATTGCACAGACCACACAGTGATAAGAGATCGTACAGCATTGTTACAGCAGCTGATTGCATGGACCACACAGCACTAGGAGAGCGTAAAACATTGTTACAGCAGCTGATTGCACGGACCACACAGCGCTAAGAGAGTGTACAGCATTGTTACAGCAGCTGATTGCACGGACCACACAGTGCTAAGAGAACGTACAGCATTGTTACAGCAGCTGATTGCATGGACCACAGAGCACTAAGAGAGTGTACAGCATTGTTACAGAAGCTGATTGCACAGACCACACAGCGCTAAGAGAGCGTACAGCATTGTTACAGCAGCTGATTGCACGGACCACACAGTGCTAAGAGAGCGTACAGCATTGTTACAGCAGCTGATTGCACGGACCACACAGCGCTAAGAGAGTGTACAGTATTGTTACAGCAGCTGATTGCACGGACCACAGAGCACTAAGAGAGTGTACAGTATTGTTACAGCAGCTGATTGCACAGACAATACAGCGCTAAGAGAGCGTACAGCATTGTTACAGCAGATGATTGCATCGACCACACAGCACTAAGAGAGCGTACAGCATTGTTACAGCAGCTGATTGCACGGACAACACAGCACTAAGAGAGCGTATAGCATTGTTACAGCAGCTGATTGCACGGACAACACAGCGCTAAGAGAGCGTACAGCATTGTTACAGCAGCTGGCTGCATGGACCACATAGCACTAAGAGAGCGTACAGCATTGTTACAGCAGCTGATTGCACAGACCACACAGCACTAAGAGAGCATACAGCATTGTTACAGCAGCTGATTGCACGGACCAAACAGCACTAAGAGAGCGTACAGCTTTGTTACAGCAGCTGATTGCACAGACCACACAGTGCTAAGAGAGCGTACAGCATTGTTACAGCAGCTGATTGCACAGACCACACAGTGCTAAGAGAGCATACAGCATTGTTACAGCAGCTGATTGCACAGACCACAGAGCGCTAAGACAGCGTACAGCATTGTTACAGCAGCTGATTGCACAGACCACACAGCGCCAAGACAGCGTACAGCATTGTTACAGCAGCTGATTGCACAAATCACACAGCACCAAGAGAGCGTACAGTATTGTTACAGCAGCTGATGGCACAGACCATACAGCGCTAAGAGAGCGTACAGCATTGTTACAGCAGCTGATGGGACAGACCACACAGCGCTAAGAGAACGTACAGCATTGTTACAGCAGCTGATTGCATAGACCATTCAGCGCTAAGAGAGTGTACAGCATTGTTACAGTAGATGATTGCACAGACCACACAGTGCTAAGAGAGCGTACAGCATTGTTACAGCAGCTGATTGCACAGACCACATAGTGCTAAGAGAGCATACAGCATTGTTACAGCAGCTGATTGCACAGACCACAGAGCGCTAAGACAGCGTACAGCATTGTTACAGCAGCTGATTGCATGGACCACACAGCGCTAAGAGAGCGTACAGCATTGTTACAGCAGCTGATTGCATGGACCACACAGCATTAAGAGAGCGTACAGTATTGTTACAGCAGCTGATTGCACAGACCAAACAGCACTAAGAGAGAGTACAGCATTGTTACAGCAGCTGATGGCACGGACCACACAGTGCTAAGAGAGCGTACAGCATTGTTACAGCAGCTGTTTGCATGGACCACACAGCACTAAGAGAGAGTACAGCATTGTTACAGTAGCTGATTGCACAGACCACACAGCGCTAAGAGAGAGTACAGTATTGTTACAGCAGCTGATTGCACAGACCACACAGCGCTAAGAGAGCGTACAGCATTGTTACAGCAGCTGATTGTATGGACCACACAGCACTAAGAGAGCGTACAGCATTGTTACAGCAGCTGATTGCATGGACCACACAGCACTAAGAGAGTGTACAGCATTGTTACAGCAGCTGATTGCACAGACCACACAGTGATAAGAGATCGTACAGCATTGTTACAGCAGCTGATTGCATGGACCACACAGCACTAGGAGAGCGTAAAACATTGTTACAGCAGCTGATTGCACGGACCACACAGCGCTAAGAGAGTGTACAGCATTGTTACAGCAGCTGATTGCACGGACCACACAGTGCTAAGAGAACGTACAGCATTGTTACAGCAGCTGATTGCATGGACCACAGAGCACTAAGAGAGTGTACAGCATTGTTACAGAAGCTGATTGCACAGACCACACAGCGCTAAGAGAGCGTACAGCATTGTTACAGCAGCTGATTGCACGGACCACACAGTGCTAAGAGAGCGTACAGCATTGTTACAGCAGCTGATTGCACGGACCACACAGCGCTAAGAGAGTGTACAGTATTGTTACAGCAGCTGATTGCACGGACCACAGAGCACTAAGAGAGTGTACAGTATTGTTACAGCAGCTGATTGCACAGACAATACAGCGCTAAGAGAGCGTACAGCATTGTTACAGCAGATGATTGCATCGACCACACAGCACTAAGAGAGCGTACAGCATTGTTACAGCAGCTGATTGCACGGACAACACAGCACTAAGAGAGCGTATAGCATTGTTACAGCAGCTGATTGCACGGACAACACAGCGCTAAGAGAGCGTACAGCATTGTTACAGCAGCTGGCTGCATGGACCACATAGCACTAAGAGAGCGTACAGCATTGTTACAGCAGCTGATTGCACAGACCACACAGCACTAAGAGAGCATACAGCATTGTTACAGCAGCTGATTGCACGGACCAAACAGCACTAAGAGAGCGTACAGCTTTGTTACAGCAGCTGATTGCACAGACCACACAGTGCTAAGAGAGCGTACAGCATTGTTACAGCAGCTGATTGCACAGACCACACAGTGCTAAGAGAGCATACAGCATTGTTACAGCAGCTGATTGCACAGACCACAGAGCGCTAAGACAGCGTACAGCATTGTTACAGCAGCTGATTGCACAGACCACACAGCGCCAAGACAGCGTACAGCATTGTTACAGCAGCTGATTGCACAAATCACACAGCACCAAGAGAGCGTACAGTATTGTTACAGCAGCTGATGGCACAGACCATACAGCGCTAAGAGAGCGTACAGCATTGTTACAGCAGCTGATGGGACAGACCACACAGCGCTAAGAGAACGTACAGCATTGTTACAGCAGCTGATTGCATAGACCATTCAGCGCTAAGAGAGTGTACAGCATTGTTACAGCAGATGATTGCACAGACCACACAGTGCTAAGAGAGCGTACAGCATTGTTACAGCAGCTGATTGCACGGACCACACAGCGCTAAGAGAGTGTACAGTATTGTTACAGCAGCTGATTGCACAGACCACACAGCGCTAAGAGAACGTACATTATTCTTACAGCAGCTGATTTCACAGACCACACAGCGCTAAGAGAGTGTACAGCATTGTTACAGCAGATGATTGCACAGACCACACAGCGCTAAGAGAGCATACAGCATTGTTACAGCAGCTGATTGCATGGATCACACAGCGCTGAGAGTGTACAGCATTGTTACAGCAGCTGATTGCACGGACCACACAGCGCTAAGAGAGCATACAGCATTGTTACAGCAGCTGATTGCACGGACCACACAGCGCTAAGAGAGTGTACAGCATTGTTACAGCAGCTGATTGCACGGACCACACAGTGCTAAGAGAACGTACAGCATTGTTACAGCAGCTGATTGCATGGACCACAGAGCACTAAGAGAGTGTACAGCATTGTTACAGAAGCTGATTGCACAGACCACACAGCGCTAAGAGAGCGTACAGCATTGTTACAGCAGCTGATTGCACGGACCACACAGTGCTAAGAGAGCGTACAGCATTGTTACAGCAGCTGATTGCACGGACCACACAGCGCTAAGAGAGTGTACAGTATTGTTACAGCAGCTGATTGCACGGACCACAGAGCACTAAGAGAGTGTACAGTATTGTTACAGCAGCTGATTGCACAGACAATACAGCGCTAAGAGAGCGTACAGCATTGTTACAGCAGATGATTGCATCGACCACACAGCACTAAGAGAGCGTACAGCATTGTTACAGCAGCTGATTGCACGGACAACACAGCACTAAGAGAGCGTATAGCATTGTTACAGCAGCTGATTGCACGGACAACACAGCGCTAAGAGAGCGTACAGCATTGTTACAGCAGCTGGCTGCATGGACCACATAGCACTAAGAGAGCGTACAGCATTGTTACAGCAGCTGATTGCACAGACCACACAGCACTAAGAGAGCATACAGCATTGTTACAGCAGCTGATTGCACGGACCAAACAGCACTAAGAGAGCGTACAGCTTTGTTACAGCAGCTGATTGCACAGACCACACAGTGCTAAGAGAGCGTACAGCATTGTTACAGCAGCTGATTGCACAGACCACACAGTGCTAAGAGAGCATACAGCATTGTTACAGCAGCTGATTGCACAGACCACAGAGCGCTAAGACAGCGTACAGCATTGTTACAGCAGCTGATTGCACAGACCACACAGCGCCAAGACAGCGTACAGCATTGTTACAGCAGCTGATTGCACAAATCACACAGCACCAAGAGAGCGTACAGTATTGTTACAGCAGCTGATGGCACAGACCATACAGCGCTAAGAGAGCGTACAGCATTGTTACAGCAGCTGATGGGACAGACCACACAGCGCTAAGAGAACGTACAGCATTGTTACAGCAGCTGATTGCATAGACCATTCAGCGCTAAGAGAGTGTACAGCATTGTTACAGCAGATGATTGCACAAACCACACAGTGCTAAGAGAGCGTACAGCATTGTTACAGCAGCTGATTGCACAGACCACATAGTGCTAAGAGAGCATACAGCATTGTTACAGCAGCTGATTGCACAGACCACAGAGCGCTAAGACAGCGTACAGCATTGTTACAGCAGCTGATTGCATGGACCACACAGCGCTAAGAGAGCGTACAGCATTGTTACAGCAGCTGATTGCATGGACCACACAGCATTAAGAGAGCGTACAGTATTGTTACAGCAGCTGATTGCACAGACCAAACAGCACTAAGAGAGAGTACAGCATTGTTACAGCAGCTGATGGCACGGACCACACAGTGCTAAGAGAGCGTACAGCATTGTTACAGCAGCTGTTTGCATGGACCACACAGCACTAAGAGAGAGTACAGCATTGTTACAGTAGCTGATTGCACAGACCACACAGCGCTAAGAGAGAGTACAGTATTGTTACAGCAGCTGATTGCACAGACCACACAGCGCTAAGAGAGCGTACAGCATTGTTACAGCAGCTGATGGCACGGACCACACAGCGCTAAGAGAGCGTACAGCATTGTTACAGCAGCTGATTGTATGGACCACACAGCACTAAGAGAGCGTACAGCATTGTTACAGCAGCTGATTGCATGGACCACACAGCACTAAGAGAGTGTACAGCATTGTTACAGCAGCTGATTGCACAGACCACACAGTGATAAGAGATCGTACAGCATTGTTACAGCAGCTGATTGCATGGACCACACAGCACTAGGAGAGCGTAAAACATTGTTACAGCAGCTGATTGCACGGACCACACAGCGCTAAGAGAGTGTACAGCATTGTTACAGCAGCTGATTGCACGGACCACACAGTGCTAAGAGAACGTACAGCATTGTTACAGCAGCTGATTGCATGGACCACAGAGCACTAAGAGAGTGTACAGCATTGTTACAGAAGCTGATTGCACAGACCACACAGCGCTAAGAGAGCGTACAGCATTGTTACAGCAGCTGATTGCACGGACCACACAGTGCTAAGAGAGCGTACAGCATTGTTACAGCAGCTGATTGCACGGACCACACAGCGCTAAGAGAGTGTACAGTATTGTTACAGCAGCTGATTGCACGGACCACAGAGCACTAAGAGAGTGTACAGTATTGTTACAGCAGCTGATTGCACAGACAATACAGCGCTAAGAGAGCGTACAGCATTGTTACAGCAGATGATTGCATCGACCACACAGCACTAAGAGAGCGTACAGCATTTTTACAGCAGCTGATTGCACGGACAACACAGCACTAAGAGAGCGTATAGCATTGTTACAGCAGCTGATTGCACGGACAACACAGCGCTAAGAGAGCGTACAGCATTGTTACAGCAGCTGGCTGCATGGACCACATAGCACTAAGAGAGCGTACAGCATTGTTACAGCAGCTGATTGCACAGACCACACAGCACTAAGAGAGCATACAGCATTGTTACAGCAGCTGATTGCACGGACCAAACAGCACTAAGAGAGCGTACAGCTTTGTTACAGCAGCTGATTGCACAGACCACACAGTGCTAAGAGAGCGTACAGCATTGTTACAGCAGCTGATTGCACAGACCACACAGTGCTAAGAGAGCATACAGCATTGTTACAGCAGCTGATTGCACAGACCACAGAGCGCTAAGACAGCGTACAGCATTGTTACAGCAGCTGATTGCACAGACCACACAGCGCCAAGACAGCGTACAGCATTGTTACAGCAGCTGATTGCACAAATCACACAGCACCAAGAGAGCGTACAGTATTGTTACAGCAGCTGATGGCACAGACCATACAGCGCTAAGAGAGCGTACAGCATTGTTACAGCAGCTGATGGGACAGACCACACAGCGCTAAGAGAACGTACAGCATTGTTACAGCAGCTGATTGCATAGACCATTCAGCGCTAAGAGAGTGTACAGCATTGTTACAGCAGATGATTGCACAGACCACACAGTGCTAAGAGAGCGTACAGCATTGTTACAGCAGCTGATTGCACGGACCACACAGCGCTAAGAGAGTGTACAGTATTGTTACAGCAGCTGATTGCACAGACCACACAGCGCTAAGAGAACGTACATTATTCTTACAGCAGCTGATTTCACAGACCACACAGCGCTAAGAGAGTGTACAGCATTGTTACAGCAGATGATTGCACAGACCACACAGCGCTAAGAGAGCATACAGCATTGTTACAGCAGCTGATTGCATGGATCACACAGCGCTGAGAGTGTACAGCATTGTTACAGCAGCTGATTGCACGGACCACACAGCGCTAAGAGAGCATACAGCATTGTTACAGCAGCTGATTGCACGGACCACACAGCGCTAAGAGAGTGTACAGTATTGTTACAGCAGCTGATTGCACGGACCACAGAGCACTAAGAGAGTGTACAGTATTGTTACAGCAGCTGATTGCACAGACAATACAGCGCTAAGAGAGCGTACAGCATTGTTACAGCAGATGATTGCATCGACCACACAGCACTAAGAGAGCATACAGCATTGTTACAGCAGCTGATTGCACGGACAACACAGCACTAAGAGAGCGTATAGCATTGTTACAGCAGCTGATTGCACGGACAACACAGCGCTTATAGAGCGTACAGCATTCTTACAGCAGCTGGCTGCATGTACCACACAGCACTAAGAGAGCGTACAGCATTGTTACAGCAGCTGATTGCACAGACCACACAGCACTAAGAGAGCGTACAGCATTGTTACAGCAGCTGATTGCACAGACCAAACAGCACTAAGAGAGCGTACAGCTTTGTTACAGCAGCTGATTGCACAGACCACACAGTGCTAAGAGAGCGTACAGCATTGTTACAGCAGCTGATTGCACAGACCACATAGTGCTAAGAGAGCATACAGCATTGTTACAGCAGCTGATTGCACAGACCACAGAGCGCTAAGACAGCGTACAGCATTGTTACAGCAGCTGATTGCACAGACCACACAGCACCAAGACAGCGTACAGCATTGTTACAGCAGCTGATTGCACAAATCACACAGCACCAAGAGAGCGTAAAGTATTGTTACAGCAGCTGATGGCACAGACCATACAGCGCTAAGAGAGCGTACAGCATTGTTACAGCAGCTGATGGGACAGACCACACAGCGCTAAGAGAACGTACAGCATTGTTACAGCAGCTGATTGCATAGACCATTCAGCGCTAAGAGAGTGTACAGCATTGTTACAACAGATGATTGCACAGACCACACAGTGCTAAGAGAGCGTACAGCATTGTTACAGCAGCTGATTGCATGGATCACACAGCGCTGAGAGTGTACAGCATTGTTACAGCAGCTGATTGCACAGACCACACAGCGCTAAGTGAGCGTACAGCATTGTTACAGCAGCTGTTTTCACGGACAACACAGCGCTAAGAGAGCGTACAGCATTGTTACAGCAGCTGATTGCATGGACCACACAGCAATAAGACAGCGTACAGCATTGTTACAGCAGCTGATTGCATGGACCACACAGCACTAAGACAGCGTACAGCATTGTTACAGCAGCTGATTGCATGGACCACACAGCACTAAGAGAGCATACAGCATTGTTACAGCAGCTGATTGCACAGACCACACAGCACTAAGAGAGCGTACAGCATTGTTACAGCAGCTGATTGCACGGACCACACAGCGCTAAGAGAGCGTACAGCATTGTTACAGCAGCTGATTGCATGGACCACACAGCACTAAGAGAGCGTACAGCATTGTTACAGCAGCTGATTGCACGGACCACACAGCGCTAAGAGAGCGTACAGCATTGTTACAGCAGCTGATTGCATGGACCACACAGCATTAAGAGAGCGTACAGTATTGTTACAGCAGCTGATTGCACAGACCAAACAGCACTAAGAGAGAGTACAGCATTGTTACAGCAGCTGATGGCACGGACCACACAGTGCTAAGAGAGCGTACAGCATTGTTACAGCAGCTGTTTGCATGGACCACACAGCACTAAGAGAGCGTACAGCATTGTTACAGTAGCTGATTGCACAGACCACACAGCGCTAAGAGGGAGTACAGTATTGTTACAGCAGCTGATTGCACAGACCACACAGCGCTAAGAGAGCGTACAGCATTGTTACAGCAGCTGATGGCACGGACCACACAGCGCTAAGAGAGCGTACAGCATTGTTACAGCAGCTGATTGTATGGACCACACAGCACTAAGAGAGCGTACAGCATTGTTACAGCAGCTGATTGCATGGACCACACAGCACTAAGAGAGTGTACAGCATTGTTACAGCAGCTGATTGCACAGACCACACAGCGATAAGAGATCGTACAGCATTGTTACAGCAGCTGATTGCATGGACCACACAGCACTAGGAGAGCGTAAAACATTGTTACAGCAGCTGATTGCACGGACCACACAGCGCTAAGAGAGTGTACAGCATTGTTACAGCAGCTGATTGCACGGACCACACAGTGCTAAGAGAACGTACAGCATTGTTACAGCAGCTGATTGCATGGACCACAGAGCACTAAGAGAGTGTACAGCATTGTTACAGAAGCTGATTGCACAGACCACACAGCGCTAAGAGAGCGTACAGCATTGTTACAGCAGCTGATTGCACGGACCACACAGTGCTAAGAGAGCGTACAGCATTGTTACAGCAGCTGATTGCACGGACCACACAGCGCTAAGAGAGTGTACAGTATTGTTACAGCAGCTGATTGCACGGACCACAGAGCACTAAGAGAGTGTACAGTATTGTTACAGCAGCTGATTGCACAGACAATACAGCGCTAAGAGAGCGTACAGCATTGTTACAGCAGATGATTGCATCGACCACACAGCACTAAGAGAGCGTACAGCATTGTTACAGCAGCTGATTGCACGGACAACACAGCACTAAGAGTGCGTATAGCATTGTTACAGCAGCTGATTGCACGGACAACACAGCGCTAAGAGAGCGTACAGCATTGTTACAGCAGCTGGCTGCATGGACCACATAGCACTAAGAGAGCGTACAGCATTGTTACAGCAGCTGATTGCACAGACCACACAGCACTAAGAGAGCATACAGCGTTGTTACAGCAGCTGATTGCACGGACCAAACAGCACTAAGAGAGCGTACAGCTTTGTTACAGCAGCTGATTGCACAGACCACACAGTGCTAAGAGAGCGTACAGCATTGTTACAGCAGCTGATTGCACAGACCACACAGTGGTAAGAGAGCATACAGCATTGTTACAGCAGCTGATTGCACAGACCACAGAGCGCTAAGACAGCGTACAGCATTGTTACAGCAGCTGATTGCACAGACCACAGTGTGCCAAGACAGCGTACAGCATTGTTACAGCAGCTGATTGCACAAATCACACAGCACCAAGAGAGCGTACAGTATTGTTACAGTAGCTGATGGCACAGACCATACAGCGCTAAGAGAGCGTACAGCATTGTTACAGCAGCTGATGGGACAGACCACACAGCGCTAAGAGAACGTACAGCATTGTTACAGCAGCTGATTGCATAGACCATTCAGCGCTAAGAGAGTGTACAGCATTGTTACAGCAGATGATTGCACAGACCACACAGTGCTAAGAGAGCGTACAGCATTGTTACAGCAGCTGATTGCACGGACCACACAGCGCTAAGAGAGTGTACAGTATTGTTACAGTAGCTGATTGCACAGACCACACAGCGCTAAGAGAGCGTACATTATTCTTACAGCAGCTGATTTCACAGACCACACAGCGCTAAGAGAGTGTACAGCATTGTTACAGCAGATGATTGCACAGACCACACAGCGCTAAGAGAGCATACAGCATTGTTACAGCAGCTGATTGCATGGATCACACAGCGCTGAGAGTGTACAGCATTGTTACAGCAGCTGATTGCACAGACCACACAGCGCTAAGTGAGCGTACAGCATTGTTACAGCAGCTGTTTTCATGGACAACACAGCGCTAAGACAGCGTACAGCATTGTTACAGCAGCTGATTGCATGGACCACACAGCACTAAGACAGCGTACAGCATTGTTACAGCAGCTGATTGCATGGACCACACAGCACTAAGAGAGCATACAGCATTGTTACAGCAGCTGATTGCACAGACCACACAGCACTAAGAGAGCATACAGCATTGTTACAGCAGCTGATTGCACAGACCACACAGCGCTAAGAGAGCGTACAGCATTGTTACAGCAGCTGATTGCATGGACCACACAGCACTAAGAGAGCATACAGCATTGTTACAGCAGCTGATTGCATGGACCGCACAGCGCTAAGAGTGCATACAGCATTGTTACAGCAGCTGATTGCACGGACCACAGAGCACTAAGAGAGCGTACAGCATTGTTACAGCAGCTGATTGCTCAGACTACAGAGCACTAAGAGAGCGTACAGCATTGTTACAGCAGCTGATTGCACGGACCACACAGCGCTAAGAGAGCGTACAGCATTGTTACAGCAGCTGATTGCACAGACCACACAGCGCTAAGAGAGCGTACAGCATTGTTACAGCAGCTGATTGCATGGACCACACAGCACTAGGAGAGCGTACAGCATTGTTACAGCAGCTGATTGCATGGACCACAGAGCACTAAGAGAGTGTACAGCATTGCTATAGAAGCTGATTGCACGGACCACACAGCGCTAAGAGAGCGTACAGCATTGTTACAGCAGCTGATTGCACAGACAACAGAGCACAAAGAGAGTGTACAGTATTGTTACAGCAGCTGATTGCACGGACCACAGAGCACTAAGATAGTGTACAGCATTGTTACAGCAGCTGATTGCATGGACCACACAGCGCTAAGAGAGCATACAGCATTGTTATAGCAGCTGATTGCACGGTCCACAGAGCACTAAGAGCGTACAGCATTGTTACAGCAGCTGATTGCACAGACCACACAGCGCTAAGAGAGCGTACAGCATTGTTACAGCAGCTGATTGCACAGACCACACAGCACTAAGAGAGCGTACAGCATTGTTACAGCAGCTGATTGCACGGACCACACAGCGCTAAGAGAGCATACAGCATTGTTACAGCAGCTGATTGCACGGACCACACAGCGCTAAGAGAGAGTACAGCATTGTTACAGCAGCTGATTGTACAGACCACACAGCACTAAGAGAGCGTACAGCATTGTTACAGCAGCTGATTGCACAGACCACACAGCGCTAAGAGAGCGTACAGCATTGTTACAGTAGCTGATTGCACGGACCACAGAGCACTAAGAGAGTGTACAGCATTGTTACAGCAGCTGATTGCACAGACCACACAGCACTAAGAGAGCGTACAGCATTGTTACAGCAGCTGATTGCACGGACCACAGAGCACTAAGAGAGCGTACAGCATTGTACAGACCACACAGCACTAAGAGAGCGTACAGCATTGTTACAGCAGCTGATTGCACAGACCACACAGCACTAAGAGAGCATACAGCATTGTTATAGCAGCTGATTGCACAGACCACACAGCGCTAAGAGAGCGTACAGCATTGTTACAGCAGCTGACTGCACGGACCACACAGCGCTAAGAGAGCGTACAGCATTGTTACAGCAGCTGATTGCACGGACCACACAGCGCTAAGAGAGCGTACAGCATTGTTACAGCAGCTGATTGCACGGACCCCACAGCGCTAATAGAGCGTACAGCATTGTTACAGCAGCTGATTGCACGGACCACACAGCGCTAAGAGAGCGTACAGCATTGTTACAGCAGCTGATTGCACGGACCACAGAGCACTAAGAGAGTGTACAGCATTGTTACAGCAGCTGATTGCACAGACCACACAGCACTAAGAGAGCGTACAGCATTGTTACAGCAGCTGATTGCATGGTCAACACAGCGCTAAGAGAGCGTATAGCATTGTTACAGCAGCTGATTGCACGGACCACACAGCGCTAAGAGAACGTACAGCATTGTTACAGCAGCTGATTGCACAAACCACACAGCACTAAGAGAGCGTACAGTATTGTTACAGCAGCTAATTGCACAGACCACACAGCACTAAGAGAGCGTACAGCATTGTTACTGCAGCTGATGGCACGGACCACACAGCGCTAAGAGAACGTACAGCATTGTTACAGCAGATGATTGCACGGACCACACAGCACTAAGAGAGCGTACAGTATTGTTACAGCTGCTGATTTTACGGACCAGAGAGCACTGAGAGAGCGTACAGCATTGTTACAGCAGCTGATTGCATGGACCACACAGCACTAAGAGAGCGTACAGCATTGTTACAACAGCTAATTGCACGGACAACACAGCGCTAAGAGAGCGTACAGCATTGTTACAGCAGATGATTGCACGGACCACACAGGACTAAGAGAGCGTACAGTATTGTTACAGCAGCTGATTGCGTGGACCACACAGCGCTAAGAGAGCGTACAGCATTGTTACAGCAGCTGATTGCATGGACCACACAGCGCTAAGAGAGCGTACAGCATTGTTACAGCAGCTGATTTCACGGAGAACACAGTGCTAAGAGAGCGTACAGCATTGTTACAGCAGCTGATTGCATGGACCACACAGCACTAAGACAGCGTACAGCATTGTTACAGCAGCTGATTACATGGACCACACAGCACTAAGAGAGCATACAGCATTGTTACAGCAGCTGATTGCACAGACCACACAGCACTAAGAGAGCGTACAGCATTGTTACAGCAGCTGATTGCACGGACCACACAGCGCTAAGAGAGCGTACAGCATTGTTACAGCAGCTGATTGCATGGACCACACAGCACTAAGAGAGCGTACAGCATTGTTACAGCAGCTGATTGCACGGACCACACAGCGCTAAGAGAGCGTACAGTATTGTTACAGCAGCTGATTGCATGGACCACACAGCACTAAGAGAGCGTACAGTATTGTTACAGCAGCTTATTGCACAGACCGAACAGCACTAAGAGAGAGTACAGCATTGTTACAGCAGCTGATGGCACGGACCACACAGCGCTAAGAGAGCGTACAGCATTGTTACAGCAGCTGATTGCATGGACCACACAGCACTAAGAGAGCGTACAGCATTGTTACAGTAGCTGATTGCACAGACCACACAGCGCTAAGAGAGAGTACAGTATTGTTACAGCAGCTGATTGCACAGACCACACAGCGCTAAGAGAGCGTACAGCATTGTTTCAGCAGCTGATGGCACGGACCACACAGCACTAAGAGAGCGTACAGCATTGTTACAGCAGCTGATTGCATGGACCATACAGCACTAAGAGAGTGTACAGCATTGTTACAGCAGCTGATTGCACAGACCACACAGCGATAAGAGATCGTACAGCATTGTTACAGCAGCTGATTGCATGGACCACACAGCACTAGGAGAGCGTAAAACATTGTTACAGCAGCTGATTGCACGGACCACACAGCGCTAAGAGAGTGTACAGCATTGTTACAGCAGCTGATTGCACGGACCACACAGTGCTAAGAGAACGTACAGCATTGTTACAGCAGCTGATTGCATGGACCACAGAGCACTAAGAGAGTGTACAGCATTGTTACAGAAGCTGATTGCACAGACCACACAGCACTAAGAGAGCGTACAGCATTGTTACAGCAGCTGATTGCACGGACCACACAGCGCTAAGAGAGCGTACAGCATTGTTACAGCAGCTGATTGCACGGACCACACAGCGCTAAGAGAGTGTACAGTATTGTTACAGCAGCTGATTGCACGGACCACAGAGCACTAAGAGAGTCTACAGTATTGTTACAGCAGCTGATTGCACAGACAATACAGCGCTAAGAGAGCGTACAGCATTGTTACAGCAGATGATTGCATCGACCACACAGCACTAAGAGAGCGTACAGCATTGTTACAGCAGCTGATTGCACGGACAACACAGCACTAAGAGAGCGTATAGCATTGTTACAGCAGCTGATTGCACGGACAACACAGCGCTAAGAGAGCGTACAGCATTGTTACAGCAGCTGGCTGCATGGACCACACAGCACTAAGAGAGCGTACAGCATTGTTACAGCAGCTGATTGCACAGACCACACAGCACTAAGAGAGCGTACAGCATTGTTACAGCAGCTGATTGCACAGACCAAACAGCACTAAGAGAGCGTACAGCATTGTTACAGCAGCTGATTGCACAGACCACACAGTGCTAAAAGAGCATACAGCATTGTTACAGCAGCTGATTGCACAGACCACACAGTGCTAAGAGAGCATACAGCATTGTTAGAGCAGCTGATTGCACAGACCACAGAGCGCTAAGACAGCGTACAGCATTGTTACAGCAGCTGATTGCACAGACCACACAGCGCCAAGACAGCGTACAGCATTGTTACAGCAGCTGATTGCACAAATCACACAGCACCAAGAGAGCGTACAGTATTGTTACAGCAGCTGATGGCACAGACCATACAGCGCTAAGAGAGCGTACAGCATTGTTACAGCAGCTGATGGGACAGACCACACAGCGCTAAGAGAACGTACAGCATTGTTACAGCAGCTGATTGCACAGACCATTCAGCGCTAAGAGAGTGTACAGCATTGTTACAGCAGATGATTGCACAGACCACACAGTGCTAAGAGAGCGTACAGCATTGTTACAGCAGCTGATTGCACGGACCACACAGCGCTAAGAGAGTGTACAGTATTGTTACAGCAGCTGATTGCACAGACCACAGAGCGCTAAGAGAGCGTACATTATTCTTACAGCAGCTGATTGCATGGATCACACAGCGCTGAGAGTGTACAGCATTGTTACAGCAGCTGATTGCACAGACCACACAGCGCTAAGTGAGCGTACAGCATTGTTACAGCAGCTGTTTTCACGGACAACACAGCGCTAAGAGAGCCTACAGCATTGTTACAGCAGCAGATTGCATGGACCACACAGCACTAAGACAGCGTACAGCATTGTTACAGCAGCTGATTGCATGGACCACACAGCACTAAGAGAGCGTACAGCATTGTTACAGCAGATGATTGCACAGACCACACAGCACTAAGAGAGCATACAGCATTGTTACAGCAGCTGATTGCACAGACCACACAGCGCTAAGAGAGCGTACAGCATTGTTACAGCAGCTGATTGCATGGACCACACAGCACTAAGAGAGCATACAGCATTGTTACAGCAGCTGATTGCACGGACCACACAGTGCTAAGAGTGCATACAGCATTGTTACAGCAGCTGATTGCACGGACCACAGAGCACTAAGAGAGCGTACAGCATTGTTACAGCAGCTGATTGCTCAGACTACAGAGCACTAAGAGAGCGTACAGCTTTGTTACAGCAGCTGATTGCATGGACCACACAGCGCTAAGAGAGCGTACAGCATTGTTACAGCAGCTGATTGCACAGACCACACAGCGCTAAGAGAGCGTACAGCATTGTTACAGCAGCTGATTGCATGGACCACACAGCACTAGGAGAGCGTACAGCATTGTTACAGCAGCTGATTGCACGGACCACACAGCACTAAGAGAGTGTACAGCATTGTTACAGCAGCTGATTGCACGGACCACACAGCGCTAAGAGAACGTACAGCATTGTTACAGCAGCTGATTGCATGGACCACAGAGCACTAAGAGAGTGTACAGCATTGCTATAGAAGCTGATTGCACGGACCACACAGCGCAAAGAGAGCGTATAGCATTGTTACAGCAGCTGATTGCATGGACCACACAGCGCTAAGAGAGTGTACAGTATTGTTACAGCAGCTGATTGCACAGACCACAGAGCACTAAGAGAGTGTACAGTATTGTTACAGCAGCTGATTGCACGGACCACAGAGCACTAAGATAGTGTACAGCATTGTTACAGCAGCTGATTGCACGGACCACACAGCTGCTGTAACAATGCTGTACACTATCTTAGTGCTCTGTGGTCCGTGCAATTAGCTGCTGTAACAATACTGTACACACTCTTTGTGCTCTGTGGTCCGTGCAATCAGCTGCTGTAACAATACTATACACTCTCTTAGCGCTGTGTGGTCTGTGCAATCAGCTTCTGTAACAATGCTGTACACTCTCTTAGTGCTCTGTGGTCCTGTGCAATCAGCTGCTGTAACAATACTGTATGCTCTCTTAGCGCTGTGTGGTCCGTGCAATCAGCTGCTGTAACAATGCTGTACGCTCTCTTAGCGCTGTGTGGTCTGTGCAATCAGCTTCTGTAACAATGCTGTACACTCTCTTAGTGCTCTGTGGTCCTGTGCAATCAGCTGCTGTAACAATACTGTACGCTCTCTTAGCGCTGTGTGGTCCGTGCAATCAGCTGCTGTAACAATGCTGTACGCACTCTTAGCGCTGTGTGGTCTGTGCAATCAGCTTCTGTAACAATGCTGTACACTCTCTTAGTGCTCTGTGGTCCTGTGCAATCAGCTGCTGTAACAATACTGTACTCTCTCTTAGCGCTGTGTGGTCTGTGCAATCAGCTACTGTAACAATGCTGTATGCTCTCTTAGTGCTGTGTGGTCCATGCAATCAGCTGCTGTAACAATGCTGTATGCTCTCTTAGTGCTGTGTGGTCCATGCAATCAGCTGCTGTAACAATGCTGTACACTCTCTTAGTGCTGTTTGGTCTGTGCAATCAGCTGCTGTAACAATACTGTACGCTCTCTTAGTGCTGTGTTGTCCATGCAGTCAGCTGCTGTAACAATGCTGTACGCTCTCTTAGCGCTGTGTGGTCCGTGCAATCAGCTGCTGTAACAATGCTGTACTCTCTCTTAGTGCTCTGTAGTCTGAGCAATCAGCTGCTGTAACAATGCTGTACACTCTCTTAGTGCTCTGTGGTCCGTGCAATCAGCTGCTGTAACAATGCTGTACGCTCTCTTAGTGCTGTGCTGTCCATGCAATCAGCTGCTTTAACAATGCTGTACGCTCTCTTAGTGCTGTGTGGTCCATGCAATCAGCTGCAGTAACAATGCTGTACGCTTTCTTAGCGCTGTGTGGTCTGTGCAATCAGCTGCTATAACAATGCTGTACGCTCTCTTAGTGCTGTGTGGTCTGTGCAATCAGCTGCTGTAACAATGCTGTACGCTCTCTTAGTGCTGTGTGGTCCATGCAATCAGCTGCTGTAACAATGCTGTACGCTCTCTTAGCGCTGTGTGGTCCGTGCAATCAGCTGCTGTATCAATGCGGTACACTCTCTTAGGGCTCTATTTACTACAATCCGCATATTGAATGCGGATTGCAGTGTGATATTACCGAGTGAATTCGCATTGCGAATTCAGGCAATATCACAGGGATTTACTATAAATCTCTGCAGGGACAGAGCTTGCGATAAAGCTCTGTCACTGCTGATCCCATCCGCACTCTAGTCGCACTCATTGCTGTAACAATGCTGCACTAAGAGAGCGTACAGCATTGTTACAGCAGCTGATTGCACAGACCACACAGCACTAAGAGAGCGTACAGCATTGTTACAGCAGCTGATTGCATGGACCACACAGCACTAAGAGAGCGTACAGCATTGTTACAGCAGCTAATTGCACGGACAACACTGCGCTAAGAGAGCGTACAGCATTGTTACAGCAGATGATTGCACGGACCACACAGGACTAAGAGAGCGTACAGTATTGTTACAGCAGCTGATTGTGTGGACCACACAGCGCTAAGAGAGCGTACAGCATTGTTACAGCAGCTGATTGCATGGACCACACAGCGCTAAGAGAGCGTACAGCATTGTTACAGCAGCTAATTGCACGGACAACACAGCGCTAAGAGAGCGTACAGCATTGTTACAGCAGCAGATGATTGCACGGACCACACAGGACTAAGAGAGCGTACAGTATTGTTACAGCAGCTGATTGCGTGGACCACACAGCGCTAAGAGAGCGTACAGCATTGTTACAGCAGCTGATTGCATGGACCACACAGCGCTAAGAGAGCGTACAGCATTGTTACAGCAGCTGATTGCACAGACCACACAGCACTAAGAGAGCGTACAGCATTGTTACAGCAGCTGATTGCACGGACCAAACAGCACTAAGAGAGCGTACAGCATTGTTACAGCAGCTGATTGCACAGACCACACTGCACTAAGAGAGCGTACAGCATTGTTACAGCAGATGATTGCACAGACCACACAGCACTAAGAGAGCGTACAGCATTGTTACAGCAGCTGATTGCGTGGACCACACAGCGCTAAGAGAGTGTACAGCATTGTTACAGCAGCTGATTGCATGGACCACACAGCGCTAAGAGAGCATACAGCATTGTTATAGCAGCTGATTGCACGGTCCACAGAGCACTAAGAGAGCGTACAGCATTGTTACAGCAGCTGATTGCACAGACCACACAGCGCTAAGAGAGCGTACAGCATTGTTACAGCAGCTGATTGCACAGACCACACAGCACTAAGAGAGCGTACAGCATTGTTACAGCAGCTGATTGCACGGACCACACAGCGCTAAGAGAGCGTACAGCATTGTTACAGCAGCTGATTGCACGGACCACACAGCGCTAAGGGAGAGTACAGCATTGTTACAGCAGCTGATTGTACAGACCACACAGCACTAAGAGAGCGTACAGCATTGTTACAGCAGCTGATTGCACAGACCACACAGCGCTAAGAGAGCGTACAGCATTGTTACAGTAGCTGATTGCACGGACCACAGAGCACTAAGAGAGTGTACAGCATTGTTACAGCAGCTGATTGCACAGACCACACAGCACTAAGAGAGCATACAGCATTGTTACAGCAGCTGATTGCACGGACCACAGAGCACTAAGAGAGCGTACAGCATTGTACAGACCACACAGCACTAAGAGAGCGTACAGCATTGTTACAGCAGCTGATTGCACAGACCACACAGCACTAAGAGAGCGTACAGCATTGTTATAGCAGCTGATTGCACAGACCACACAGCGCTAAGAGAGCGTACAGCATTGTTACAGCAGCTGATTGCACAGACCACACAGCACTAAGAGAGCGTACAGCATTGTTACAGCAGCTGATTGCACGGACCACACAGCGCTAAGAGAGCGTACAGCATTGTTACAGCAGCTGATTGCACGGACCACACAGCGCTAAGAGAGCGTACAGCATTGTTACAGCAGCTGATTGCACGGACCCCACAGCGCTAAGAGAGCGTACAGCATTGTTACAGCAGCTGATTGCACGGACCACACAGCGCTAAGAGAGCGTACAGCATTGTTACAGCAGCTGATTGCACGGACCACAGAGCACTAAGAGAGTGTACAGCATTGTTACAGCAGCTGATTGCACAGACCACACAGCACTAAGAGAGCGTACAGCATTGTTACAGCAGCTGATTGCACGGTCAACACAGCGCTAAGAGAGCGTATAGCATTGTTACAGCAGCTGATTGCACGGACCACACAGCGCTAAGAGAACGTACAGCATTGTTACAGCAGCTGATTGCACAGACCACACAGCACTAAGAGAGCGTACAGTATTGTTACAGCAGCTAATTGCACAGACCACACAGCACTAAGAGAGCGTACAGCATTGTTACTGCAGCTGATTGCACGGACCACACAGCGCTAAGAGAACGTACAGCATTGTTACAGCAGCTGATTGCACAGACCACACAGCACTAAGAGAGCGTACAGCCTTGTTACAGCAGCTGATTGCACAGACCACACAGCACTAAGAGAGCGTACAGTATTGTTACAGCAGCCGATTGCACAGACCACACAGCACTAAGAGAGCGTACAGCATTGTTACAGCAGCTGATTGCACGGACCACACAGCACTAAGAGAGCGTACAGCATTGTTACAGCAGCTGATTGCACAGACCACACAGCGCTAAGAGAACGTACAGCATTGTTACAGCAGCAGTATTAGCAAATCTCTACAGATTTACGTTTCAGAGTTGGAAACAAACCATGCAGAATAAAAAGTGTAAAAGATACAGACGAGTCCTCATACTCCTAGGATCTTTGCACCATATGGCGACTTAGGTGCTCCGCCATGGGTAGCAGTTCCCGCAATTTCATACTTTTCCCTGAATTTCGCATCATTTTCGCATGGTAGCCTGACACATATTGCTCAATGTGTCCTGTGTAGTGTGGATTAGTATTTTCATTGCAGAGGAGTTGATATAAAATAGCTGATTACGCATAACCATACGCGGTGCGGTTTATGGCGCGGTCACTCATATTGGGACTCTGGCTTTTTCCTTTTAACACACATGTCAGCGGCTGGTTCGCACACAGCAGCTCCATGCAGTGCCTGCCCCAGTACTTAGTGCACCCTTACATTGTGTATATGTCCAACGTCCGCACAGGACTGTCATGTATAGGACTGGGACTGTTTTACATTATTAACTGTTGTTCTCGGTCTTAAGCAATTTGACTTTTCAGTATACACTATAAACCAACTATTGCCTCAATGGTGAGGAAATGACTATGATACAGTATGTTGTGTTTGTTGTGCCCCCAGGCATCAAAACTAGAAATATTTAACTGTGACTCTGTATCTATGACGCTGACCTGAGAGGGCATCTTTAAAAGACAAATTGCATTCAGGTGTTGGACACATGACACCTGATATATACTGACTTGCATATATTACCTTTTTTTATCTTTGCATTTGTAAAGATGTTTACTTTTATACTTTTGTATGTGATACTGTACTTATCTGAGAGAGACTTATCTGTTGGATACACCAGTGCCAGATTAAGGCCCATATGGGCCTGGAGCTGAAATCTATAAGGGGCCTATTCAGGGGCATATCAAGAGAGCAGGGGGCCAGTGTGCAGTCTCCATCCGTGGCCAGGGCCGGATTAACAATGGGGCGGGTGGAGCTGCAGCTCCAAGCCCCATTGAAAATAAGCCCACATGATCCACTGTAGTTGACACAGTGCTAGCAGCATTGCAAAGTCTCATCCTCTCTCCTCCGATAGTCCTAAGCCACGCCCATTCAAAAACCCACCAACCCCGGCTGCCCTGCCCATTCATCTCAAGAAAGTCCCAAGCCCTCTCTATTTTACTTGTCTGACCGAAGTCCCGCCCCTTTTATTACGTTCTGTCAAGCCCTGTCCAGCAGCGGCAACAGAAGCCCCGCCCATGTGGCTGTCCAAAGCCCCTCCCACCTCTCCCTTGGCAGATAATTGAGTTGGAATTTTGCAGCTGGGCACTGACATTTTGATAAAAGTTGTGCCATAGAGCCTGAGCTGCTGGTGAAAATACAGGTCGGTGTAATTTTAATTATATATATACTGTATATATATATGTATGTATATGTATGTATATATATATATATATATATATATCAGTTGTGCTTAGACAAGGGGACCCATGTGCGGGCTCCGATCGGGCCACCTCCTCTACTGTGATGCAGTAGACTCTGGCAATGTGCCAGTCTCCGGGATCATAGCGCCCACACTACATTCCTTTGACATCGCTACTGCGCATGCGTTAATCACCGGAAAATGGCCGGCTCTCTGCAGCCAGCATCGGCCGATGGAGAGGTAAGTATATGCGTGCATGGAAACGTCACCCGGCCCAGAGACAGAAAGGATTGGCAGATTGATAGCTCTTTCTCGATGCTGTAGGTGGTGGTGCATGGCCGTTCTTATTCGGTGGAGCGATTTATCTGGTTAATTCCGATAACGAACGAGACTCCCGCATGCTAACTAGCTACGCGTCCCCCGGCTCAGTTACCAATGTACATGGATCATTACAAAATTGTAAATTTAAATTATATGAAAAAAATTATTATATTATAATACTCTTGTGCAACAGCCCTGTATTATTATGATGTAAAGTATGTGATAATTAAGAGGGTGATTTCTCTTACATACTTAAGACATTACTAAGTGACAGAATTTCCTCTATAACCTTTATTTGTTACCCATAGTAACAGACTGCAGGATAAGAGAAACCGAATGATTACATAAGAAAAGAGGTGTTTTAAACCTCTAGGATGGGGGCCGGCATGTATGCAAATTACTTGTGGGAGTTAGCCTATGGCAAGCAGGGGCGGGTTTGTAACAGGAACATTATATAGAGGGCTAGAAGTGTGGGCCAAAGCCTCTTTGTTCCAGATTCCCCACCCTATAAATTTTGGTATGTTGTGGGTTTGTTTTTTGTGTGGCGGGAAAAAACGGCAGGTCACCAGTCCGGGTGCAATTATGATTCAAGGGCGCTCCCTTCTGTTGACTGGTAGTTGGCTGTACCAACCTTATGGGGGGCAGTATCACCACCTAAACGGGTGGGAAGTCAAGATAGAGGCTGAGCGTTACCTTTTGTTGTTGACATGATTTACATGGTTATGTGTATGCACTCTGGGCGATCTACGCCTGCTCTGCCTTTTGTTGTTTGTGTGTGGGCATAGCAGATTTGGCTGATTTCTGGCCGTCCTTTCTTTGCCACCATACATCCTTAAATAAATAATAAATAAATAATAAATTATTATTGCTCCAATAAATCGCCATCAAGTTATCTGCCAAATCCACGTCTCAGTGTCTTTATTTTATGTTAGTATGATAAGTGGTTTGCACACATGACAACACCTCATCCGATAGAAGGTTTAACAATTGTTCATGTGATAACAGAAAGTGCCCATGAATAATAGGCTCTCCTAGTACATGGCTTACCTAACATGTGAGAATTGATTATATATGATAAACAGACAGATAATAGAATAATGTTATAAATTAATTTTCTATACTATTATACACATTGGTGTTATTATTAGATCATGAACTTTTCTTAATATTTTCCCTTTATATGCCCTTTAGTAGCATATGATAAGTGAATCTACATATTTATTTTTGTTCACTTATAAATACCAGTTTATTATCTTATATTACAGAAATTAGTTTATTTTGTCGCTGAATCACAGGTGGAAGAGCAGTTCCCTGCTCATGGCCTAGAGACATATCACTAATTATTGGGAGTAATAACGGTACGTTCTAACAGGGCATTAATTTTATTTTTTGTGTGATAAATGTAAATTGGTGTCAATACCGACACGTTAAACTACTGTGTTTTAATTGAACTTAATAAAGGTTACATATTAAAGTAACTAATATAATTCTTTGTCAGAGTGCCCCAGCAAAGCGTCTCTTTTTTTCTCTTTTGAGTTTTGTGTATTAGGATATGGACTCAGGGTGCACCACCAACCATCTAAAATCACTCCCAGAATCTGGATTATATTGTTTGTATACTGTTGGTATTTTTTTCCACAATAGGTTATTTGTTTGAATAGTGTATGGCAAAAATTCCTGTTCTGAACCAAACCCTGTTCCATGTTCACCCCTGGTAGATGTATAAAGTGATCATTGTGCCCCCGGTAGATGTATAAAGTGATCATTGTGCCCCCGGTGGATGAATAAAGTGATCATTGTGTCCCTGTAGATGAATAAAGTAATCATTGTGACCCCCGGTAGATGAATAAAGTGATCATTGTGTCCCTGTAGATGAATAAAGTAATCAGTGTGACCCCCGGTAAATGTATAAAGTGATCATTGTGCCCCCGGTGGATGAATAAAGTAATCATTGTGACCCCCGGTAGATGAATAAAGTGATCATTGTGCCCCCGGTAGATGGATAAAGAGATCATTGTGCCCCCCCGGTAGATGAATAAAGTAATCATTGTGCCCCCGGGAGATGTGTAAAGTAATCATTGTGCCCCCCGTAGATGAATAAAGTAATCATTGTGCCCCCGGTAGATGTGTAAAGTAAACATTGTGACCCCCGGTAGATGAATAAAGTGATCATTGTGCCCCCGGTAGATGAATAAAGTGATCATTGTGCCCCCGGTAGATGAATAAAGTGATCATTGTGCCCCCGGTAGATGAATAAAGTGATCTTTGTGCCCCTGGTAGATGAAAAAAGTGATCATTGTGCCCCTGGTAGATGAATAAAGTGGTCATTGTGCCCCAGGTAGATGAATAAAGTGATCATTGTGCCCCCGGGAGATGAATAAAGTGATCATTGTGCCACTGGTAGATGAATAAAGTGATCATTGTGCCCCCGGTAGATGAATAAAGAGATCATTGTGCCCCCGGTAGATGAATAAAGTGATCACTGTGCCCCTGGTAGATGAATAAAGTGATCACTGTGTCCCTGGTAGATGAATAAAGTAATCATTGTGCCCCAGGTAGATGAATAAAGTGATCATTGTGCCCCTGGTAGATGTATAAAGTAATCATTGTGCCCCTGGTAGATGAATAAAGTGATCATTGTGCCCCTGGTAGATGAATAAAGTGATCATTGTGCCCCCGGTAGATGTATAAAGTAATCATTGTGCCCCTGGTAGATGAATAAAGTGATCATTGTTCCCCTGGTAGATGAATAAAGTGATCATTGTGCCCCCGGTAGATGTATAAAGTAATCATTGTGCCCCTGGTAGATGAATAAAGTAATCATTGTGCCCCCGGTAGATGAATAAAGTAATGATTATTACCCTGGTAGATGAATAAAGTGTTCATTGTGCCCCTGGTAGATGTATAAAGTAATCATTGTGCCCCGGTGGATGAATAAAGTGATCATTGTGCCCCCCCCCTGGTAGATTAATGAAGTGATCATTGTGCCCCTGTAGATGATTAAAGTAATCATTGTGTCCCTGGTACACTCGCGCATGCAGGGTGGGTCTCCGAGTACCTAGAACCCCCCCTGCGAGTTGCTATATCGCCGCCGTCGAGCAGCTGAACAAAATATTTTTTTTTTGGTAAGAGACACTGCCTGGGCTGGCTGTAGGGGGAGCTGCAGCGTTCAAGCCCCTCCCAGTCAGTTCCCATAGGCCGGGGCACCGTGGTCGGATGAGAGCGCCTGCCGTACTGTCCACAACTGCAAGGCCATCGCTATGGAGTCCCGGAGCCACAAGACGTAGGTGGGGGTGCCCGCATCCTGGGGGATAATGTTTATTGTATAAAGCCAGATGACTGCTGTATGTCTATACGGCCTGCTGCCACCATAATACTGCGGTAGGGGCAGCCAGGTGCCGTGTGTGGGAACCCGCTACCGGAGCCACGGCTGTCAGATAATGTGACTGCCAGACGCATGTACGGGAGCAGTCATCTCTAGGGCAGTGACCGCTGTGACTGTGCTCAGTGCTGGGGGGAATCTTCCTCCGTTCTCCCCAGCCCCATGGGTCACTTACACAGGACTACAGCGGAGGTAGAATGCTGCTCCCAGCTGCCTATAATAGCCTAGGGTGGTGAAGGAGCTGCAGGCACCATGTGTGTACATGGCTGCTGCCACCTGAGTGAGGGATAGACAGTATATGAGAGGTGCAAGGGGTAAATAAGTAAAGGATGGAAGAGGAGCAGAGGTAACATGTGTGACATTAAAGAAAGGGAAATAAAACAGATATGGGGAACAGGTGGATGGTATGAACACAGGTAGGGTAACTTTCTATAATATAATATGGTTTCTTTTATCCTATATAGTGTTAAAAAGTATCTAAAATTGATTTCACATGATCAAAATCCCTAAACCTTTTAGGGTTCTAAGTGTTCCCCAGATGCCAGGCCATTCACGTCAATATTCCATACCCCAATCCACTGATCTTATTGTCAGCGCTCTCTCCTGTAGCTGCATGTGTGGGTATCACATGGTGGTGCCGGCGAGGAGAGGGGTGAAGGATCTTTAATAAATGATGGTGTACTTACGATGTACTTATTTACCTGCATTCATGTTTTTAAGTGAAAGAGGTCTCTGTGAATGTGTGTGTCTGTTTGTGTAGTTTTGTCAGTGTGTCTGTGTCAGTATGTGTGTGTGTCTGTGGCTGTGCCAGTTTGTGTCTGTGTGCATGTCTGTGTCATTGTATGTGTAATACCGAACTGTCCATTAAATACATATATAAGGAATATTTATTGTGGTTAATTTTTTTTTATCTGAAACCCCCCTTTCAAAATCCTGCATTTGCCACTGCCGCTAGTTGAAAAAAGTGATCACTGTGTCCCTGGTAGATGAATAAAGTGATCATTGTGCCCCCGGTAGATGAATAAAGTAATCATTGTGCCCCAGGTAGATGTATAAAGTAATCATTGTGCCCCCCGGTAGATGAATAAAGTGATCATTGTGCCCCCGGTAGATGAATAAAGTGATCATTGTGCCCCCGGTAGATGAATAAAATGATCATTGAGCCCCCGGTAGATGAATAAAGTGATCATTGTGCCCCCGGTAGATGAATAAAGTGATCATTGTGCCCCTGGTAGATGAATAAAGTGATCATTGTGCCCCCGGTAGATGAATAAAGTGATCATTGTGCTCCTGGTAGATGAATAAAGTGATCATTGTGCCCCTGGTAGATGAATAAAGTGATCATTGTGCCCCTGGTAGATGAATAAAGTGATCATTGTGCCCCTGGTAGATGAATAAAGTAATCATTGTGCCCCTGGTAGATGAATAAAGTAATCATTGTGCCCCCGGTAGATGAATAAAGTAATGATTATTACCCTGGTAGATGAATAAAGTGTTCATTGTGCCCCTGGTAGATGTATAAAGTAATCATTGTGCCCCCGGTGGATGAATAAAGTGATCATTGTGCCCCCCCCCGGTAGATTAATAAAGTGATCCTTGTGCCCCTGTAGATGATTAAAGTAATCATTGTGTCCCCGGTACACTCGCGCATGCAGGGTGGGTCTCCGAGTACCTAGAATCCCCCCTGCGAGTTGCTATATCGCCGCCGTCGAGCAGCTGAACAAAATTTTGTTTTTGGTAAGAGACACTGCCTGGGCTGGCTGTAGGGGGAGCTGCAGCGTGCAAGCCCCTCCCAGTCAGTTCCCATAGGCCGGGGCACCGTGATCGGATGAGAGCGCCTGCCGTACTGTCCACAACTGCAAGGCCATCGCTATGGAGTCCCGGAGCCACAAGACGTAGGTGGGGGTGCCCACAGCCTGGGGGATAATGTTTATTGTATAAAGCCAGATGACTGCTGTATGTCTATACGGCCTGCTGCCACCATAATACTGCGGTAGGGGCAGCCAGGTGCTGTGTGTGGGAACCCGCTACCGGAGCCACGGCTGTCAGATAATGTGACTGCCAGACGCATGTACGGGAGCAGTCATCTCTAGGGCAGTGACCGCTGTGACTGTGCTCAGTGCTGGGGGGAATCTTCCTCCGTTCTCCCCAGCCCCATGGGTCACTTACACAGGACTACAGCGGAGGTAGAATGCTGCTCCCAGCTGCCTATAATAGCCTAGGGTGGTGAAGGAGCTGCAGGCACCATGTGTGTACATGGCTGCTGCCACCTGAGTGAGGGATAGACAGTATATGAGAGGTGCAAGGGGTAAATAAGTAAAGGATGGAAGAGGAGCAGAGGTAACATGTGTGACATTAAAGAAAGGGAAATAAAACAGATATGGGGAACAGGTGGATGGTATGAACACAGGTAGGGTAACTTTCTATAATATAATATGGTTTCTTTTATCCTATATAGTGTTAAAAAGTATCTAAAATTGATTTCACATGATCAAAATCCCTAAACCTTTTAGGGTTCTAAGTGTTCCCCAGATGCCAGGCCATTCACGTCAATATTCCATACCCCAATCCACTGATCTTATTGTCAGCGCTCTCTCCTGTAGCTGCATGTGTGGGTATCACATGGTGGTGCCGGCGAGGAGAGGGGTGAAGGATCTTTAATAAATGATGGTGTACTTACGATGTACTTATTTACCTGCATTCATGTTTTTAAGTGAAAGAGGTCTCTGTGAATGTGTGTGTCTGTTTGTGTAGTTTTGTCAGTGTGTCTGTGTCAGTATGTGTGTGTGTCTGTGGCTGTGCCAGTTTGTGTCTGTGTGCATGTCTGTGTCATTGTATGTGTAATACCGAACTGTCCATTAAATACATATATAAGGAATATTTATTGTGGTTAATATATTTTTTTATCTGAAACACCCCTTTCAAAATCCTGCATTTGCCACTGCCGCTAGTTGAAAAAAGTGATCACTGTGTCCCTGGTAGATGAATAAAGTGATCATTGTGCCCCCGGTAGATGAATAAAGTAATCATTGTGCCCCAGGTAGATGTATAAAGTAATCATTGTGCCCCCCGGTAGATGAATAAAGTGATCATTGTGCCCCCGGTAGATGAATAAAGTGATCATTGTGCCCCCGGTAGATGAATAAAATGATCATTGAGCCCCCGGTAGATGAATAAAGTGATCATTGTGCCCCCGGTAGATGAATAAAGTGATCATTGTGCCCCTGGTAGATGAATAAAGTGATCATTGTGCCCCCGGTAGATGAATAAAGTGATCATTGTGCTCCTGGTAGATGAATAAAGTGATCATTGTGCCCCTGGTAGATGAATAAAGTGATCATTGTGCCCCTGGTAGATGAATAAAGTGATCATTGTGCCCCTGGTAGATGAATAAAGTAATCATTGTGCCCCTGGTAGATGAATAAAGTAATCATTGTGCCCCCGGTAGATGAATAAAGTAATGATTATTACCCTGGTAGATGAATAAAGTGTTCATTGTGCCCCTGGTAGATGTATAAAGTAATCATTGTGCCCCCGGTGGATGAATAAAGTGATCATTGTGCCCCCCCCGGTAGATTAATAAAGTGATCCTTGTGCCCCTGTAGATGATTAAAGTAATCATTGTGTCCCCGGTACACTCGCGCTTGCAGGGTGGGTCTCCGAGTACCTAGAATCCCCCCTGCGAGTTGCTATATCGCCGCCGTCGAGCAGCTGAACAAAATTTTGTTTTTGGTAAGAGACACTGCCTGGGCTGGCTGTAGGGGGAGCTGCAGCGTGCAAGCCCCTCCCAGTCAGTTCCCATAGGCCGGGGCACCGTGATCGGATGAGAGCGCCTGCCGTACTGTCCACAACTGCAAGGCCATCGCTATGGAGTCCCGGAGCCACAAGACGTAGGTGGGGGTGCCCACAGCCTGGGGGATAATGTTTATTGTATAAAGCCAGATGACTGCTGTATGTCTATACGGCCTGCTGCCACCATAATACTGCGGTAGGGGCAGCCAGGTGCTGTGTGTGGGAACCCGCTACCAGAGCTACGGCTGTCAGATAATGTGACTGCCAGATGCATGTACGGGAGCAGTCATCTCTAGGGCAGTGACCGCTGTGACCGTGCTCAGTGCTGGGGGGAATCTTCCTCCGTTCTCCCCAGCCCCATGGGTCACTTACACAGGACTCCAGCGGAGGTAGAGAGCTGCTCCCAGCTGCCTATAATAGCCTAGGGTGGTGAAGGAGCTGCAGGCACCATGTGTGTACATGGCTGCTGCCACCTGAGTGAGGGATAGACAGTATATGAGAGGTGCAAGGGGTAAATAAGTAAGGGATGGAAGAGGAGCAGAGGTAACATGTGTGACATTAAAGAAAGGGAAATAAAACAGATATGGGGAACAGGTGGATGGTATGAACACAGGTAGGGTAACTTTCTATAATATAATATGGTTTCTATTATCCTATATAGTGTTAAAAAGTATCTAAAATTGATTTCACATGATCAAAATCCCTAAACCTTTTAGGGTTCTAAGTGTTCCCCAGATGCCAGGCCATTCACGTCAATATTCCATACCCCAATCCACTGATCTTATTGTCAGCGCTCTCTCCTGTAGCTGCATGTGTGGGTATCACATGGTGGTGCCGGCGAGGAGAGGGGTGAAGGATCTTTAATAAATGATGGTGTACTTACGATGTACTTATTTACCTGCATTCATGTTTTTAAGTGAAAGAGGTCTCTGTGAATGTGTGTGTCTGTTTGTGTAGTTTTGTCAGTGTGTCTGTGTCAGTATGTGTGTGTGTCTGTGGCTGTGCCAGTTTGTGTCTGTGTGCATGTCTGTGTCATTGTATGTGTAATACCGAACTGTCCAATAAATACATATATAAGGAATATTTATTGTGGTTAATTTTTTTTTATCTGAAACCCCCCTTTCAAAATCCTGCATTTGCCACTGCCGCTAGTTGAAAAAAGTGATCACTGTGTCCCTGGTAGATGAATAAAGTGATCATTGTGCCCCCGGTAGATGAATAAAGTAATCATTGTGCCCCAGGTAGATGTATAAAGTAATCATTGTGCCCCCCGGTAGATGAATAAAGTGATCATTGTGCCCCCGGTAGATGAATAAAGTGATCATTGTGCCCCCGGTAGATGAATAAAATGATCATTGAGCCCCCGGTAGATGAATAAAGTGATCATTGTGCCCCCGGTAGATGAATAAAGTGATCATTGTGCCCCCGGTAGATGAATAAAGTGATCATTGTGCCCCCGGTAGATGAATAAAGTGATCATTGTGCTCCTGGTAGATGAATAAAGTGATCATTGTGCCCCTGGTAGATGAATAAAGTGATCATTGTGCCCCTGGTAGATGAATAAAGTGATCATTGTGCCCCTGGTAGATGAATAAAGTAATCATTGTGCCCCTGGTAGATGAATAAAGTAATCATTGTGCCCCCGGTAGATGAATAAAGTAATGATTATTACCCTGGTAGATGAATAAAGTGTTCATTGTGCCCCTGGTAGATGTATAAAGTAATCATTGTGCCCCCGGTGGATGAATAAAGTGATCATTGTGCCCCCCCCCGGTAGATTAATAAAGTGATCCTTGTGCCCCTGGTAGATGAATAAAGTAATCATTGTGCCCCCGGTAGATGAATAAAGTAATGATTATTACCCTGGTAGATGAATAAAGTGTTCATTGTGCCCCTGGTAGATGTATAAAGTAATCATTGTGCCCCCGGTGGATGAATAAAGTGATCATTGTGCCCCCCCCCGGTAGATTAATAAAGTGATCCTTGTGCCCCTGTAGATGATTAAAGTAATCATTGTGTCCCCGGTACACTCGTGCATGCAGGGTGGGTCTCCGAGTACCTAGAATCCCCCCTGCGAGTTGCTATATCGCCGCCGTCGAGCAGCTGAACAAAATTTTGTTTTTGGTAAGAGACACTGCCTGGGCTGGCTGTAGGGGGAGCTGCAGCGTGCAAGCCCCTCCCAGTCAGTTCCCATAGGCCGGGGCACCGTGATCGGATGAGAGCGCCTGCCGTACTGTCCACAACTGCAAGGCCATCGCTATGGAGTCCCGGAGCCACAAGACGTAGGTGGGGGTGCCCACAGCCTGGGGGATAATGTTTATTGTATAAAGCCAGATGACTGCTGTATGTCTATACGGCCTGCTGCCACCATAATACTGCGGTAGGGGCAGCCAGGTGCTGTGTGTGGGAACCCGCTACCAGAGCTACGGCTGTCAGATAATGTGACTGCCAGACGCATGTACGGGAGCAGTCATCTCTAGGGCAGTGACCGCTGTGACCGTGCTCAGTGCTGGGGGGAATCTTCCTCCGTTCTCCCCAGCCCCATGGGTCACTTACACAGGACTCCAGCGGAGGTAGAGAGCTGCTCCCAGCTGCCTATAATAGCCTAGGGTGGTGAAGGAGCTGCAGGCACCATGTGTGTACATGGCTGCTGCCACCTGAGTGAGGGATAGACAGTATATGAGAGGTGCAAGGGGTAAATAAGTAAGGGATGGAAGAGGAGCAGAGGTAACATGTGTGACATTAAAGAAAGGGAAATAAAACAGATATGGGGAACAGGTGGATGGTATGAACACAGGTAGGGTAACTTTCTATAATATAATATGGTTTCTATTATCCTATATAGTGTTAAAAAGTATCTAAAATTGATTTCACATGATCAAAATCCCTAAACCTTTTAAGGTTCTAAGTGTTCCCCAGATGCCAGGCCATTCACATCAATATTCCATACCCCCATTCACTGATCTTATTGCCAGCGCTCTCTCCTGTAGCCACATGTGTGGGTATCACATGGTGGTGCCGGCAAGGAGAGGGGTGAAGGGTCTTTAATAAATGATGGTGTACTTACGATGTACTTATTTACCTGCATTCATGTTTTTAAGTGAAAGAGGTCTCTGTAAATGTGTGTGTCTGTTTGTGTAGTTTTGTCAGTGTGTCTGTGTTAGTATGTGTGTGTGTCTGCGGCTGTGCCAGTTTGTGTCTGTGTGCATGTCTGTGTCATTGTTTGTGTAATACCGAACTGTCCATTAAATACATATATAAGGAATATTTATTGTGGTTAATTTTTTTTTATCTGAAACCCCCCTTTCAAAATCCTGCGTTTGCCACTGCCGCTAGTTGAAAAAAGTGATCACTGTGTCCCTGGTAGATGTATAAATAATCATTGTGCCCCTGGTAGATGTATAAAGTAATCATTGTGCCCCCCGGTAGATGAATAAAGTAATCATTGTGCCACTGCTAGATGTATAAAGTAATCATTGTGCCCCCGATAGATGAATAAAGTAATCATTGTGCCCCCCGGTAGATGAATAAAGAGAACATTGTGCCCCTGACAGATGTATAAAGTAATCATTGTGCCCCCCGGTAGATGTATAAAGTAATCATTGTGTCCCCGATAAAAGAATAAAGTGATCATTGTGCCCCTGGTAGATGTATAAAGTAATTGTTGTGCCCCCCGATAGATGAATAATCATTGTGCCCCCCGGTAGATGAATAAAGTGATCATTGTGTCCCTGTAGATGAATAAGTAATCATTGTGCCCCACGGCAGATGAATAAAGTGATCATTGTGCCCCTGGTAGATGTATAAAGTATTCATTGTGCCCCCCGATAGATGTATAAAGTAATCATTGTGCCCCCCGATAGATGAATAAAGTAATCATTGTGCCCCTGGTAGATGTATAAAGTGATCATTGTGCCCCCCGATAGATGAAAAAAGAAATCATTGCGCGACCTGGTAGATGAAAAAAGTGATCACTGTGTCCCTGGTAGATGAATAAAGTGATCATTGTTGCCCAGGTAGATGAAAAAAGTGATCACTGTGTCCCTGGTAGATGTGTAAAGTAATCATTGTGTCCCATAGATGAATAAAGTAATCATTGTTCTCCAGGTAGATGAAAAAAGTTATCACTGTGTCCTGGAAGATGTATAAACTAATCATTGTGCCCCCCGGGAAATTAATAAAGTGATAATTGTGCCCCTGGTAGATGTATAAAGTAATCATTGTGCCCCCTGATAGATGAATAAAGTAATCATTGTGCCCCCTGGTAGATGAAAAAAATGATCACTGTGTCCCCGGTAGATGTAAAAAGTAATCATTGTGTCCCATAGATGAATAAAGTAATCATTGTTCCCCAGGTGGATGAAAAAAGTGATCACTGTGTCCCTGGTAGATTTATAAAGTAATCATTGTGCCCCCCGGTAGATGAAAAAAGTGATCACAGTCTCCCTGGTAGATGTATAAAGTAATCATTGTGCCCCTCGGTAGATGAAAAAAGTGATCACTGTGTCCCTGGTAGATGTATAAAGTAATCATTGTGCCCCCTGGTAGATGAAAAAAGTGATCATTGTACCCCCCCGGTAGATGTAAAAAGTGATCATTGTGTCCCTGGTAGATGTATAAAGTAATCATTGTGCCCCCCGGTAGATGAAAAAAGTGATCACTGTGTCCCTGGTAGATGTATAAAGTAATCATTATGCCCCCTGGTAGATGAAAAAACTGATCATTGTGCCCCCCGGTAGATGAAAAAAGTGATCACTGTGTCCCTGGTAGGTGTATAAAGTAATCATTGTGACCCCCGGTAGATGAATAAAGTGATAATTGTGCCCCTTGTAGATGTATAAAGTAATCATTGTGCCCCCTGATAGATGAATAAAGTGATCACTGTGTCCCTGGTAGATGAATAAAGTGATCATTGTTGCCCAGGTAGATGAAAAAAGTGATCACTGTGTCCCTGGTAGATGTGTAAAGTAATCATTGTGTCCCATAGATGAATAAAGTAATCATTGTTCTCCAGGTAGATGAAAAAAGTGCACTGTGTCCCTGATAGATGTATAAAGTAATCATTGTGCCCCCCGGTAGATGAAAAAAGTGGCACTGTGTCCCTGGTAGATGTATAAAGTAATCATTGTGGCCCCTGGTAGATGAAAAAAGTGATCACTGTGTCCCTGGTAGATGTATAAAGTAATCATTGTGCCCCCCAGTAGATGAAAAAAGTGATCATTGTGCCCCCCAGTAGATGAAAAAAGTGATCATTGTGCCCCCCGGTAGATGAAAAAAGTGATCACTGTGTCCCTGGTATATGTATAAAGTAATCATTGTGCCCCTGGTAGGTGAATAAAGTGATAATTGTGCCCCTGGTAGATGTATAAAGTAATCATTGTGCCCCATGATAGATGAGTAAAGTAATCATTGTGCCCCCGCGGTAGATGAATAAAGTGATCATTGTGCCCCCCGGTAGATGAATAAAGTGATCATTGTGCCCCCCGGTAGATGAATAAAGTAATCATTGTTACCCCGGTAGATGAATAAAGTAATCATTGTTACCCCGGTAGATGAATAAAGTGATCATTGTGCCCTCCCCCGGTAGATGAATAAAGTGATAATTGTGCCCCTGGTAGATTAATAAAGTAATCATTGTGCACCCAGTAAATGAATAAAATAATCATTGTACCCCCCCGGTAGATGAATAAGTAATTATTGTATCCCCAGTAGATGAATAAAGTAATAATTATTGTACCCCTTGTAGATGAATAAGTAATTATTGTACCCCCGGTAGATGAATGAAGTAATAATTGTTACCCCGGTAGATGAATAAAGTGATCATTGTGCCCCTGGTAAATGTATAAAGTAATCATTGTGCCCCCGGTAGATGAATAAAGTGATCATTGTCCCCCCCCCCACCCTGTAGATGAATAAAGTGATTATTGTGCCCCTGGTAGATGAATAAAGTAATCATTGTGCTTCCGGTAGATGAATAAAGTAATCATTGTTACTCCGGTAGATGAATAAAGTAATCATTGTGCCCCCAGTATATGAATAAAGTTATCATTGTGCCCCCCCGGTAGATGAATAAAGTGATCATTGTGCCCCTGGTAGATGAATGAAATAAACGTTGTGCCCCTGGTAGATGAATAAAGTAATCATTGCCCCCCCCCAGTTGATGAATTAAGTGATGATTGTGCTCCCAGTAGATAAATAAAGTGATCATGGTGCCTCTGGTAGATGAATAAAGTAATCATTGTGCCCCTGGTAGATGAATAAAGTAATCATTGTCCCCCCCCCTGGTTGATGAATAAAGTAATCATTGTGCCCCCCCCGGTAGATGAATAAAGTAATCATTGTGCCCCGGTAGATCAACAAAGTGATCATTGTGCCCCAGGTAGATGAATAAAGTAATCATTTCGCCCCACGGTAGATGTATAAAATGATCATTGTGCCCCCGGTAGATGACTAAAATAATCATTGTTCCCCCGGTGGATGTATAAAGTAATCATTGTGCCCCCAGTAAATGAATAAAATAATCATTGTACCCCCCGATAGATGAATAAGTAATTATTGTACCCCCGTTAGATGAATAAAGTAATTATTGCTGTCCCGTTGGGTGAATTATGTAATCATTTCACCTTAGATAAAGTATTCATGGTTCCATCGGTAGATAAATAAAGTAATCACTGTGGTACCAGTGCCATTGTTAGATACAGGCGACAAATGTAATTACTGACAGAGCAGTAGAAGAATAATGCTTTAAGAAGAATATCAGTCTAGCCACTGTACTCGAAATATAATTTACTGTAGGTATGAATGTCTGGTTAGTAGAAGACCAGTAAGGAAGCTATTGCAATAGACTATGTAGGAGATAATGAGTGCCGTAATTGAACTTAAAAAAATAAATAAATTGGAAAATCAGTCTACACGCTGAATTCAAAATAGACTGAAGGGGTGAATATCTGCTTTGAGGAATCCCAGTAAAAAGACTATAGTGTTTAGACAGTGTAATGTGTGATATATAGGCAAATGCTGGAAATATTTCCTAAATATGTATGCCAGGATTTGGAAACAGATCGAGTGTAGGAAACAAAGGACAGATTTGCATCACGGTTGACCTCTCCGCAGTGGGCTTAATTTTTGCATTGTCAGCAGAGGTGGAGTAGCCTGGAAGGTAACTTTTGTTGACTTTTGGGATTAATTATTATTCGCTCCCTTTTTATGATTTTCAGGTGGTGAGAGAACATTGGGCCAACATAGAGTCTGAGAGATCCTGAGAGCATAGGTAAATTTGTGTATCAACAGCATAGAGATGATTCTTATTAGTTTTCCAAGGGAAGTGGTATAAGTAGAGAAGAGCCTAGGACTGAGCCTCGCAGTACTCCAACTGATGAAGGAAGTAAAGAAGAGTTGGATCCATTGAAACAAACATTGAGAGCAATTTGATAAGGATGAGAGTCAGGATTAGCTGAGAAGAAAGTGGTCCACAGTGTCAAATGCTGCTGAGAGGTCCAGGAGAATAGGAAGGGAGTAATGGCCTTTTCATATAGCAGTGACAAAATCATGGACCATTCATTGATTGTGCCTCTAATATATAAAAAGAATATATGTATAAAAAAAATAATAAAGTATATACTGAATGTACAAATCCTGATGATCACTATAAATAGTTTTGGTTTTTTTTTAAATCGAGTTTATTTATGAAAATGTTTTCCATAACAAAAAGAGCAAACAAACAATACAATTAACAAAATCCTCCCACCCCCCACTAAACAAAAATCAAACATTTGTAATATACAGCCATTACCATATAAACCCATTAATAAAAATAAATTCGTATCCAGTATATAAGAGAATACAAAAAAATATATATAGATATTGTCAAAACCGGATAATTGGCGAAGACAGAATCTGTTTGCAATTGGAATCTGCGCAATGCTATCTTGTAAAGGGCGTCAAGACTCCATCTTAGAAATAAAATCTCACAGCACTATATTGTAAAAAAAAGGTACATAGTCAGCCTTCCTCAAACACAGGCAGACAGTGTTTAACACAAACACTATCTTATTAGCATTTGGAACCCTATACAAAGCCCATCTTCAACCCAAAACAGGCAGAATAAACAGGGAGGCTCCGACAGCACAGCTGGAAGCCTCCTTCCTGTATGAGGATTAAATTCACTGTATAAACACATTTTGCCATTGCAGTTTAAAAACATCAGAAAAATACATGTGTGCTTGTGTGTGTGTATATATGTGTATATATATATATATATATATATATATATGTGTGTGTACATGTGGCCCATCATGCATGGACTTATGTGTATAATATCACACACAGACTTATATTTGAAAAGTAGCAAAATTCCCTGCAACTCATACACACAATGTTAAACAGAACACAGTCAGTTTTTTAGTGATCCTTCCCAAAATCATACTGGCATGGCCACACACACACATAGATGCCCTTCCAGCTTAGTGCTGCTCGCTGAGTGCCCCACCGACTCTCAGATGCACAACGCAATTCAGTGCTGTTTTCCCCGCATACATACATTTGAAAGCAATGGTCCCGTAACGCAAAAAGGATAATTATTACTTGGTTTAAACACAATGTCAGTATATAAAGAAATGAATGTTTTCTGTAACTATGGCTTAGTAAATGACAATTGGACTGTGTGTGGAGCCGTACTGATCTACTCTGTTTCCACAGCGTTCCGGTGACATCAATATGAAGATGAGAACATGCGGCTATGAAATATGAATTTTAGAGAGAATAACTATTTGAAATGTTGTAAGCCATAAGCAGCTTAGATTTGCATGTGGGGGATACAAAGGGAGGTTGGAGACCTTTTGTCTCCATTTGGAATTGTTCAATAAATGCCCTGTAACAGATTTCTAACCTTTACCAAAAGACAATAACATGGTGTAGGCTTGTTTACATTTTTGTCCAAAGGACTGGTTATTCCAGTCTAATCAATAGAGCTAGCTAACTGGGAACAGTAGTTCAGGTAACCAAAAGGATACTCCCTTTCTGATGACCTCACAGGTAAAAGGGGGCGGGAACATAGCATGCACATCCTGAGAACACACAGCCAGCAGACACACTTGCAGATTTTGGAAGGAAGAGAGAGGTTCGCTCCCTCACAAGACAACGGAAAAATGGGTCTCAGTTCCTCTGGGTTATAGCTAAGTATAAAATATGCAATATTTAGCCTATTTGGGTGTCTGTAGCTATGTTTGGTATTAATCTGTTAGTAGCTTAGCATGGTGTGTGGTTTGTAGTTTTCTAAGGATATTCATGAGTCTGTGTTAGCATACAGTGGATGATATGTTATCTAATCTGTACTCTTCATCTACACTGTAGGGTACAATAGTCTGTTATCAGCATGCAGGAAATGGATTGATTATGGAGTTTTCGTAATATTTGTAAATGATTGATGCTGGTTGATTGAGATCCCATGTGTTCTGTGTTAGGGCCTTCCCATGTGTTCTGTGTTAGGGCCTTGCCATGTGCTTGAACAATATCTCTGCTTGGGAGAGATAGGCTTGGTATGTGTTGTGTACTCATGAATGTAATCATACGGTGGTATCAGTTATATATTATGGAAGTTGAATTAATAACAGCTTTGAATGGTCATAAGTAATTGCCATGTGGGTCAGATAGGTATATTGTCTGCAGTTTATTAGAGATGGCTACTTCCATGTGGGGTGAACAAAGGAAATTATAATTCTACCCAGATATGGTGTTGTATGGGTCAGATAGGTATATTGTCTTTATTATAATTGTGATCATTGATGGATGGATGATTTACAGAGTTACAACTTAATGTGAGTTTTCAAATTGGAGTTTGCCTAGGGATCATGAGGCTTGCAAACAAAGGAAGAGCATGTGTTTCAGCCCTTCCCCCTCCCCACGGTCTAGTGGGTACTGGATGAGGTCTGTTGTAGGATGGTATTGTTGTATATTGGAATCAGCTTGTGTTGTACATGTTGGAATATTAAATGGTGCAGTGTTTGCCTGAAGTGTTGGCATATGATATTCAGCTTGCATATTTAATTAACTATGGCATTATGGGAGATTTCAATGAGGTAGCTTCATAATGGAGTTTGTTTGTAGACCATGCGGTTTGGACAATAGGGCAGGAAGCATTCCTAAACCCCCCCTCACATACAAACACAAACACACACACACACACACACACACACCATCACCAGCCATCTTGAACATGTGCTCCCAGCAGACATTGATATCTCTCTCATTGTATTTTGATCTTTAATAACCGTTTCATGTATTTTAACTGTACCTTATGACCTAATGTTTGTACAATTTATTTGCGCTCATTATTAGATCATAGCATTGTAACATCTGTACTTTTACCTGAATAATAATCTTTAGCGCTTTGGACCGCTATTCAACTGTCTCAGTATTCCATTAATGGTATAATCAAACACAGCGCTAATTAGCGACATCTTGTGGTTTCAGAAGGTATAGGCAGGTTTTGTCTTAGAGGTTCTAGGCAAGTGAATCTTAGAGGTTTATAGGCAGGAATGTATTAAAAGGTTTATGGACAAATTCTACAATATATATATTAAATGAAACATATTTAAGATATCTGTGCAATAATTCTCAACCATCCAAAACAGCAAAAAAATTACAAGCGAGTCAGAATACCAAAACATTATTGTGCCAGCCCGCCAACCCATCAGCATCTGACATCCCACTCTCTCCAGCAACATAATGGGAAGAAGCTGTCCACGGGCCCCAAATATGTTCATATTTGAGAATACAATTACACTTAGTAAATAAAAAACGTTCAAACCCCACTACTTCATTCATCAGCCCACACCACTCAGCAAAAGTAGGGCCCCTAGATGCCATCCAAGTGTGGGCAATACAAACCTTATCAGTGCATTAATTATGTGCATTAATTATGTGTTGACCCTTTAAATGATGAACCATATCCAAAATACCAAACCAAAAACACACATTTTAGGGACTAAAAGAAGAATACCCCCTCCTGTTCTAGTGAGACAACTGGTGACCTGGGACCAAAACACCTGGACAGCAAAGCATTCCCAGAGGTTATGCCAAAATGAAGAATGTGGAGTAGAACATTTAGGACACCTATCTGAGGCACCAGACCCAAATCTACTCTGTAGCAAGGGGGTAAGATACACCCTGTGTAATAAAAAAAACTGTATTAAAAAAACTGTATCTGCTGAAATTGCACTGCATAGGTGGCAGACAGAGGGTTATTCATCATTAAAGACCACTCTTCATCCTCTAATGGACCCAAATCCTCCACCCATTTAAGTCTAAACAGTGCTAGGGCATCATCTGAGTGAACAGTAAGGAGGTAGGAGTAAATTATGGAAATCAATCTCCTACCACTAGTTACTTGCAACAAAGCCCTAACAGTATCAGGAACAAATTGTGGAGGGCCAGAAGAAAACTGGACGGATAGGGCATGATGAAGCTGTAAACAGCGAATAAACATAGAATTCGGAACCTCAAATTCAGTCTTAAGAGTGTCAAAAGTTTTAAAAACTCCATCAGTATACAAATGTCCAAGGGAGAAAACCCCCCTCCTGGACCATAAAGAGCTAGCATCAAATAGGGCCAGTGCTCCAAGAATGGAAGAATGCCATAAGGGCAGGTCATAGTCAAAACCTTCCAACCCCACTAAAGCACGGGCCTGTTTCCACAATGTATGAGCCTGTGTGACCAGCGGAGCTCCCCCCCTGGGACAACTGTCATCAAAAAAAGCTGTAAAGGGGTACATCTTCTAGAAACAGTATGTACAAAGAAAGTAGGCAAATCCTGGCTCTCCCCACCCAAAACCCACCCCCGTAGATGTACTAGGCCATATAATAAAGGCAGAAATTTGGCAGGGCCAAGCCACCCAACACTCTTGGCCTACACAGAGTCTTAAGTTTAACTCGAGATCGTTTATTAGCCCAGACTAGGGAGGAAAGGTAGCTATCTATTAATCGAAAAATACGAGGAGAAATATAAACAGGGGCCTGCGGAAAAACATATACAAATTTAGGGAGAGCTATCATTTTAACCAAATTCACCTGACCTGTAGCGGTCAAGGGAAGTTTGTTCCAGACGAGCAGCTTAGATTTCAAGAAATCAACTTGTGGCTGGACAATAAGTGGGCTAAAGTCCGTCATAAATGATGTTATCCAAATTCCCAAATATTTAAACCTGGAGGTCCATTCCAAGGGAGTATTCACAGCCCCAATAGGAGAGAAGGGACCATGAACAGGAAGAATGCAAGATTTATCCCAATTAATGTGCAGCCCAGAAAACTGTCCAAAAGAATCTACCATGGAGAGAAGAGTGATCAAAGACTCAGATGCATCAGACAAGAATAACAGCATGTCATCTGCATAGAGAGCCACTGTGTCGACCCTTTGCTGTATTGTAATCCCCTGTATACCGGGGTGACTTCTAATAAGACATGCTAAAGGCTCAATGGCCAGGGCAAAAAGGGTAGGAGAAAAAGGTCAGCCCTGTCTTGTACCTCTAGAAAGGTGAAAGGTAGGAGAAACATACCCATTAATACAGACCCGCCGTAAAGGGGAAGAATCTAATAATTTAACACAGGCTATAAATCTAGGTCCCATCCCAAAACAAAGCAGAATCTCCCAAAGATAGTGCCATTCCACAGAATCAAAGGCCCTGGCGGCGTCCAAGGACACCACCACTGCCCCATCATCCACTGAGTCCTTCAACTGCAAAATTTAAAATAATCTCCTGAGATTCTGTGAGCTGGATAAACCTTGTCTGATTGGGATGTACCACCTCATCAATCACCATATTAAGCCTAAGTGCAAGCATTTTAGCCAGTATTTTAATATCCACAAGAGAGGAGAGAACTTGGGTGATAAGAGCCAGGATCAAGAGGATCTTTGCCAGATTTAGGGATCATAACAACAATGGCCTCTGACATAGAATGGGGAAAAGAACCCAGGTCACACAGTTCATTGAAAAGGTCAAGGAGTCTAAGGAAAAAGAAAAGGGCATGTTTCTTATAGAGCTCAATCGGAATCTCGTCCACCCCTGGGGCCTTACCCACTGGAATGAAGAAACAGCCACCCCAATTTCCTCTATAGTAAATGGAGAATCTATGGATGCTCAACTGTCCAGGGAAATTGATGGGAGGTATATATGTCCCAAATATTCAAGTAACTCTTCTAAAGTATAGTGAGCTTGAGAACAATAAAGACTTGCAAAGTACTCAAAAAACACATTCGCAATAGCAGGGGTAGAGGAGTATATATTACTTAAAGACTCACGAATTTGAGCTATAACCGTAACAGGTCGAACCTTTCTGGAAAGATAAGTCAAAAAAGCTCCAGATTTATCTGAATCAGAATAATGACTATGCTTAACAAATAGCAGGCATCTTCTGGACTTATCTAAAAGGAAATCAGATAATAGTTTAGCTGACTCCAAATATGAGGATCTATCAATAGAAGAACCAGAGGACAGATATTGCTGTTCAAGCAGTTTACAACGATTTTCAAGTTCTGCTTCCTATTTCCTATGAAAAGCTTTGATGCTTATCACTCTTCCAATTAAAGAACCGCATAGGACAGACTTAAAGGCATCCCACAATATATCAAAGGAAACAGAACAAGTATTCTCAGAGAAAAAAATCACACCATTGGGATTCCAATTCCGAACCAGCACCCATCAATGTAAGCCAGAAAGGACTGAACTTCCAATAAGAGTGACCTCGCGGGGCAGCGATATCAGTAGCCAATACTAAAGGGGTATGATATGACACACCACAAGACCGGTACTCCACCTTAGCAACCTGCAGGACCAGCCTTCCGGATATCAGAGCGAGATCAATACTGGAAAAGGAATGATGAGAGGTCAAGAAGCAAGAGTACCGAGCCAGGTGAGGATGCCGAACACGCCAAATATCCACCAGACCCAGTTCCTCCACTAAGTTGGCAAAAGAATGGGGGGAGAAACCAGACACAACTGAACTCTCTCGTCACCTATCCAGGGTAGGGTGTAGCACTTTATTAAAATCCCCTACACAAATAACCGGGGTATCAGGGAACAAAGAAATACATTTGGCAGACTTTTTCAGGACCTCACTAGTATAAGGTGGGGGAATATAAACAGCAAGAATATGAAGGGGGGAGGAGTGATTAGATGCACGAATAAAAACATATCTACCCAAGGGGTCAATCCTAACCTCATCAAGAACAAAACCGAGGGATCTGCGGACAAGTACTGACACTCCTCTGGAATACAAGGAATGCATGGAGTGATAGGCCCAGCTTATCCAAGGTTTACGCAATGACAAGACTTTCCCACCCACCAAGTGCATCTCCATCAAACATATAATATTTGCCTGAGCTCACCTGATTCAAAATGAAAGAGCGCTTGACCCGATCATTGAGGCCTCGGACATTCCAGGAGAGAATTTGAAGAGGGAGAGCCAAGCTAGTAGACATCATGGGGTCAACCACATACCAGGGAGAAGAGGAGATACAGACACTTGGAACAGCACAGATGGAGGCACCCAGCGAGACATGGCAGACACGGCAGAGAAAAAGCACCACAAAAACTTAGAATAAAAAAAATGAAGACATAGCAGTTTTGAATAAAACACGACAATGGCATAAAATAGAAACTTAAAATAAAATCCCATACAATAACCCCAAAAATCTCCCAGCCCCCCCACCCTGTATACCCATCCCAACCAGGTATACCTGGATCCCTAACCTACCAACTACAAACCCCGGAACAAAATACCTAATTAACTAACAAACCCTTGTTAATGTAAGGGGTAAGAGAAGGGGAGCTAGTCTTACCTAAACCGTAAGGTAGAGTATCTTCCAGGCCCAAGTCAGAGTTACCCACCTCGGCACCCAACACAAAAGACCAGAATAGATACCTCAATATTAGCAAATGGAAAGCACCTAGGCACAAATAAACATTAGAGTATCAAAGAATAGACTATAAAATGTAGTGCGCAAAACCTGCTGCCTCCGGCCTAGCACAAAAAAGGAGACTCACTTATCCCCAATGTATACAAAATGACCAAAAAGATTATTGTGTAACCGGGTGGTGCTGGATATTCAAATGTGAAGATATAGAACAAATAGTATGGTACTTAGTCCTTATTGCAGATAGAAGATCCTGACATATGTCCCCTTATATGTAGAGTTCTCGGGGTCTCCAAACGTTATCCATTTAATACATGAAAAAGAATAAATACAGAGAAAACTGTCTTAAGAAAGCTGGTAAGTATTCCTCAAAGTGTCTATATATTATGTACTCTACATATAAGGGGACATACATCAGGATCTTCTATCTGCAATAAGGACTAAGGGCCTGATTCAGACCCACTCGCAAGCGGCTGTCCGCTCGCAAGTGGGTCGATGTTGTGCTCTGCGCATGCGCACGACGGCGGGAGCTCCGTCGTGCGCATGCGCCAGACGCGACGAGCAAAGGACTTTCCTTCGCTCGTTGTGTTTGATCAAAGGGGGCGTGCTGTCGATGTTGATTGATAGCACGCCCCCTTTGGTGGGCGTGCCTCCCTGACGGGGGCATTCCCACGGGAACGCCTCCCGTCAGAAGCCGGCCCACTGACATCACTAGTGATGTCAGTGGGAGTGATTTTGGCTCTGATAGAGCCAAAATCACTCCGGGGCTTGCGGTTGAAAACCTCAACCGCAGGCTCCGGCTCGCAGTTTCGATGGTCGCGATGGTCAAGACCATCGCGGTCATCAAACTGCATGCTCGTATAGGCTGTGGGTGGTGACCCACAGCTATACGACCGTCCATGAGGACGCTCCATAGTTATGGAGGCCAGCCCTCATTCAGAGCGTGCGCTCTGCTCAGAGCGTACGGCTCTGAATGAGGGCCTAGGGCCCTCATTCAGAGCCACTCGCTAGCGGCAGTACGCTCGTTCCGAGCGATGTTCGCACATCTGCGCATGCGTACGGTTTTTAGTACGCATGCGCGAACCAGTCAGTGCGGCCGAAAATCGTTGGTACGCAATATAGCGAGGGCCTGCTATTTTGAGTGACAGAATGAGGCATATGTGGGTGGTAACAGGGGAAGGTGCTTGAAAACGGGGAGTGGAGATCCGAACGCAGGCGTGCTTAAAGGTCAAAACGGGCGTTTTAAGGGAGTGCATAATTAATACAGCAGCGTCATTGACCACGTCACTTGGTTTTTTTTAACTGCTCGCAAAATAGCGGTTGAAAACACCAACCACAGAATAGCGAGCAGTTCATACGCTGTACGATGTACTCGATTAATCTAATAAATAGCGGACATGACGTATGGTGCGTGCGGCCAGGGGGCGTTTTTATCAAATAAACGAGCGTATGTTTTGCTCGCTTGTTCAGACTTAGAGGTGGGAACAGACTGCAATTTGCGAACGGATCATTTGAATAGCCACCCCTTGTTTTTGAACGAACGACCACAAATAGCGAACGGCTCTGAATCAGGCCCTAAGTACCATACTATTTGTTCTATATCTTCACATTTGAATATCCAGCGCCACCCGCTTACACAATAATCTTTTTGGTCACAAATAAACATTAAACTAGTAATGTCCAGAGACATTTTATCATAAACCAGAATAATGTAGAAAGAGAATGCTTAGATGTAAGCACAGTTCACAGGACAGCAAATCCAGGTCAGTCCGGAGGAGCATCACTGTCATGTCCCCTTAGATCCAACCATGACGAAGCCTCATGTGGGGAATTGAAGAAATGAGATCGTCCATCAGCCACTACACGCAGACGGCAGGAAACAACATGGCATAGGAAAGGCCCAGATCACGTAGACGACGTTTTATCTGAACAAATTGGGACCAAGACTTCTGGATGTCCATAGAAAAGTCCAGGAACACAGCCACCCTATTTCCATTGTATTGCAAGAACCACGTAGATGAGCCAGACGAAGGATCGCATCTCTGTCCTTGAAATGCAGGATCTTGGCGATGAATGTCCGAGAGGGAGCACCAGGAGGAAGAGCCCTAGAAGGGATATGGGCCCTCATTCAGAGGCGGTCACAAGAAGTGACCGCTCGCTCTGAATGAGGGCGGCTGCTTGAATTTTCTAGTGCGGCCTCCTGGTCGCTAGCTAAGCTATGGGATACCACCCACAGCTTTAGCGACCGACCAGGTTGATGGTCGCAATGGTCAAGACCATCGGGGCTTGCGACGAGACCCTAAGGTTGGGTCTTGGCAACCGCAAGCCCCAGGGAGCTTCCTACTCTGATCGAGCAGGAAGCTTCCCACTGACATCACTGCTGATGTCAGTGCGGATGCCCACAAAATGGCAGGCGTTCCTTAAGGAATGCCTCCATTTGTAAAGCCACCCCCCTGCCACACCTACAAAATGGGGCGAGCTGTCAATCAACATCGACAGCCGCCCCTTTTGTAGAGAGCTCCAGAGCGAGAGAATTTCTCTCTCGCTCCGGGGCTTGCGCAAGCGCAGTGCAGCTGCTGCGCATGCGCAGGGCCTAAACATCAACCCAGTTGCGAGCGCTCTGCGCTTGCAACCGGGTCTGAATGAGGGCCATGGTGTGCTCTTTCCACCGCTAAGTGGGCAGTGAAATCTTCCCGGCCAAAGGTGTCCACCAGTCATTTCTCCAGAAACGTCTCTGGTTTGAGAACCTTCTACCTTCTCGGGTAGATCAACAAATCGGACGTTGTTTCTGCGAAGTCGGCCCTCAATATCAGAGATACGAGTCTCAGCCTCACCAACATGTTCTCGCATTGTCTGCATATCATGACAGATAAGGGAAAGTTCCATGTGAACTTCGGAAATCTTGCCCAACAGCGTTTTCTCAGAAGAAGTAAGTAGTTATGCATAGTGATCTCAGGCTCCAAAGGAGGGTTCTCAGGAGCAGGCGGAGAGGAGGGTTGAGAGGAGTGAAACAGCATATCAGAAAAGCTGGATCGCGTAGCCCCACCAGTTCCTGAATGGGAGAATCTCTCCAGCCGCGCAGCGGCCGACTGCTGGGAATTCTTTCCCATTAGTTCTAAATCACAAACTTCAACAGGACAGAAGAGACCGATTCAACAATAAATGTATAGCACAGGAACAGCAGGGATCAGTGATGTCAAGTCCCCACCACCAGTTCAGAGGTCAGCAGGCAGTACAGGGAGGCAGCCAGTTACTAGAATCAAAGGGAGGAGGGCTGTGCAGACAGGGAGATCACCTGTGATATATGGGTGCAGATGGTGAGGTAAATATAATAGCAGATCCAGCACCTCAGCTTCACTCTGGGAAGTACAGCAGAGCAGGCATCAGAGGGAGCTCAAAGGCCCTTCAGAGTCCTGATCCAAGATGGCAGTCGTATGATCTGCAGAGACCCCAGGTATCTTCAGGACTCCAGGGAGAGGATCAGGCACCTTCCCAGCCGTCCAGTACAGAATCCAGCAGTGTGCCACTTCCATTACTGATGACAGGAGCCACAATGACAGCAGGGGCCTAATCCAAGATGGCGGCGATGATTGGAATCGCGGGTCCACAGCAGCCCCAAATTAATCCAAAGTGAGTGCGAGGGGGTTCCCCACCTCCCCAGCTACCAAGGGCACCTTCCAGACAGCAGAGGTGGTGAGCGCAGGACCCAGGAGCCACAATAAATACCAGGACCAAATCCAAAATGGCAGATAGAGACCTCCGGCTGTGTTGTGCGCACCTGACATTGAATATCGGCGGAAGATCCCGCCCTTCCTCCTGCTGTCGGAAGTTAGGGTAAGCGCTCGGGGGGGGCGGAGAGTCAGTGAGAGGGGCGGCAGTGCTGCACTGGGCGCACTGCTGTCTAGCTACAGTGCTGGGTAGACCTCAGGACTCATGGAGCATGGAGGGGTAAGTAAATAGGCATCTGTCAGTGCCAGGGGCCGGGCATGAGGTACAGGATGAGAAATGCTGGATATTAGGGCCTAGGAGCTATGGAGTCAGCCTCCTACATCCAACCCATCCAGGCTATGCCCCCATAAATAGTTTTTTTCAAACAAGTTTTATTGAAGCAGATACACATAGAATTTAAAGAGTGACAGTACAAATAGAAAATAACACATTAAATTACATTGTGTTACGACCAGGGTATCTCTTCCCAGGAGCCTGCAGTGGTTACCAGTGTGGACACTGTGGCATGGCCTTTCCAGCGGGGGAGCTGGTACTTGGAGACTGACGCTGGGTGCATGCGGAGGTCTGATGTCTGAGAGTCCTGCTGGCAGGGGTAAGGCTTTCAGCATCACCATGCTGCAGGTGTCTGGGCGCGGCCATCTTGTCTCATGGCATGTGACATAGTAAGCCTATCCTGATGCATCAGGTGATCTCTCCCAGCCACTCATGCTCTGCTTCTGGGTACTTAAGGGAGTTTGGAGCTGCCTGTAGTTGCCAGTGCAATGTGTTTCACAGCTTGCTGTGAGAGAGTTCCCTGTGCTCCTAAGCCTTGTCCCTGCTCCAGTGCTACCTCTGCCACCTGTCAGCTAATTGGCTACCACAGATCTCCCAGCACCGTTCTGACCAGTCCCACAGTCTCCAGTCCAGTGGTGACTGCCCTGTCTCCCACAGGTAACACACTCCTGTGTTCTGAACCTGTCATTAACCCCTCGTTCAGCCATTCTACAGCATATCAGGATATCTCATTCAAGTCATTCTACAGCATATCAGGATATCAGAATATCTCATTCCAGTCATTCTACATCATATAAGTATATCTCATTCAAGTCATTCTATCGGATATCAGTATATGTCATTCAAGTAATTCTACAGGATATCAGGATATCTCAAGTCAGCCATATTTACATCATTTCTGGATTTCACTTCAATCATCTCTGCCACTTTTCTGGATATTGACTTCATCTCTCCCACTACAGTGACCTATCAGCCACATACCCTGGTTCTAAGATTATTTACATTGGGACTTTAGTTACTAACTGTATATTTTCATGTCTACTAATATCCATATAAAACAACCAACTTCCAATTTACATCTGTTCCTTCTTCCACTTCTGTTTCCACCCCGGGTCCACAAAAATCCCAGTCCGTAACACATTGTATACATGATACAGATAATCTGTGCAACAGAAACCATGAGGAACCCGAGAGGTCCACATCATATGGAACCATAACAATGTATGATAATACAATTAAGAATAAAGTCATTAAGAAAAGGTGCCTCACCGTCTCCCCCACCCCCACACTGAGCGATGAATGCCTGCAATGTTGAAAAAGGGGAACAGATTAAATTTGTATAGGAGGGTCATTAGCTACAAGTCGTGTTAGGTACCAGGACGCACCCTTCAGGCTATGATGAATTTGCATCTTCATGGGGGTGGAGAGTGCATCAATGTAACCTTCTCACATGAGAAAAAAACTTCTCGGTTTTAGATTCTTTATCTAAAATGACCTTGACCCAAGTCATCCGAAGCAGGTAATGCAGTTTTGATTTAAAAAGCGATTTTGATGGGGGTGAGCGGGTTTATCCATGTTTGCAAGATAGTCTTGCATGCTGCTGCTCTAATCGCCAAAAGGAGGCATCTACCCCCTTGAGTGATGTGGGTGTGAGGAAGACATAGACCATATAGGGCCCATTCGGGTGTGAATGGAATAAAATTAACCAAAGTAGCTATGGAGTAGGCCTGGACTTGGAGCCAAAAACTATGAATAATTGGGCATGTCCAAAAACAATGATATAGGTCCACCAGTTGAGCACCACATTTATAGTATTGAGAAGTTGGTGAATCACCCATTAAAAATTGGCGGTGAGGACGTACAGTAAATAGGCCCTATGTAGTATATTTAGGAACATGGCGGTATAAGGGCCATAGGGAAGCGATTTTAAAGCTTTTGGCATGAGACCACAGTAAATCATCGGCAGATAGATTGGGGAATTGAGATAGGTAAGGAGTTAAAGCTCATACACACGGGATGATGTACTGTATGAGCAATACTGGTGAAAGATTTTCCTTTAACTTTCTGTAGTGCAGGACAAATGATATTGGGTGTACACACTGATAGATATATATGATAGACATTGGGTGTACACACTGATAGATATATATGATAGACATTGGGTGTACACACTGATAGATATATATGATAGACATTGGGTGTACACACTGATAGATATATATGATAGACATTGGGTGTACACACTGATAGATATATGTGATAGACATTGGGAGTACACACTGATAGATATATATGATAGACATTGGGTATACACACTGATAGATATATATGATAGACATTGGGTGTACACACTGATAGATATCTATGATAGATATTGGGTGTACACACTGATAGACATCTATGATAGACATTGGGTGTACACACTGATAGATATATATGATAGACATTAGGTGTACACACTGATAGATATATATGATAGACATTGGGTGTACACACTGATAGATATATATGATAGACATTGGGTGTACACACTGATAGATATCTATGATAGACATTGGGTGTACACACTGATAGCTTTCTATGATAGACATTGGGTGTACACACTGATAGATATATATGATAGACATTGGGTGTACACACTGATAGATATATATGATAGACATTGGGTGTACACACTGATAGATATCTATGATAGACATTGGGTGTACACACTGATAGCTTTCTATGATAGACATTGGGTGTACACACTGATAGATATATATGATAGACATTGGGTGTACACACTGATAGATATCTATGATAGATATTGGGTGTACACACTGATAGATATATATGATAGACATTGGATGTACACACTGATATATATATATATATGATAGACATTGGTTGTACACAGTGATAGATATATATGATAGACATTGGGTGTACACACTGATAGATATATATGATAGACATTAGGTGTACACACTGATAGATATCTATGATAGACATTAGGTATACACACTGATAGATATATATGATAGACATTGGGTGTACACAGTGATAGATATATATGATAGACATTTGGTATACACACTGATAGATATCTATGATAGACTTTGGGTGTACACACTGATAGATATCTATGATAGACATTGGGTGTACACACTGATAGATATATATGATAGACATTGTGTGTACACACTGATAGCTATATATGATAGATATTGGGTGTACACACTGATAGATCTCTATGATAGACATTGGGTGTACACACTGATAGATATATATGATAGACATTGTGTGTACACACTGATAGATAAATATGATAGACATTGGGTGTACACACTGATAGATATCTATGATAGACATTGGGTGTACACACTGATAGATATATATGATAGACATTGGGTGTACACACTGATAGATATATATGATAGACATTGGGTGTACACACTGATAGATATATATGATAGACATTGGGTGTACACACTGATAGATATCTATGATAGACATTGGGTGTACACACTGATAGATATCTATGATAGACATTGGGTGTACACACTCATAGACATATATGATAGACATTGGGTGTACACACTGATAGATATCTATGATAGACATTGGGTGTACACACTGATAGATATCTATGATAGACATTGGGTGTACACACTGATAGATCTATATGATAGATATTGTGTGTACACACTGATAGATATATATGATAGACATTGGGTGTACACACTGATAGCTATCTATGATAGACATTGGGTGTACACACTGATAGATATATATGATAGACATTGGGTGTACACATTGATAGATATATATGATAAACATTGGGTGTACACACTGATAGATATATATGATAGACATTGGTTGTACACAGTGATAGATATATATGATAGACATTGGGTATACACACTGATAGATATATATGATAGATATTGGGTGTACACACTGATAGATATCTTTGATAGACATTGGGTGTACACACTGATAGATATATATGATAGACATTGGGTGTACACACTGATAGATATATATGATAGACATTGGGTATACACACTGATAGATATGTATGATAGACATTGGGTGTACACACTGATAGATATCTATGATAGATATTGGGTGTACAAACTGATAGATATATATGATAGACATTGGGTATACACACTGATATATATATATGATAGACATTGGTTGTACACAGTGATAAATATATATGATAGACATTGGGTGTACACACTGATAGATATATATGATAGACATTAGGTATACACACTGATAGATATCTATGATAGACATTAGGTTTACACACTGATAGATATATATGATAGACATTGGGTGTACACAGTGATAGATATATATGATAGACATTGGGTATACACACTGATAGATATCTATGATAGACATTGGGTGTACACACTGATAGATATCTATGATAGACATTGGGTGTACACACTGATAGATATATATGATAGACAATGGGTGTACACACTGACAGATATATATGATAGACATTGGGTGTACACACTGATAGATCTCTATGATAGACATTGGTTGTACACACTGATAGATATATATGATAGATATTGTGTGTACACACTGATAGATATCTATGATACACATTGGGTGTACACACTGATAGCTTTCTATGATAGACATTGGGTGTACACACTGATAGATATATATGATAGACATTGGGTGTACACACTGATAGATATCTATGATAGACATTGGGTGTACACACTGATAGCTTTCTATGATAGACATTGGGTGTACACACTGATAGATATATATGATAGACATTGGGTGTACACACTGATAGATATATATGATAGACATTGGGTGTACACACTGATAGATATCTATGATAGACATTGGGTGTACACACTGATAGCTTTCTATGATAGACATTGGGTGTACACACTGATAGATATATATGATAGACATTGGGTGTACACACTGATAGATATCTATGATAGATATTGGGTGTACACACTGATAGATATATATGATAGACATTGGATGTACACACTGATATATATATATATATATGATAGACATTGGTTGTACACAGTGATAGATATATATGATAGACATTGGGTGTACACACTGATAGATATATATATGATAGACATTAGGTGTACACACTGATAGATATCTATGATAGACATTAGGTATACACACTGATAGATATATATGATAGACATTGGGTGTACACAGTGATAGATATATATGATAGACATTTGGTATACACACTGATAGATATCTATGATAGACTTTGGGTGTACACACTGATAGATATCTATGATAGACATTGGGTGTACACACTGATAGATATATATGATAGACATTGTGTGTACACACTGATAGCTATATATGATAGATATTGGGTGTACACACTGATAGATCTCTATGATAGACATTGGGTGTACACACTGATAGATATATATGATAGACATTGTGTGTACACAATGATAGATAAATATGATAGACATTGGGTGTACACACTGATAGATATCTATGATAGACATTGGGTGTACACACTGATAGATATATATGATAGACATTGGGTGTACACACTGATAGATATATATGATAGACATTGGGTGTACACACTGATAGATATATATGATAGACATTGGGTGTACACACTGATAGATATCTATGATAGACATTGGGTGTACACACTGATAGATATCTATGATAGACATTGGGTGTACACACTCATAGACATATATGATAGACATTGGGTGTACACACTGATAGATATCTATGATAGACATTGGGTGTACACACTGATAGATATCTATGATAGACATTGGGTGTACACACTGATAGATCTATATGATAGATATTGTGTGTACACACTGATAGATATATATGATAGACTTTGGGTGTACACACTGATAGCTATCTATGATAGACATTGGGTGTACACACTGATAGATATATATGATAGACATTGGGTGTACACATTGATAGATATATATGATAAACATTGGGTGTACACACTGATAGATATATATGATAGACATTGGTTGTACACAGTGATAGATATATATGATAGACATTGGGTATACACACTGATAGATATATATGATAGATATTGGGTGTACACACTGATAGATATCTTTGATAGACATTGGGTGTACACACTGATAGATATATATGATAGATATTGGGTGTACACACTGATAGATATATATGATAGACATTGGGTATACACACTGATAGATATGTATGATAGACATTGGGTGTACACACTGATAGATATCTATGATAGATATTGGGTGTACAAACTGATAGATATATATGATAGACATTGGGTATACACACTGATATATATATATGATAGACATTGGTTGTACACAGTGATAAATATATATGATAGACATTGGGTGTACACACTGATAGATATATATGATAGACATTAGGTATACACACTGATAGATATCTATGATAGACATTAGGTTTACACACTGATAGATATATATGATAGACATTGGGTGTACACAGTGATAGATATATATGATAGACATTGGGTATACACACTGATAGATATCTATGATAGACATTGGGTGTACACACTGATAGATATCTATGATAGACATAGGGTGTACACACTGATAGATATATATGATAGACATTGGGTGTACACACTGATAGATATATATGATAGACATTGGGTGTACACACTGATAGATCTCTATGATAGACATTGGTTGTACACACTGATAGATATATATGATAGATATTGTGTGTACACACTGATAGATATCTATGATACACATTGGGTGTACACACTGATAGCTTTCTATGATAGACATTGGGTGTACACACTGATAGATATATATGATAGACATTGGGTGTACACACTGATAGATATATATGATAGACATTGGGTGTACACACTGATAGATATATATGATAGATATTGGGTGTACACAATGATAGATATATAAGATAGAGATTGGGTGTACACACTGATAGATATATATGATAGATATTGGGTGTACACACTGATAGATAGATATTATAGACATTGGGTGTACACACTGATAGATATATATGATAGACATTGGTTGTACACAGTGATAGATATATATGATAGACATTGGGTATACACACTGATAGATATATATGATAGATATTGGGTGTACACACTGATAGATATCTTTGATAGACATTGGGTGTACACACTGATAGATATATATGATAGACATTGGGTGTACACACTGATAGATATATATGATAGACATTGGGTATACACACTGATAGATATATATGATAGACATTGGGTGTACACACTGATAGATATCTATGATAGATATTGGGTGTACACACTGATAGATATATATGATAGACATTGGGTGTACACACTGATATATATCTATGATAGATATTGGGTGTACACACTGATAGATATATATGATAGACATTGGATGTACACACTGATATATATATATATGATAGACATTGGTTGTACACAGTGATAGATATATATGATAGACATTGGGTGTACACACTGATAGATATATATGATAGACATTAGGTGTACACACTGATAGATATCTATGATAGACATTAGGTATACACACTGATAGATATATATGATAGACATTGGGTGTACACAGTGATAGATATATATGATAGACATTTGGTATACACACTGATAGATATCTATGATAGACTTTGGGTGTACACACTGATAGATATCTATGATAGACATTGGGTGTACACACTGATAGATATATATGATAGACATTGTGTGTACACACTGATAGCTATATATGATAGATATTGGGTGTACACACTGATAGATATATATGATAGACATTGGGTGTACACACTGATAGATATATATGATAGACATTGTGTGTACACACTGATAGATAAATATGATAGACATTGGGTGTACACACTGATAGATATCTATGATAGACATTGGGTGTACACACTGATAGATATATATGATAGACATTGGGTGTACACACTGATAGATATATATGATAGACATTGGGTGTACACACTGATAGATATATATGATAGACATTGGGTGTACACACTGATAGATATCTATGATAGACATTGGGTGTACACACTGATAGATATCTATGATAGACATTGGGTGTACACACTCATAGACATATATGATAGACATTGGGTGTACACACTGATAGATATCTATGATAGACATTGGGTGTACACACTGATAGATATCTATGATAGACATTGGGTGTACACACTGATAGATCTATATGATAGATATTGTGTGTACACACTGATAGATATATATGATAGACATTGGGTGTACACACTGATAGCTATCTATGATAGACATTGGGTGTACACACTGATAGATATATATGATAGACATTGGGTGTACACATTGATAGATATATATGATAAACATTGGGTGTACACACTGATAGATATATATGATAGACATTGGTTGTACACAGTGATAGATATATATGATAGACATTGGGTATACACACTGATAGATATATATGATAGATATTGGGTGTACACACTGATAGATATCTTTGATAGACATTGGGTGTAAACACTGATAGATATATATGATAGACATTGGGTGTACACACTGATAGATATATATGATAGACATTGGGTATACACACTGATAGATATGTATGATAGACATTGGGTGTACACACTGATAGATATCTATGATAGATATTGGGTGTACAAACTGATAGATATATATGATAGACATTGGGTATACACACTGATATATATATATGATAGACATTGGTTGTACACAGTGATAAATATATATGATAGACATTGGGTGTACACACTGATAGATATATATGATAGACATTAGGTATACACACTGATAGATATCTATGATAGACATTAGGTTTACACACTGATAGATATATATGATAGACATTGGGTGTACACAGTGATAGATATATATGATAGACATTGGGTATACACACTGATAGATATCTATGATAGACATTGGGTGTACACACTGATAGATATCTATGATAGACATTGGGTGTACACACTGATAGATATATATGATAGACATTGGGTGTACACACTGATAGATATATATGATAGACATTGGGTGTACACACTGATAGATCTCTATGATAGACATTGGTTGTACACACTGATAGATATATATGATAGATATTGTGTGTACACACTGATAGATATCTATGATACACATTGGGTGTACACACTGATAGCTTTCTATGATAGACATTGGGTGTACACACTGATAGATATATATGATAGACATTGGGTGTACACACTGATAGATATCTATGATAGACATTGGGTGTACACACTGATAGCTTTCTATGATAGACATTGGGTGTACACACTGATAGATATATATGATAGACATTGGGTGTACACACTGATAGATATATATGATAGACATTGGGTGTACACACTGATAGATATCTATGATAGACATTGGGTGTACACACTGATAGCTTTCTATGATAGACATTGGGTGTACACACTGATAGATATATATGATAGACATTGGGTGTACACACTGATAGATATCTATGATAGATATTGGGTGTACACACTGATAGATATATATGATAGACATTGGATGTGCACACTGATATATATATATATATATATATGATAGACATTGGTTGTACACAGTGATAGATATATATGATAGACATTGGGTGTACACACTGATAGATATATATATGATAGACATTAGGTGTACACACTGATAGATATCTATGATAGACATTAGGTATACACACTGATAGATATATATGATAGACATTGGGTGTACACAGTGATAGATATATATGATAGACATTTGGTATACACACTGATAGATATCTATGATAGACTTTGGGTGTACACACTGATAGATATCTATGATAGACATTGGGTGTACACACTGATAGATATATATGATAGACATTGTGTGTACACAATGATAGCTATATATGATAGATATTGGGTGTACACACTGATAGATCTCTATGATAGACATTGGGTGTACACACTGATAGATATATATGATAGACATTGTGTGTACACAATGATAGATAAATATGATAGACATTGGGTGTACACACTGATAGATATCTATGATAGACATTGGGTGTACACACTGATAGATATATATGATAGACATTGGGTGTACACACTGATAGATATATATGATAGACATTGGGTGTACACACTGATAGATATATATGATAGACATTGGGTGTACACACTGATAGATATCTATGATAGACATTGGGTGTACACACTGATAGATATCTATGATAGACATTGGGTGTACACACTCATAGACATATATGATAGACATTGGGTGTACACACTGATAGATATCTATGATAGACATTGGGTGTACACACTGATAGATATCTATGATAGACATTGGGTGTACACACTGATAGATCTATATGATAGATATTGTGTGTACACACTGATAGATATATATGATAGACATTGGGTGTACACACTGATAGCTATCTATGATAGACATTGGGTGTACACACTGATAGATATATATGATAGACATTGGGTGTACACATTGATAGATATATATGATAAACATTGGGTGTACACACTGATAGATATATATGATAGACATTGGTTGTACACAGTGATAGATATATATGATAGACATTGGGTATACACACTGATAGATATATATGATAGATATTGGGTGTACACACTGATAGATATCTTTGATAGACATTGGGTGTACACACTGATAGATATATATGATAGACATTGGGTGTACACACTGATAGATATATATGATAGACATTGGGTATACACACTGATAGATATGTATGATAGACATTGGGTGTACACACTGATAGATATCTATGATAGATATTGGGTGTACAAACTGATAGATATATATGATAGACATTGGGTATACACACTGATATATATATATGATAGACATTGGTTGTACACAGTGATAAATATATATGATAGACATTGGGTGTACACACTGATAGATATATATGATAGACATTAGGTATACACACTGATAGATATCTATGATAGACATTAGGTTTACACACTGATAGATATATATGATAGACATTGGGTGTACACAGTGATAGATATATATGATAGACATTGGGTATACACACTGATAGATATCTATGATAGACATTGGGTGTACACACTGATAGATATCTATGATAGACATTGGGTGTACACACTGATAGATATATATGATAGACATTGGGTGTACACACTGATAGATATATATGATAGACATTGGGTGTACACACTGATAGATCTCTATGATAGACATTGGTTGTACACACTGATAGATATATATGATAGATATTGTGTGTACACACTGATAGATATCTATGATACACATTGGGTGTACACACTGATAGCTTTCTATGATAGACATTGGGTGTACACACTGATAGATATATATGATAGACATTGGGTGTACACACTGATAGATATCTATGATAGACATTGGGTGTACACACTGATAGCTTTCTATGATAGACATTGGGTGTACACACTGATAGATATATATGATAGACATTGGGTGTACACACTGATAGATATATATGATAGACATTGGGTGTACACACTGATAGATATCTATGATAGACATTGGGTGTACACACTGATAGCTTTCTATGATAGACATTGGGTGTACACACTGATAGATATATATGATAGACATTGGGTGTACACACTGATAGATATCTATGATAGATATTGGGTGTACACACTGATAGATATATATGATAGACATTGGATGTACACACTGATATATATATATATATATATATATATATATATATGATAGACATTGGTTGTACACAGTGATAGATATATATGATAGACATTGGGTGTACACACTGATAGATATATATATGATAGACATTAGGTGTACACACTGATAGATATCTATGATAGACATTAGGTATACACACTGATAGATATATATGATAGACATTGGGTGTACACAGTGATAGATATATATGATAGACATTTGGTATACACACTGATAGATATCTATGATAGACTTTGGGTGTACACACTGATAGATATCTATGATAGACATTGGGTGTACACACTGATAGATATATATGATAGACATTGTGTGTACACACTGATAGCTATATATGATAGATATTGGGTGTACACACTGATAGATCTCTATGATAGACATTGGGTGTACACACTGATAGATATATATGATAGACATTGTGTGTACACAATGATAGATAAATATGATAGACATTGGGTGTACACACTGATAGATATCTATGATAGACATTGGGTGTACACACTGATAGATATATATGATAGACATTGGGTGTACACACTGATAGATATATATGATAGACATTGGGTGTACACACTGATAGATATATATGATAGACATTGGGTGTACACACTGATAGATATCTATGATAGACATTGGGTGTACACACTGATAGATATCTATGATAGACATTGGGTGTACACACTCATAGACATATATGATAGACATTGGGTGTACACACTGATAGATATCTATGATAGACATTGGGTGTACACACTGATAGATATCTATGATAGACATTGGGTGTACACACTGATAGATCTATATGATAGATATTGTGTGTACACACTGATAGATATATATGATAGACATTGGGTGTACACACTGATAGCTATCTATGATAGACATTGGGTGTACACACTGATAGATATATATGATAGACATTGGGTGTACACATTGATAGATATATATGATAAACATTGGGTGTACACACTGATAGATATATATGATAGACATTGGTTGTACACAGTGATAGATATATATGATAGACATTGGGTATACACACTGATAGATATATATGATAGATATTGGGTGTACACACTGATAGATATCTTTGATAGACATTGGGTGTACACACTGATAGATATATATGATAGACATTGGGTGTACACACTGATAGATATATATGATAGACATTGGGTATACACACTGATAGATATGTATGATAGACATTGGGTGTACACACTGATAGATATCTATGATAGATATTGGGTGTACAAACTGATAGATATATATGATAGACATTGGGTATACACACTGATATATATATATGATAGACATTGGTTGTACACAGTGATAAATATATATGATAGACATTGGGTGTACACACTGATAGATATATATGATAGACATTAGGTATACACACTGATAGATATCTATGATAGACATTAGGTTTACACACTGATAGATATATATGATAGACATTGGGTGTACACAGTGATAGATATATATGATAGACATTGGGTATACACACTGATAGATATCTATGATAGACATTGGGTGTACACACTGATAGATATCTATGATAGACATAGGGTGTACACACTGATAGATATATATGATAGACATTGGGTGTACACACTGATAGATATATATGATAGACATTGGGTGTACACACTGATAGATCTCTATGATAGACATTGGTTGTACACACTGATAGATATATATGATAGATATTGTGTGTACACACTGATAGATATCTATGATACACATTGGGTGTACACACTGATAGCTTTCTATGATAGACATTGGGTGTACACACTGATAGATATATATGATAGACATTGGGTGTACACACTGATAGATATATATGATAGACATTGGGTGTACACACTGATAGATATATATGATAGATATTGGGTGTACACACTGATAGATATCTATGATAGACATTGGGTGTACACAATGATAGATATATAAGATAGAGATTGGGTGTACACACTGATAGATATATATGATAGATATTGGGTGTACACACTGATAGATAGATATTATAGACATTGGGTGTACACACTGATAGATATATATGATAGACATTGGTTGTACACAGTGATAGATATATATGATAGACATTGGGTATACACACTGATAGATATATATGATAGATATTGGGTGTACACACTGATAGATATCTTTGATAGACATTGGGTGTACACACTGATAGATATATATGATAGACATTGAGTGTACACACTGATAGATATATATGATAGACATTGGGTATACACACTGATAGATATATATGATAGACATTGGGTGTACACACTGATAGATATCTATGATAGATATTGGGTGTACACACTGATAGATATATATGATAGACATTGGGTATACACACTGATATATATATATGATAGACATTGGTTGTACACAGTGATAAATATATATGATAGACATTGGGTGTACACACTGATAGATATATATGATAGACATTAGTTATACACACTGATAGATATCTATGATAGACATTAGGTTTACACACTGATAGATATATATGATAGACATTGGGTGTACACAGTGATAGATATATATGATAGACATTGGGTATACACACTGATAGATATCTATGATAGACATTGGGTGCACACACTGATAGATATCTATGATAGACATTGGGTGTACACACTGATAGATATATATGATAGACATTGGGTGTACACACTGATAGATCTCTATGATAGACATTGGGTGTACACACTGATAGATATATATAATAGATATTGTGTGTACACACTGATAGATATCTATGATACACATTTGGTGTACACACTGACAGCTTTCTATGATAGACATTGGGTGTACACACTGATAGATATATATGATAGACATTGGGTGTACACATTGATAGATATATATGATAGACATTGGTGTACACACTGATAGATATATATGATAGACATTGGGTGTACACACTGATAGATATAATTATGATAGATATTGTGTGTACACACTGATAGATATCTATGATAGACATTGGGTGTACACAATGATAGATATATAAGATAGAGATTGGGTGTACACACTGATAGATATATATGATAGATATTGGGTGTACACACTGAGAGATATATATGATAGACATTGGGTGTACACACTGATAGATATATATGATAGACATTGGGTGTACACACTGATAGATATATATGATAGACATTGGGTGTACACACTGATAGATATCTATGATAGACATTGGGTGTACACACTGATAGATATCTATGATAGGCATTGGGTGTACACACTGATAGATATATATGATAGACATTGTGTGTACACACTGATAGATATATATGATAGACATTGGGTGTACACACTGATAGATATCTATGATAGACATTGGGTGTACACACTGATAGATATATATGATAGATATTGGGTGTACACACTGATATATATGATAGATATTGGGTGTACACACACACACTGATAGATGTATATGATAGATATTGGGTGTACACACTGATAGATATGTATGATAGACATTGGGTGTACACACTGATAGATATGTATGATAGACATTGGGTGTACACACTGATAGATATGTATGATAGACATTGGGTGTACACACTGATAGATATATATATGATAGACATTAGTTATACACACTGATAGATATCTATGATAGACATTAGGTTTACACACTGATAGATATATATGATAGACATTGGGTGTACACAGTGATAGATATATATGATAGACATTGGGTATACACACTGATAGATATCTATGATAGACATTGGGTGCACACACTGATAGATATCTATGATAGACATTGGGTGTACACACTGATAGATATATATGATAGACATTGGGTGTACACACTGATAGATCTCTATGATAGACATTGGGTGTACACACTGATAGATATATATAATAGATATTGTGTGTACACACTGATAGATATCTATGATACACATTTGGTGTACACACTGACAGCTTTCTATGATAGACATTGGGTGTACACACTGATAGATATATATGATAGACATTGGGTGTACACATTGATAGATATATATGATAGACATTGGTGTACACACTGATAGATATATATGATAGACATTGGGTGTACACACTGATAGATATAATTATGATAGATATTGTGTGTACACACTGATAGATATCTATGATAGACATTGGGTGTACACAATGATAGATATATAAGATAGAGATTGGGTGTACACACTGATAGATATATATGATAGATATTGGGTGTACACACTGAGAGATATATATGATAGACATTGGGTGTACACACTGATAGATATATATGATAGACATTGGGTGTACACACTGATAGATATATATGATAGACATTGGGTGTACACACTGATAGATATCTATGATAGACATTGGGTGTACACACTGATAGATATCTATGATAGGCATTGGGTGTACACACTGATAGATATATATGATAGACATTGTGTGTACACACTGATAGATATATATGATAGACATTGGGTGTACACACTGATAGATATCTATGATAGACATTGGGTGTACACACTGATAGATATATATGATAGATATTGGGTGTACACACTGATATATATGATAGATATTGGGTGTACACACACACACTGATAGATGTATATGATAGATATTGGGTGTACACACTGATAGATATGTATGATAGACATTGGGTGTACACACTGATAGATATGTATGATAGACATTGGGTGTACACACTGATAGATATGTATGATAGACATTGGGTGTACACACTGATAGATATGTATGATAGACATTGGGTGTACACACTGATAGATATCTATGATAGACATTGGGTGTACACACTGATAGATATCTATGATAGACATTGGGTGTACACACTGATAGATATATATGATAGACATTGGGTGTACACACTGATAGATATCTATGATAGACATTGGGTGTACACACTGATAGATATCTATGATAGACATTGGGTGTACACACTCATAGACATATATGATAGACATTGGGTGTACACACTGATAGATATCTATGATAGACATTGGGTGTACACACTGATAGATATCTATGATAGACATTGGGTGTACACACTGATAGATCTATATGATAGATATTGTGTGTACACACTGATAGATATATATGATAGACATTGGGTGTACACACTGAAAGCTATCTATGATAGACATTGGGTGTACACACTGATAGATATATATGATAGACATTGGGTGTACACATTGATAGATATATATGATAAACATTGGGTGTACACACTGATAGATATATATGATAGACATTGGTTGTACACAGTGATAGATATATATGATAGACATTGGGTATACACACTGATAGATATATATGATAGATATTGGGTGTACACACTGATAGATATCTTTGATAGACATTGGGTGTACACACTGATAGATATATATGATAGACATTGAGTGTACACACTGATAGATATATATGATAGACATTGGGTGTACACACTGATAGATATATATGATAGACATTGGGTGTACACACTGATAGATCTCTATGATAGACATAGGGTGTACACACTGATAGATATATATGATAGATATTGTGTGTACACACTGATAGATATCTATGATACACATTGGGTGTACACACTGATAGCTTTCTATGATAGACATTGGGTGTACACACTGATAGATATATATGATAGACATTGGGTGTACACACTGATAGATATATATGATAGACATTGGGTGTACACACTGATAGATATATATGATAGATATTGGGTGTACACACTGATAGATATCTATGATAGACATTGGGTGTACACACTGATAGATATATAAGATAGAGATTGGGTGTACACACTGATAGATATATATGACAGATATTGGGTGTACACACTGATAGATAGATATGATAGACATTGGGTGTACACACTGATAGATATATATGATAGACATTGGTTGTACACAGTGATAGATATATATGATAGACATTGGGTATACACACTGATAGATATATATGATAGATATTGGGTGTACACACTGATAGATATCCTTGATAGACATTGGGTGTACACACTGATAGATATATATGATAGACATTGGGTGTACACACTGATAGATATGTATGATAGACATTGGGTATACACACTGATAGATATATATATGATAGACATTGGGTGTACACACTGATAGATATCTATGATAGATATTGGGTGTACACACTGATAGATATATATGATAGACATTGGGTATACACACTGATATATATATATGATAGACATTGGTTGTACACAGTGATAAATATATATGATAGACATTGGGTGTACACACTGCTAGATATATATGATAGACATTAGTTATACACACTGATAGATATCTATGATAGACAATAGGTTTACACACTGATAGATATATATGATAGTCATTGGGTGTACACAGTGATAGATATATATGATAGACATTGGGTATACACACTGATAGATATCTATGATAGACATTGGGTGTACACACTGAGAGATATCTATGATAGACATTGGGTGTACACACTGATATATATGATAGACATTGGGTGTACACACTGATAGATCTCTATGATAGACATTGGGTGTACACACTGATAGATATATATAATAGATATTGTGTGTACACACTGATAGATATCTATGATACACATTTGGTGTACACACTGACAGCTTTCTATGATAGACATTGGGTGTACACACTGATAGATATATATGATAGACATTGGGTGTACACATTGATAGATATATATGATAGACATTGGGTGTACACACTGATAGATATATATGATAGACATTGGGTGTACACACTGATAGATATATATGATAGATATTGGGTGTACACACTGATAGATATCTATGATAGACATTGGGTGTACACACTGATAGATATATAAGATAGAGATTGGGTGTACACACTGATAGATATATATGATAGATATTGGGTGTACACACTGAGAGATATATATGATAGACATTGGGTGTACACACTGATAGATATCTATGATAGACATTGGGTGTACACACTGATAGATATATATGATAGACATTTGGTGTACACACTGATAGATATCTATGATAGACATTGGGTGTACACACTGATAGATATCTATGATAGGCATTGGGTGTACACACTGATAGATATATATGATAGACATTGTGTGTACACACTGATAGATATATATGATAGACATTGGGTGTACACACTGATAGATATATATGATAGACATTGTGTGTACACACTGATAGATATATATGATAGACATTGGGTGTACACACTGATAGATATCTATGATAGACATTGGGTGTACACACTGATAGATATATATGATAGATATTGGGTGTACACACTGATATATATGATAGATATTGGGTGTACACACACACACTGATAGATGTATATGATAGATATTGGGTGTACACACTGATAGATAAGTATGATAGACATTGGGTGTACACACTGATAGATATGTATGATAGACATTGGGTGTACACACTGATAGATATGTATGATAGACATTGGGTGTACACACTGATAGATATCTATGATAGACATTGGGTGTACACACTGATAGACATTGGGTGTACACACTGATAGATATTTAAGATAGACATTGGGTGTACACACTGATAGATATCTATGATAGACATTGGGTGTACACACTGATAGATATATATGATAGACATTGGTTGTACACAATGATAGATATATATGATACACATTGGTTGTACACACTGATAGATATATATGATAGACATTAGGTGTACACACTGATAGATATATATGATAGGCATTGGGTGTACACACTGATAGATATATATGATAGACATTGGGTGTACACACTGATAGATATATATGATAGACATTGGGTATACACACTGATATATATATATATATATATATATATATATATATGATAGACATTGGGATTACACACTGATAGATATCTATGTTAGACATTGAGTGTACACACTGATAGATATCTATGATAGACATTGGGTGTACACACTGATAGATATATATGATAGACATTGAGTGTACACACTGATAGATATATATGATAGACATTGGTTGTACACACTGATAGATATATATGATAGACATTGGGTGTACACACTGATAGATATATATGATAGACATTGGGTGTACACACTGATAGATATCTATGATAGACATTGGGTGTACACACTGATAGATATCTATGATAGGCATTGAATGTACATACTGATAGATATATATGATAGACATTGTGTTAACACACTGATAGATATATATGATAGACATTGGGTGTACACACTGATAGATATCTATGATAGACATTGGGTGTACACACTGATAGATATATATGATAGACATTGGGTATACACACTGATATATATATATATATATATATATATATATATATATGATAGACGTTGGGATTACACACTGATAGATATCTATGTTAGACATTGAGTGTACACACTGATAGATATATATGATAGACATTGGTTGTACACACTGATAGATATATATGATAGACATTGAGTGTACACACTGATAGATATATATGATAGACATTGGTTGTACACACTGATAGATATATATGATAGACATTGGGTGTACACACTGATAGATATATATGATAGACATTGGGTGTACACACTGATAGATATCTATGATAGACATTGGGTGTACACACTGATAGATATCTATGATAGGCATTGAGTGTACACACTGATAGATATATATGATAGACATTGTGTTAACACACTGATAGATATATATGATAGACATTGGGTGTACACACTGATAGATATCTATGATAGACATTGGGTGTACACACTAATAGATATCTATGATAGATATTGGGTGTACACACTGATAGATATCTTTTAGATATTGTGTGTACACACTGATAGATATCTATAAGATATTGTATGTACAAAATGTAAGATATCTTTCAGTGAAGTCATCCAGCCACATCTCTGTACAGGCAATTCTTGACGATCATCAGATTGTCCTGCTTGTACGGATGACAAAAGACATCATTAACGACCCGCGGGACCGCGCATTGTTGGTCGTTCACTGCATACACACTGAGCAATATGAACGATATAATCGTCCGTATCATTCATAAAGATCGTCTAGTGTGTATGCAGCATTAGATTGGATTGGGAAATATCGGGTATGAATAAAGTACACTGGTGAGTATAACCTCTGGAAATCGCTTTTGATGTGAGAAAGAAATAAAAGAGTGTCTAATGGATTGGTCCATTCTGACTCTGAAAAGATCCGTATGGTTGAGCTTATATAGTACTGGGCCTGTAGAAATGCTAGGGGGTATGGAGCTAATGTGGGGAAGTGCTCTATAGCCTCCTGAAATGTGAGAGGCCTTTTGTAAGTGAATCTTTGGCAGAGTGGAGGAACTTGAAAGGAGTGTAGGAGAGGTGGGAAAATTAAAAAAGTGCTATATTAAAGGCAATAGACCTTTGTATCAAAAGAGTTAGGAAAACCACAAGGAAAAGGAAGCCAGTGTGGTTTGGGAAAGAGGTAACGAGTATTGTGAAAGCAAAAAAGATGGCCTATAGGAAATACAATCAGACGCAACATAATGAGGACAAAGAGGAGTATCTTGTAAAACAGAAGGAGGCTAAGAAAGTAATCAGATGTGCAAAGGCAAAAGCTGAGGAGAAGATGGCACAGTCAGTGGGTAAAGGGGGCAAAACTTTTTTAAGTATATAAGCGGAAGGAGAAAAACAAAAGGTGGAATAAAAAGACTAAAGACAGAAAGAGAGAGTCTTGTTAAGGGAGAAAATGTAATAGCTGATTATTTTAATAAGTATTTTTGTTCAGTATTCACTACTGAGAGAGAGGGAAAGGGGCCACAGTTACTGAAAGAGAGGGAAAGGGGTCCCAGGTACTGAGAGAGAGGGAAAGGGGCCACAGTTACTGAGAGCGAGGGAAAGGGGCCACAGTTACTGAGAGAGAGGGAAAGGGGCCACATTTACTGAGAGAGAGGGAAAGGGGCCACAGTTACTGAGAGCGAGGGAAAGGGGCCACAGTTACTGAGAGAGAGGGAAAGGGGCTACATTTACTGAAAGAGAGGGAAAGGGGCCACAGTTAAGTTGCAGGTGTGATCAGAGAAATGAGGTAGGAACAAGCACATTTACAGAGGAGAAGATCCTAACAGAACTCTCAAAACTGAAAGTGGATAAATCAATGGGGCCAAATGGGATACATCCAAGGATACTAAAAGAGCTTAAAGGGGTGCTGGTAACACCATTAACAGAATAATTCAACCAGTCACTAGCTACTGGAGTAATTCCAGAGGACTGGAAAAGAGCAAACGTTGTCCCACTGCACAAAAGTGGAAGCAAGGAAGACGCAAGCAACTACCGACCAGTGATCCTTATATCAGTAGTAGGGAAATTGATGGAAACACTCTTAAAAGAAAGAGTCGTAGATTATCTCAAATCCAGCAATTTGCAGGACTCCAACAGCATGGATTTACTGGGGGGAGATCATGTCAAATAAATCTTTTTTATTTTTTTGACTGGGTGACTAAGGAAATAGATAAAGGGGGGGCCATAGATATAGCTTATCTAGGCTGTAGTAAGGCTTTTGACACTGTTCCACATCGCAGACTGTTAAATAAACTGGAAAGCATGGGATTGGATACAAAGATAGTTGAATGGATAAGATCATGGCTGCAGGATAGGAAACAGAGAGTTGTAGTAAACGAAGTGCAGTCTCAAGAGGGAAATGTTACCAGTGGAGAACCTCAGGGATCTGTACTTGGACCAGTGCTTTTTAATATCTTTATTTGTGACATTGCAAATGGTATTGAAGGGAAACTATGCCTTTTTGCAGATGACACAAAGGTATGCAACAGGGTAGACACAACAGGAGGGGATAAAACAAATGATTGATGATCTAGGTAGACTAAAGGAATGGTCAAGAACGTGGCAACTACAGTTTAATGCCAAAAAGTGCAAGATCATGCACTTGGGTCTCAAGATTCCCAAGGCTAAATATAGTATTAATGGCACCATACTGGAAAGTACTGAAGAGGAAATGGATCTAGGAGTCACTATTTCAGGTGACTTAAAGGCAAGCAAACATTGTAACAAAGCAATGAGGAAGGCAAGTCAGATGCTTGGTTGCATAGGGAGATGAATCAGTAGCAGAAAGAAAGAAGTGATAATACCACTGTATAGGTCCTTGGTACGTCCTCAGCTCGTATACTGTGTTCAGTTCTGGAGGCCATATCTCCAGAAGGATATTAATACATTAGAGACTGTACAAAGATGGGCAACTAAAATGGTGCAAGGTCTACACCACAAAACGTACCAGGAACGACTAAAAGATCTTAATATGTATAGTTTGGAGCACAGAAGGGAAAGGGGGGACATGATAGAAACATTCAAATATATAAAGGGTTTTAACACGGTAAAGGAATGAGACATTCTTCAAAGAAAGAGAAGTATTAGAACAAGAGGACATGATCTGAAACGGGAGGGAGGTAGGTTCAGGGGAAATTTGAGGAAAAATGACTTCACAGAAAGGGTAGTGGACAAGTGGAATAGCCTCCCATCAGAGATGGTAGAGGCTAAGACAGTAGAGCAATTTAAACATGCATGGGATAGACATAAGAATAGCCTTCAGGAAAAGTAAGGATCAATAAGGGTTGAGGTAACAATATGTTTAAAAACGGGGCAGGCTAGATTGGCCAAGTGGTTCTTATCTGCCGTCAAAGTCTATGTTTCTATCTTTCTTTTGGTTGGCGTATTGACAAGCGATCCTATATTAACTATGCCGTGGGCCCGCCAAATATTAAATGGATATAAGGCCTGTCCATTTTGGACACTATAAATAGTTTAAATATCAAACAGCTGCTCCCTAGAAAACACAACTCTGAATTGTGCTAAAAAAACAATACAAATAACATGTGAATAATCAATCATACTGTAAGAGAGCATAGAATCATTAAAAAAAACCAATATTCACTTTATTATCTTCTAACAGAATAGATATAGACTCAAAAACGTATATGAAAACACAGTTGTATAAATATGTATTAATACCCTCTTTGTGGACTTGAGTCCAAACTAACATCCAATATCAGAATATCTTTATAATCCAATATCTTTTAATTGTAATTTGCACATTCCTCCTTTCAGAGTTAAATGCATTATTTTAAAAGAGTAGGGGTCAGGAGTAAATCCACTTGATATTGTCCATTATTTCAATTCACCATTGTATCTGCTTGTTAATAAGCACACAGGGCCAGATTCAGATTTGGGAATAGAGTTAAGGTGCGTATCCACTACACGAGAAAAATGAGCGATTGAACTATTACGACATCGTTATCGTTCAGTAATCGTGCAGTGAATATGCCAGCAATGACCAGCGATGCGTGTTCCCCTGAGCATACAGGCCAACCTCATGAGATTGTCAGGTTGTGCATGTTTGGGGATGAGAGATGGAGCCTGCACTGAATGACATATCGCTCACTGTGTGCACATCATTTACTGCACAGGATCATGAACGATTGCAAGAGTACGATGTTGTAATCATACAGTCGTTCCACTCTCATGTAGTGGATACGCACAGGGGCGTATCTACCCATTGGCCAGGATGGCACTCGCCAGGGGCGCTGGCTGAGGGGGGGGCGCTGTCTGGCGGTGCCACCTGTGGCTAGGGGGTAGTCAGGACGGGACTGCCAGGACTGGAGTCCCGGCCCCCCCCCTCATTCCTATGCAGTGCAGACATCCAGGGCCAGATAGCCGCTGGCGCTTGCACTTGCCGGCGGCTGCCTCATTTAAATTAATAACGTTTTTTTTTCTTTGAGACAAGGCGCGCGTGACGTCATGACGTCTTGTGCGCCTCATCACTGCACTGAGGAGGAGCCGGCCGCTGCAGCTGCACTCAGAATATTGAAAATAAATTATGTGTCTCTGGTCTGCGGGGGATTGGGGGCTGGAGCTGGGGAAGGGGACTGGCTGGTCTGACAGAAAGGGGGGGAAGGCTGGGCTCAGTAATGCTCCTGGCATCCTCCAGTGCCCGGCTTTTTGTGCAGTGAACATCACTCTCCTCCATTTCTCCTTGTTGGCCCCATCTTGGATCCTCTGTGCTCTGCATGCTGCAAGCTCCTGTGCCGCAGTACTGAGCCTGATTGTTGACTGGATGTCTGGGGAGCCTGGCCCTGGGACTGATCACTTCCTGTCAGACAGGAGGGGGGGGGCTGAAGTTTTGTAGACATAAGGGGGTGCTGGCTGAATTGGAAGGAAGGTCCTTGGGGAATCCGACTGGGAGAAACATGGAAAGGTTACTTTTTTGTTATTATTATTATTAATATTATTATTATTATTATTATTATTATCTCTATAATTTTTTTTTTTTATATTAAATAAGTACCAAGTGTAATTATTCTGAAAATATGTGGGTGGGGCGCCTGTCCATTTCTTTGCCAGGGGTGCTCTGACCCCTAGATACACCCCTGGATATGCACATGTAGAAATAGCAAATAACTGTGTATCTTGGTAACATCATGTTGTACTGTAGGTGAGGCAAATCTAAAATTGTGCAGAGAGATTTAGATTTGGGAGGGGTATGCTTGAATAATAATGATAAGATACCAGTAGAGAGAGAGACTCCACTGGTATCAGGACTGATTCAGAGGTGGACGCACTGCCCTTGTCGGACATAGTGGAGCGATGTTTTGCTACTGTTTGTTGTCTAAGTCACACTGCGCATTCATCCCGATTGTGTCCGTATAGGGTGGCAGTTGTAATTTTATATGCAAGGCTACAGAAATGTATAGACACACACAAAAAGATAGGTGCTGGACACAAGCTAACCAATTAGCAGAGGTGGATATTGATAAGTCTATTAAATGATATGGAATGGATCAGCGAATTATAGTATAAAGCAGCCGTTATGGAGGAAACTGGACCCTCCCAACATGAGCCAGGAATTGAAAAAGACACAGTGACAGGCGCTAATAAAAAATATATATTTAAAGGATATTTAATGAAGGAGACCACAACATAAAAATATAAAAGAAAAAAAAAAAAGAATTAAATAAATAAAACTGTAATGTAGAAAACAATAATACTAGAGACCTATTACAATGAATAAATGATGTTATGAACCAATAAAAAAATAAAAAGAATGCTAAAATCAATCAATGCAATTATACCAACACACAATTGAAGGACCAATGATGCACAGTACAGCCCTTAAAATTACATCCAAATATTGATATGTGTTAGATGATGCCTACAGATCAATAGCAAATCTAGATAGGAAGCAACTGATAAAAGATACTAACAGAGAGAAAGGAAATGAGGATAGATCCTGTGTATTTGTGACACAGTTCAATTCATATTCACACAAAATAAAAAAAGTACTTAAAAAGAATTTACCCATCCTTAAATTAGATAATTATATTGGTCCATCCAGTGCACTTCACAAATTAATAGTTTTTAGTAAATCAGGCAACCTGAAGATAAACTTAGCACCCAGTCACTTTAACAGACAAATCTCAGGTGCACAACTCCAAATTATTAATAATATATATAAATGCAATAAAATTTTGCAATCAATAGAGGTACTATGGTGGTGCCCTGGGGCGGCTGGGTTGGGCCAGTTTTGGGGGGTCCTGCGCTCTAGATTTGAACCCTAGTATGTTAGGGACCTACCCGAAAGAGGTTACCTGGATATGGTGGGTAGGCCCATAACCTTGGCCATGATTATGCTAAAAACCTCTATTGATTGCAAAATTTTATTGCATTTATATATATTATTAATAATTTGGAGTTCTGCACCTGAGATTTGTCTGTTTCTGTGCCTGCAATTAGTCTCATCAGGTAGCACCTCCCATCATATATATATAGTCAGGTTGTGCAGTCCAGAAATCTTTCCCATATACTCTATTTAATGTGCTTTATTGCACTTCTGAGGGAAAGGAGACGCCCTCAGTCTGGACTAGCACCCTTCCTTATTATTTTCAAAGCATGGAGTATGGTAATGTATATGCACACTGTATTAGGCACAATTCTAGGTAAGTCCTACAAGTTATATACTGTAGTGCAACTTTGGTTCATTTTTGGGGTGTGGGTCCCCCTGGATTGCGTTGGTTAATCTGTCTCAGGGCACCGCATTATAACACATTTTCCTTTATAACACATTTTAACTCTTCACTGTGTGTGTTTAATATATATGTACTTCACTTTTTTATTTTCATTCTTTATATGCAGCTGCTCCTAACTATCTCTTTACACTGCACTTTTCTTACTATGGTGGTGCCCTGGGGCGGCTGGGTTGGGCCAGTTTTGGGGCAGTCCTGCACTCTGTATTGGAACTGTAGTATGTTAGGGACCTACCCGAAAGAGGTTACCTGGATATGGTGGGTAGGCCCATAACCTTGGCCAAGATTATGCTAAAAACCTCTATTGATTGCAAAATTTTATTGCATTTATATATATTATTAATAATTTGGAGTTGTGCACCTGAGATTTGTCTGTTTCTGTGCCTGCAATTAGTCTCATCAGGTAGCACCTCCCATTATATATATATAGTCAGGTTGTGCAGTCCAGAAATCTTTCCCATATACACCCAGTCACTTTCAAAGGGATAAAAAATTTACAGAAATCAGCAATACCTGGCTCCCCCCAAACCCATTGGATTTCCATAGATGTGGCAGTGATGCATGCACAACCTGTAAATATACAGAGAGGAAAATAGAAGATTTTAAGTCAATCTTCTCGGGGGAAATGTTCCAAATCAGAGATTTTTTGAACTGTAGGTCGACCTTCCTGATATACGTGATCGAGTGCATATGCGGCCTGAAATATGTGGGCCGCACTAGGAGAACCTTGCACGTCTGTTTTATGGTACATAAAATGAACATAATCAATAAACTAAGAACACATACTTTATCCAGAAATGTGGGACACTGCCAAGGGGGGGGGGTATGTAGGGGACTACAGTGAAAGCCATAGATTTCATTAAACCAACCAGGAGAGGGGGTGACAGATTTGGTATTCTGTGTAAGCGTTAAGCATACTGGATTTTTCGGTTACATACTGTAAACCCTCAGGGACTAAATGATACAGTAGAACTAAATAATGTTCATTAATTTTCTAGTGTTGTCTAAGTGACTTCAGGGTTCTTTATCTTTTCTAGATAATTTACACAGGGATAGAAGAAGACACCTGCCCCTAATGGTTGGCACCGTATGGAGTTAGGTATAATAGTAAATAAGTACTTGTGATAGTATGATTGAGGGACCTTTACGCTATGACTCTAGCACCTAAAATTAGTATGGTGCATAGGGTATAGAGTTACTAAATAGATGAGTCTTATGATTAGGGCTAGAATATTTATATGGTTTTGGGTATATACATTGATATGTGTTTCTTTATTTAGATATCATTTTTTATTCTTTCTGACCATCGGTCTTAATGCTATATATGCAGTATCCATATTGTTATCGATATTATTTTATATGTTGACCATAGAGATGGTTGTTAATATGGGTGCCTATTTGGGTAGATTACTCTGAATTGTGGTTGATCATCTGAAGAGTTATAGACAATGTAGATCATTTCGGAAGTTAATATAAATATCTTTATTTTTATTTCTATTTTTTATTTTTATAATTTTTATAATATTAATTATTTCCCTATATTAGTTATGGGGAAAATAATGATTTAATCATATTTTAGATTACCTCAAACATGCAGTGTGAGGACAAATATCTGATAAATGACGATGATTGATGTGTGATAATATATGTTAGAGAATTATATATACAAACACGGAGTTGATGAATGTTATAATAAGTGGGATATTAAGTAAATCAGGCTGTGATTTTGTCTTGAATATAAATATAAGTATCAAGAGTCTAGACATAATAACTTGAGTATGATGTCATCATTGCTATAATGCCGAGTATGCCTTTAATTAAAAACATCTGATGCTATATGCATAAATGATACACAATAATATTGCTAGATTGCTGTAAATATATATATATACACACACACACACACACACACACACACACACACACACACACACACACACACACACACAGGTTGAGTCTCCCATATCCAAATATTCCGAAATACGGAATATTCCGAAATACGGAATATTTTTAGCATGACTGAGAAAGTGAAATCTTTGCTTTCTGATCGTTCAATGTACACAAACTTTGTTTAAAGCACAATTTATTAAAAATATAGTGTAAAATAACCTTCACGCTGTGTGTATAAGGTATATATGAAACATAAATGAATTTCATGTATGTACACAAACTTTTTTTATGCACATTTTATTAAAAATTTAGTATAAAATGACCTTCAGGTTATGTATATAAGGTGTATATAACACATAAATGCATTCTGTGTGTATATTTGGGTCCCATTCCCAAGATATTTCATTATTTTATGTAAATATTCCAAAATACGGAATATTCCGATATCCAAAATACCCCTGGTCCCAAGCATTTTGGATGTGGGAGACTCAACCTATATATATATATATTTTATTATAAAAATACAAAGGATCTGAGGACACTTTATTTTGGATTTAATTCTAATGCAATCGCAATATATATGTTAGCAAAATGAGGTCTACAATGCAGCAGCAGTATGAACACCTGCCACCTGAGTAATGTCTATGATTAATAACAGCTGAGCTAACAAGAGGCACGCTGATAAAAACGGAAATGCATTAACATTATACATTCTGTCTCCTACTGATATTTTCAAAGCGGAGAAACGCGTAGAGAGAAGCATGTGAGACCGCAAGCCGGGTAAACAGATCACTGGCCGCTCCATACTGAGGACTGTCCAAGCACGTTATATGCCGCTCACCAACGGGTGATTGCACTGGAGTTTATCCTGACCGTATCCAGGACCAGGTGCGAGGACACTGTGTGCCCTAAGAGTGAAGAAAAGACCACAGTGAGAAGTGTGGTTACATCAGGATCGTGAGTGCCTTCACACTAAGGCCAGGATGTACTAATACATCGAAATCAGTGTCGGTGATTTCTCAAAGTTTTCGCAACGTTTTCGTGGTTTTTTTTGTCCGTAAATTTAACATGTCGTAATATGTACTAATATATATCTTTTTTATTTCAATTGCGAGTAAACCATTCAGATGCAATGTATATGTGGAACTGGTTCTCACTACTGTGCATGTCGGGAATTGAATTTCTGACATGCGCAGTGACATGAAAACAATAACAAAATAGGGGAGGGAGGAGCACAATAACAGAAATGGGTAGGAGGGGGGGAAGCACAAGACAGTTGAGGAAGAGGGGTAGCAAAACAGAGATGAGAAGGAGGTGGTTGCAGAACAGAGATGGGGAATAGTGGGAAGCACAATAATGCATGTGTGGATGGATGGGGAGGGGGAGCACAATAACAGAGACAGAGGGAACAATAATACAGATGACTGCTCCCCTCCCACTCCTGACAGAAGTGGACTAGAGAAAAGACGGGCAATGCTACCAAAGACCCCCTGACCCTTCACAATGTCATTTTTCAAACATTGTGGTTGTACAAGTTCTTTACTTTGCAGGTGCACTCACACCCCCTACTTCACAGGTTCTCAAATGCAGTGTTCAGGACCACAAACAGTGCATGTTTTCAAGATCTTCTGAATCACTAGTGAGATAATTTTCTCCGCCTGTGGAACTTAATGTGTCAGAGAATAATGAGTACACCTATGCACCTGCTGGGTCCTGAGGACTGAGCTTGAGAACCATCTCGATACACCCCTGAGCATATGTCCATGTGTGTACATATGTGTGTGCCAGTATGTATTAATAAAAAAAAAATTCTACGGTGTGTGTATTCTGTGTATTGCTTTTGATGTAGAACTACAGGTATCCAGCTAGCCTGTAATACCCCACATGCAGTAGTTCTCCAATTACCAGCATTACTTTCACAGCACTTTGCATAATCAATCCAGCATCCACCACTCCAGTGGTGTTGGGGATAGCACCGGGCTATCAGCCTGGTCCAGGAGGGGGGACCCTTTTATTGGCAGGATCACCAGCTCCCTAAGGATCCCTGGCCTGGGATGACTACCTGTCAAGGAAAATGTCTCAGCTGATGGGGCCTGGTGAAATGCCTCCACTGGCTGTGGCACCCCTCCCCCCCTGCAAAGGGTCTGGTGCTGGTTTGGGATACATACAGGGGTAACCTAAGACCGACTGGAAAAAAACCCCCACCCCAACAGATAATTATGCTAATGATTGCCTCAAAATGGAAAATAAGGCAAAAAAACATTGGTTTGAAACTCAAATACACTCCTTCTACACAGTATATAGATATATATCTGAAATTATTACTGCTCTCATAACTAAATATATATATATATATATAACAATAATTTGGTATAATTATAAAACAATATTACTTATATATATATATATCAAATACATGTATATGATACACACATCCAGATCTACTTTTATGAACTAGGCATTACCTTAATTTAACATAGATTCTAACTTGAGCACAAATGTAATTTGTCAAGTTTGAAAATCGCCAGCTAAATATGGCGAATGAGCACGCCCACATAAAAAAAGTGAAAAAAAAAATTTGCCCTTAGTACATATGGCAACTACGGACTCACCACAGAAGCCAATGGAAAATGATTTAGATCCGAAAAAAACGCGTTAATATAAACATGCGGAAACTACGTCATCTTCTGATAGTGAAACTTTATTAGTACATAGGAGATAACAAAAAATATTACGAAAAACGCCATTTGCCGCAACGATAAGGTTAGTACATCCTGGCCTAAGCATAGATACATAAATGTTGCACATACCATTTTTGCTTTGATACATTGTGACAGAGACTCCAAATGGCTAGGCGGTCTTTACCAAATCAGGAGTGGCTATAACAATAAAACAGCCCACGCTCCGGATAAATAAGAACTAAGCCCTGTTTTAAGGGGGTTTTAACACATTTTTATGTGAACGGAATCGGACACAAGCAGTCCCTACCTATAACTGAGAACATGTTAATTATTAAAGACGTAAAGGATATATACCGTGATATACCAACAGCATTCTCTTGGAACTATATGAGATGTAATAACTATTACCAGGTTTCATGGATTTACCAAGACAAGTGTCTTCTAATATAATATACTTAATATCTGGTATTGTACACCTGTTAAGCTAGTCCAACATTGCTAAGTACTGATGTTATGTCAACCACTCTTTTTACTTTTCAATATATGGATGTAATTTTAAGGGCTGTACTGCGCATCATTGGTCATTCAATTGTATGTTGGTATATCTGCATTGATTGATTTTTATCATTCTTTTTATATTTTTATTGGTTCATCACATAATTTTTTCATTGTAATAGGTCTCTAGTGTTATTGTTTGCTACATTACATTTTTATTTATTTAGATCTTTTTTTTTTTTTCCTTTTATATTTTTATGTTGTGGTCTCCTTTATTAAATATCCTTTAAATATATATTTTTTATTAGTGCCTGTCACTGTGTCTTTTGGATTTTCTAGAAATGTATAGACAATGTAGTGGGTGCTCCAGGTTGGTCATATCGGGGGTGGTTTAGAGCACGCACAGAGATGATCTGTCTCAGACGTGTTGGTGATAGTGGCTGTGTATACAGATGCTTAATCCGCTCACATAGAAGGTCATACATGATACAGTACATAGATGGAGAAATTACACCTGCCATAGGGCTGGAGTAAGTACTTATGTTTACCACTGTTGTTCCGCACCAGTATATGTTGTATTACTTATTACTTATGTGACAGAAGGATTATCTGTTTTATTTAAATTGATCCTAGACTAGTGTACTTTCCATTATATAATTATATTAACTCATAATGATGGCTTATTTTGAGGTGCCACCTTGTACCCTGAATTAAGTGCACTTGTTTGCTTAGAAAATAAAAAGAAAGCAGAGTTTTTAATTTATTGCACTTAGGATCAATATTGAATTTGTATCCTGTCAAATAATAATTAAAATTAATCGATCTTTATTAATTCCATCTTTAAAATAAATGTGTTCAGCAAATAGGCAAAACGTTGATAAAAATAATGATAAATAGGCATAAAGTTAATATGTGAAAGAAATATGTTTTTTTAATATTTTTTTAGGAAATTTTTTATGAAAATTCCCTATTCGCCATTGATCACTATATATGATTTCACTGCCGATTAGTAATGTTCCTTATTAAAGGTAATTATGATGAGTTGTATAAAAATCAAGTCAGTGATTCCAGCGTCCTGTATCACTTTTATCAAGTATGAAAGAAACATGATTACAGTATGCTAGTAATTAGGTGGATTAGTTATTTGTAGTTGCAAAGATGTAATCAATGGATATTTTGTGTTCCAACTTAGTTTTACCAGTGACTGCTACAATTATTCTTTTATTACTGGTTACAGGATTACGATCCTGGCTTTTGTTTGCAATTTACTGCACATTTATAACAGTGTTTCTCCCTTGTTGTTTGTGTTGTACATTTAATGCTAAAGGGGCCGAATATACACTGTTGCTATTGAATTGTAAGATACATAAAGTATCACATTGTATCCCCGCTGAGAATTATGCTTATAGATTTGTGCTGAAATTAAAATCTGGGACTTGTAATATAACACATCTCCGTGGAGACTTATGCCCTAGGTCTATGTTGAAGTGTAAGCCGGGACATGTGGGGATATTGTACACAACCCGAGTGATCATAATACCGCAGCATTAAATGTACAACACAAACAACAGGGGAGAAACACTGTTATAAATGTGCAGTTAATTGCAAACAAAAGCCAGGATCGTAATCCTGTAAGCAGTAATAAAAGAATAATTGTAGCAGTCACTGGTAAAACTAAGGGCCTGATTCAGAGCCGGACGCTCTGACCAGAGCACTCTCTCTGAATCAGTGCCCTCCTCCCTAAAAATGGAGCGGCCTCCTTGCCGCTCGTATAGCTATAGCTATAGCCACAGCTATAGCGAGCGGCCATGATGATGGTCGCGATGGTCTTTGACCATCGCGACCATCGGGCTTGCGACGAGACCCTGCGGTAGGGTCTCGCTTCCGTAAGCCCAGGAGAGATTTTGGCTCTATCAGAGCCAAAATCACTCCCACTGACATCATTACTGATGTCAGTGGGGCCGGACTCAGACAGTAGGCGTTCCCATGGGATCGCCTCCATCTGGCAGCCACGCCCCCGGCACGCCCACCAAAGGGGGCGTGCTGTCAGTCACCATCGACAGCATGCCCCCTTTGGTGCGAGACCCCGAGCGACGTATTCCTCATCGCTCGCCGGGTCTCGCGCATGCGCACGACGGAGCTCCCTCCGTTGTGCGCATGCACATTCTGCAAACATTGACCCGCTTGCGAGCGTCCTTTGGTCGCGAGCGGGTCTGAATGACCCCCTAGGTTCCAACACAAAATATCCATTGATTACATCTTTGCAACTACAAATAACTAATCCACCTAATTACTAGCATACTGTAATCATGTTTCTTTCATACTTGATAAAAGTGATACAGGACGCTGGAATCACTGACTTGATTTTTATACAAATCATCATAATTACCTTTAATAAAGAACAGGATTAATCGGCAGTGAAATCATATATAGTGATCAGTGGCGAAAAGGGAATTTTAATTAAAAATTTCCTAAAAAAATATAAAAAAAACATATTTCTTTCACATCTTAACTTTATGCACTATAATTTTGCCTATTTGTTGAACAAATTTATTTTAAATATTATTTGACAGGATACAAATTCAATATTGATCGTAAGTGCACCAAATTTAAAACTCTGCTGTCTTTTTCTTTTCAAAGCAAACTGGTGTAAGTGCTGTTAGTGCATCTCAGTCCTTGCACACTCATACGCATGGATGTACACCATGGAAGGGCTTTGTAGTGACATTTGCATAAAGTCACAGAAGGGCGATTGCCATAAAAACAGACCAGACTCCAGAGATAGATCTACTAATTTGTGAGGACATAGGACTCAGAGGAGAGGTAGTAAAGTAGGAAAATAAGAGGAGAGGTAGTAGAGTAAGAAGATAAGAGGAGATGTAGTAGAGTAGGATGATAAGAGGAGAGTTAGTAGAGTAGGATGATAAGAGGAGTGGTAGTAACGAAGGATGATAAGAGGAAAGGTAGAAGAGTAAGAAGATAAGAAGAGAGTTAGGAGAGTAGGAAAATGAGAGGAAAGGTAGAAGAGTAGGAAAATAAGAGGAGAGGTAGTAGAGAAGGAAGATAAGATGAGAGGTAGAAGACTAGGACGATAAGAAGAGAGTTAGATGAGTAGGATGATATGAGGAGCAGTAGTAGAGTAGGAAGATAAGAGGAGAGGTAGTAAAGTAGGAAGATAAGAGCAGAGGTAGAAGAGTAGAATGATTAGAGAGGTAGTAAAGTAGGAAGATAAGAGGAGAGGTAGTAGAGAAGAATGATAAGAAGAGAGTTAGGAGAGTAGGACGATAAGAAGAAAGTTAGGAGAGTTGGAAGATAAGAGGAGCAGTAGTAGAGTAGTAAGATAAGAGGAGAGGTAGTAAAGAAGGAAGATTAAAGGAGAGATAGTAGAGCAGGAAGATGAGAGCAAATGTAGAAGAGTAGGAAGATAAGAGGAGAGGTAGTAGAGTAGGAAGATAAGAGGAGAGGTAGAAGAGTAGAATTATAAGAGAGGTAGTAAAGTAGGAAAATAAGAGGAGAGGTAGTAGAGTAGAATGATAAGAAGAGAGTTAGGAGAGTAAGAAGATAAGAAGAGAGTTAGGAGAGTAGGAAGATAAGAGGAGCAGTAGTAGAGTAGGAAGATAAGAGGATAGTTAGAAGAGTAGGAAGATAAGAAGAGAGTTAGGAGAGTAGGAAGATGAGAGCAAAGTTAGAAGAGTAGGAAGAAAAGAGGAGAGGTAGTAGAGTAGGATGATAAGAGAAGAGGTAGAAGAGTTGGACGATAAGAGGAGAGGTTGTAGAGTAGGATGATAAGAGTAGAGGTAGTAGAGTAGGAAGATAAGAGGAGAGGAAGTACAGTAGGAAGAGATGACGAGAGGTAGTAGAATAGAATGATAACAAGAGAGGTATTAGAGTAGGAAGATAAGAAGAGATGTAGTAGAGTAGGGAGAAAAGAGGAGCAGTATTATAGTAGGAAGATAAGAGGAGAGGTAGAAGAGTAGGAAGATAAGAGGAGATGTGGTAGAGTAGGATGATAAGAGTAGAGGCAGATGAGTAGGATGATAAGATGAGAGGTAGTAGAGTAGGAATATAATAGGAAAGGTAGAAAAGTAGGAAGATATGACGAGAGGTAGTAAAGTAGGAACATAAGAGGAGAGATAGTAGAGTAGAAAGATAAGAGGAGAGGTAGTAAAGTAGGAAGATAAGAGGAGAGATATTAAAGCAGGAAGATAAGAGGAGAGATAGTAGAGTAGAAAGCTAAGAGGAGAGATAGTAGAGTAGAAAGATAAAAGGAGAGGTAGTAGAGTAGGAAGATAAGAGGAGAGGTAGCAGAGTAGGAAGATAAGTGGATAGGTAGTAGAGTAGGATGATAAAAGGATAGGTAGAAGAGTAGGAAGATAAGAGGATAGGTAGTAGAGTAGGAAGATAATAGGAGAGGTAGTAGAGTAGGAAGATAAGAGGAGAGGTAGTAAAGTAGAAAGATAAGAGGAGAGGTATTAAAGCAGGAAGATAAGAGGAGAGATAGTAGAGTAGAATGATAAGAGGAGAGGTAGTTAAGTAGGAAGATTAGTGGAGAGGTAGTAGAGTAGAATGATAAGAGGAGAGGTAGTAGTGTAGGAAGATAAGAAAAGATGGAGGAGAGTTGGAAGAAAAGAGGAGCAGTATTATAGTAGGAAGATAAGAGGAGAGGTAGAGGAGTCGGAAGATAAGAGGAGATGTGGTAGAGTAGGATGATAAGAGTTGAGGCAGATGAGTAGGATGATAAGATGAGAGGTAGTAGAATAGGAAGATAAGAGGAAAGGTTGAAAAGTAGGAAGATAAGACGAGAGGTAGTAAAGTAGGAACATAAGAGGAGAGATAGTAGAGTAGAAAGATAAGAGGAGAGGTAGTAAAGTAGGAAGATAAGAGGAGAGATAGTAAAGTAGGAAGATGAGAGGAGAGGTAGTAAAGTAGGAAGATAAGAGGAGAGGTAGTAGAGTAGGAAGATAAGAAAAAAGGTAGTAGAGAAGGAAGATTAGTGGAAAGGTAGTAGATAAGGATGATAAGAGAATAGGTAGAAGTTTAGGAAGATAAGACGAGATGTAGTAGTAGAGTAGGATGATAAGAGGATAGGTAGTAGGGTGGGAAGGTAAGAGGAGAGGCAGTAGAGTAGGATGATAAATGGATAGGTAGAAGAGCAGACAGATAAGAGGTGAGGTACTAGAGTAAGAAGATAAGAGGAGAGGTAGTAGAGTAGGAAGATAAGAAGAGATGTAGGAGAGTAGGAAAATAATAGGAGCAGTAGTAAAGTAGGAAGATATGAGGTAGAAGAGTAGGAAGATAAGAGGAGATGTGGTAGAGTAGGATGAGAAGAGGAGAGTTAGTAGAGTAGGATGATAAGTCGAGATGTAGTAAAGTAGGAAGATAAGAGGAGAGAAAGTAGGGTCGAAAGATAAGAGGAGAGGTAGTAGAGTAGGACGATAAGTGGAGTGGTAGTCGATAAGGATGATAAGAGGATAGGTAGAAGATTAGGAAGGTAAGTGGAGAGGCAGTAAAGTAGGATGATAAGAGGATAGGTAGAAGTGTATGGAAATAAGAGGAGAGATAGCAGACTAGGAAGATAAGATGAGAGGTAGAAGATTAGGAAGATAAGAAGAGAGTTAGGAGAGTAGGAAGATAAGAGGAGCAGTAGAAGAGTAGGAAGATAATAGGAGAGGTAGTAAGTAGGAAGATGAGAGGAGATGTAATAGAGTTGGATGAAAAGAGGAGAGATAGTAGAGTAGGTAGATGAGAGGATAGGCATAAGAGTAGGGAGATAAGAATAGAGTTAGGAGAGAAGGAAGATAACAGTAGTAGTAGTATAGTAGGAAGATAAGAGGAGAGATAGAAGAGTAGGAAGATAAGAGGAGAGGTAGTAGAGAAGGAAGATAAGAGGAGCAGTAGTAGAGTAGGAAGATAAGAGGAGAGGTAAAAGAGTAGGATGATAAGAGGAGAGGTAGAAGATTAGGATGATGTCAGGAAAGTTAGTATAGTAGGATGATAAGAGCATATGTAGAAGAGTAGGAAGATTAAAAGAGAGTTAGGACAGTAGGAAAATAAGAAGAAAGGTAGTATAGTAGGAATATATCAGGAATGGTAGTAGGGTAGGAAGATAAGAGGAGAGGTAGTAGAGTAGAAAGATAAGATGAGAGGTAGTAGAGTTGGAAGATAAGATGAGAGGTAGTAGATTAGGAAGATAAGAGGAGCAGTAGTAGAGTAGGAAGATAAGAGGAGAGGTAGTAAAGTAGGAAGATAAGAGGAGAGGTAGTAGAGTAGAATGATAAGAGAGGTAGTAAAGTAGGAAGATAAGAGGAGAGGTAGCAGAATAGAATGATAAGGAGAGAGTTAGGAGAGTAGGAAGATAAGAATCAAGTTAGGAGAGTAGGTCGATAAGAGGAGCAGTAGTAGAGTAAGAAGATAAGAGGAGAGATAGAAGAGTAGGAAGATAAGAGGAGAGGTAGTAGAGTAGGAAGATGAGGATCAGTAGTAGAGTAGGAAGATAAGAGGAGAGGTAGAAGAGTAGGATGATAAGAGGAGAGGTAGTAGATTAGGAAGATAAGAGGAGAGGTAGTATAGTAGGAAGATAACAGGAGAGGTAGTAGAGTAGGACGATAAGAGGAGCAGTAGTAGAGTAGGAAGATAAGTGGAGAGGTAGTAGAGTAGAATGATAAGAGGAGAGGTAATAGAGTAGGAAGATAAGAAGAGATTTAGGAGAGTAGGAAGATAAAAGGAGCAGTATTAGAGTAGGAAGATAAGAGGAGAGGTAGAAGATTAGGAAGATAAGAGGAGAGGTAGTAGAGTAGGAAGATAACAGGAGAGGTAGTAGAGTAGGACGATAAGAGGAGCAGTAGTAGTGTAGGAAGATAAGTGGAGAGGTAGTAGAGTAGGATGATAAGAGGATAGGTAGAAGATTAGGAAGATAAGTGGATAGGTAGTAGAGTAAGATGATAGGAGGATAGGTAGAAGAGTATAAAGATAAGAGGAGAGGTAGTAGAGTAGGATGATAAGAAGAGAGTTAGGAGAGTAGGAAGATAAGAGGAGCAGTAGTAGAGAAGGAAGATAAGAGGAGAGGTAGTAAAGTAGGAAGATGAGAGTAGAGGTAGTAGAGTATAATGACAAGATGAGAGGTAGTAGAGTAGAAAGATAAGAGGATAGGTAGAAGAGTAGAAAGATAAGAAGAGAGTTAGGAGAGTAGAAAAATAAGAGGAGAGGTAGTAGAATATTAAAATAAGAGGATAGGTAGTAGAGTAGGAAGATATCAGGAAAGGTTGTAGAGTAGAAAGATAAGATGAGAGGTAGTAGAGTAGGAAGAAAAGAGGAGAGGTAGAAGAGTAAGAAGATAAGAGGAGATTTAGTAGAGTAGCAATATAAGAGAGGCAGTAGAGTAAAATGAGAGGAGAGGTAGAAAAGTAGGAAGATGAGAAGAGAGGTAGTACAGTAGGATGATAAGAGGAGAGGTATTAGAGTAGGAAAATAAGAGGAGTAGTAGTAGAGTACAAAGATATGAGTTGAGGTAGGAGAGTAGGAAGATAAGAGGAGCAGTAGTAGAGTAGGAAGATAAGAGGAGAGGTAGTAGAGTATGAAAATAAGAGGAGCAGTAGTAGAGTACGAAGATAAGAGGAGAGTTATTAGAGTAGGAAGATAAGAGGAGCAGTAGTAGAGTCAGAAGATAAGAGGAGAGGTAGGAGAGTAGCAAGATAAGAGGAGAGGTGGTAGAGTAGGAAGATAAGAGGAGAGGTAGTAGAGTAGAAAGGTAAGATGAAAGGTAGTAGAGTAGGAAGATAAGAGAAGAGGTAGTAGAGTAGGAAGATAAGAGGAGAGGTAGAAAAATAGGAAGAGAAGCGGTAGTAGAGTAGAAAGATATCAGGAGAGGCAGTAGAGTAGGAAGATAAGAGGAGAAGTAGTAGAATAGTAAGATAAGAGGAGAGGTATTAGAGTAGGAAGATAAGAAGAGAGGTAGTAGAGTAGGAAGATGAGAAAAGTGTAGATGTTTCATTTTCATTTATGGGATCTAGAGAATGAGAAGCGAATGTGCAAGATGGTTCTGGTAAGGAATTTAGCAGGTCACTGGCCAAGATAAAGAAGATACGCTTTTATGGCTCATGTTTTCAATCTCCTATTGATATTAAGAAGCATGATCCTGGGCATTAATGGTTGTTGGTGGATTTAGTGTGGCGTTAATGACCTGATATTGTATGTATGATTGTTTAGCAGTGTCTAGAACAGTTTCATAGGAGTCATTGACAGCAGTATACAGTATGTGAGGAAGTCATGAGAAGTATGACATTAATGCCAAGGATGTTCACCTTTTTGGACAAAATTTTGTTTCTTTATTGTGTTGTAGCTGACATTTAGACTGACTGGTGTGTGCAGTGTAGTTAGGGCCAGTTAATCAATAGCTGTTGCTTGGGGTTGGTTAAGACTGATCATGATGTGAATATTTAGTAAGTGGCAATAGGGAGTTACAGAGAGGTAGAAAGTTGTTGGTTATTAATAGAACTTAAAAATTCTGTGTATGAAGATGCTTGGTAGGTTGGATTTCATTACTGATCTCCATCTAATGGACACAATAATAATTGACTTTTCTTCAATAGACCTATGGCTAATTTCATACTGTACCTCTTACAGGATTACCTTCCTCCTCAACCTTTGCTTTACTGTTGATTAAGAATAAATTCCATTTTCATGGTTGTCTGCAAGACATTGGGGTAAATCTACTAAGCATCAGTTTTTCATTGGTTTGAAACCCCTACATGTGACTGGGAAAATGAAAGCACCAAACCTATTGTTTTGATTAGATTTTGCAAATCACCATCGATGCCCATCTGCTTTACGTTGGTTTTGTTGGGGGTTTCTAATGGGATTTAGGGCCTGATTCAACAACATGAGATCCTCAGTAGTAATAACTTATAGTGCCCAATAACAATAACCCACATTTTGTCACAATGATGTACTGTACTATAGCGGGGTGAGAACATGTACAAGGAATACTGCATCTCCAAACAGGCACAAGGCTGAACCATTTACATCTTCACAAATATACAATACTACGTTACACTTTTACACAAAGTAGTTACCATATATTCTCAGTATAACCTTAGTGAGATTGTTATCTGGCCACAAGTGAGTGACTGCTGCTGTGGAGCTTCATGGGGTCACCTGGGGACTCTCTCTTAATTTTATGTACAATGGGAAATAATCCATAGCGGACGATTACATAAATGCACGTGGCTAAGAATAAGTCTGCCTGCTGTAGTAATTAATCTCCTAAGAGCAGTTTCTCCCTGTAAAATTACTTATAAAAGTCCTTCAGAAATGAGAATATAGATAGAATGGGCTGAAGAGCACATGCGGCATTGTCTATACGTTTCTTCTATAATGTATATTAATACTTATGGAACAAACGGTGAGTATCGGGCAGGATGTAGCACAATAATATTTATTGGACATGTGTAAGGAAGGAAATGACTGTATGGGGTAAATTTACTAAAGTGAGAGTTTATAGAAGTGCAGATGTTGCCTATAGCAACCAATCAGATTCTAGCTATTATCTTCTGGAAGGCGCTAGATAAATGATAAGTAGAATCTGTTTGGTTGCTATGGACAACATCTGCACTTCTAAAAACTCTCTTTTTAGTAAATTTACCCCTATAACTTGATGCAGTAAAATGGTTTGGAGAACAGACTTCGCCTGCGCTCAGCCTCACCTGCATGTTGTAGGGGACCATCCGCCTGGGAATGTATATGCTCTATATGACTACACATAGTACAATGGTTATTTATTTTCTATGCTGTTTATTACTAATACTGTATGTCCTGGCTGCTGTTTGTAGTTTATACATTTACCTTTGTGTCACATTGTCACCTCCTCCTAAGCAATGAAGTGAGTGCATCTGATTTACCTGCGTCTCAGTGAAATGTAAGCACATAAAACGAGCACCTGTGACGTTGGCTTAAGGTGGTTCCTACAAAGTATCATCCGATTCCTCCTGTGTCTGTTGTTGGATATATTCAGAGTTGTACCTGTGAGGACATGTGCTGACAGCAATGGTTATATTGGTAAAAAGGGCTGGGCAGTCACTGTTAGTCAGTTATGTAATGCAGCTTGCATTTAAAACAGAGATAGGGCCATATTCAATTAGCAACGACAGACTGACGTCATTTCGCCATGCGAAAAGTTTCCTCCGTATTCAATTCCAAAGACTTTTCGCCGGTGCGGAAAGTCAATGCAATGGAACTAGTGAAAAAGTTTCGCCTATGAATAGGTGAGTGCAGAATTGTGGTTTCAGGGTGCAAACTTCGGAAAACCTCCCTGCACCCTTTGGATAGTTCCCCAAAGGTAAACTGCGTCAAAAAAAGTTTAAGAAATACTTTAGATCACAACATAAAAGTACTTTCATTTTAGGGGCGAAAAAGTCCAAAGTTGGGGAACAAATTTAAAAACTAGCGAAATAGACTCCAAGGGGGTCCCCAAGTATGCCCCAGGTGTTTTTTTTTTATTGCAGGTGCTTGCGACAAGTGGATTTTTTCCGTTCTTTAAAACTTCACTTTAGCAACTCTATAATATCCTAGCCCCCATATTCTTGTTCCACAAATTTGCTGGGACTACTTATTTTCTGCAAAAAAAACCTGCTAAATGCAAGGAGAGGTCTAAGACGCTAATTATCAGCTAATGAGAGCATTCAAGGACCCCAAATACCTTCAGCAGGGCTATTCAGGGGTATCTATAGTGATCCCAAATGTCAGAACATCTTTTGGGGGGTGTCTGGCTGATTTCCCCAAATCTGACAGAACTTTTCGCCAAGTCCGAATTCGCCGGGTCTTGTTTTTGCAGATTTCTAATTGAATACGGGGACGAGCGCGATACTTTTTTGCATGGAAAACCAGCGATGTCGGCGAAAAGTCCGGCATGTGAAAAGTACGGGACTTTTCGCACCTACAGTAAATGAATATGCCCCATATGGTGAAAAGGGAGCTTTCTTTATTAAAGGAAACCCTACCTACCCTGGTCTATTCACCATCACTTCATTTCTACAAAGCAGGTGACAATTTACATATTCACATACTTTTGTGTAAATGAAGTGTCAGGGCCATTCATGATAAAAGTAATGCGGTCACTACAAACACAAAATGGCAGCTGCTCAATCAATCTGACAATATTATTCAGGTGCATGAAAGGTGGGGTCATAATGTTTGTTTTTTATTCATGTAATTTTTTCACATATATTTTGACCCCTTTTTCAACACTTATTAATTAGTCTTACACATCTATACTTTACACGACACTGTCACCCTTCTTCCTTTTTTCGTGTGATGCCCTGGGGGGTTCTTGGGCTGGATGTTTTTTTGGGTGCCCTGCTCCCCGGACGTGAACCCCTTAGTGTTAGGGACTGCTAGTGACAGAGAAGCCGTGACGCGGCCTAGCAGCTTCCCATGGATTTGCAAATGCATACAACCAATATCTCTGATTTCTATGACCATATAGTCTTCATATATTGTTGCTAGTATAATTCAGCGTGCTGAGGAACAATAGGGGGTTAAACCCCCCCTCTTTTCTCTAATGCGGTCACTAGTATGGGAAACTAAATTCAGCAAACCCCCAAAATAATATATTTTCAGAGGTTGACTGCTGTAACGTACGCCATCTTCAGATGGCGTTTGTTCCTGGACCACAGCTCCTTCCTCCAGTCAGATCCCTCCGCCTCTGTCCAGCTCCATCCGCCGGAGGATGCGCATGCATGGAAGTTGTTCACACATGCGCAGTAGCACTAATAAGTCAGACCCGGCAGTGCTAATTTTCACTGCAGCAGGAAGTAGATCGCGGTGAGAGCTGATTTCTGGATCAGCTGTCTCCGCACTGGAGCAATGATAAATTGCTCCAGTGGAATTGTATCCACAGCTGCTGCTCGAAGTGAGTGGGATACCTAATTATCCGTCTGGCCCCCGATAATTAGCATAATGAATGGACCCCTGAATCACATGCAGGTGCATAATACGCCTGTGTCACGGAGTTTGTGGACATATGTACAATTCACAGTTGTGCTCATCTCTGGCTTTTCTCCGTCACCACTAAAGGGGCTTTTCTGGGTGGTAACAGCGTGAATGCACAAAAGATATTCAGTCGTTGGGTGTGTTGGCAGAGATGTATTCTATTCTGTGTCATACGTATGCTTTATTGTCACCAAATTCAGATGGATCTCATGCACATAGAAGTATGGGAATGGGTATGAAGTCCCGGCGGCTGAATAGCCGCTGGTTCATATCCCGACGCCGGCAGCCCAAAGGGAGAAGATCACGGTAGGGCAGGTAAGTACCCCATCCCTAACCCTCTCCCTCCCCTATACCATCCTAGTGGTGCCTAACCCTAACCTACCCTCCAAGTGCCTAACCTCAACCTCCTCCCGGGTGTACCTAACCCTAATCCCCCCTTACTGCATCCTCAACCTAACCCTCCCGGGAGGTGCCTAACCCTAACCCACCCCCCAAAACCTAAACCAAACCCTCCCCCCCACGGCTAACGCTAAGGCCACCTCGGACTTACCTCATTTGGTCTGGCATCCTTTGGCATCGAGATTAAGGTAGGTGTCTGTATTTCGATGCCTATCTTAAATCCCTTTTTGGGATCTGTTATGTTGGTATTGAGACCGGTGGCATCGCGGCAGTCGATCTCATGACTGCATCCCATAGTATGGGGCAGTGGCATAACTAAGGGAGGGTCAAGCAGTACTCGTGCCCTGGGCGCCGCGGCAAGGGCAGCGTATCCTGAAGTTGACGTTATACAAGTTGAAGCTTTTTGCACTGTGAGTCCCGGGCCAGCATCTCCCTCTCTGCGTCTGATCACAACTCCTCTCCTTAGTCATATTTTAAATACAGTCATAGCTGGGAATCGAACCTGTACACTTCATGCTTTGTAGTCACACAGCTTACCATTGGCTACTACACATTCTTATTAATCTAAAATACAGTCATAGCTGGGAATCGAACCTGTACACTTCATGCTTTGTAGTCACACAGCTTACCAATTGAGCCACCTTCTACTATAGAGAGCCTGTGAATTCTAACTATATCAAGCTAATACACATTGTTATTAATCTAATATACAGTCATACTGTAGTTTGGAATAGAATTTAGCACCCTCATGCTTTGCACTCAGTCACTTTACTAACTGAGCCAGCTGCTAGGACAGTGAAACCCTGTGAAATTGAACTATATCAAGCTACTACACATCCTTATTACTCTAATATACAGTCAGCTAGCAGGTGGCAATGCCCATTTTGACACGCGCGCTGGAGGGGACACAGTTTTTCATCTTGCTCTGGGCATCAAATACCCTAGTTACGCCTGTGGTATGGGGTAAGTGTCAATTATAGTGATTTTGGCGGCTCTTGTGAACAAAGCGGTGGCTCGGCGTGTTGGCTAAGATGGCTGTGACTCAGTATAGTGGCATACGGTAGCATTACTATACTGTACGCAATCTGTTTGCAGCTAAGGGTCGAGGTTTATGGACAGAAGAATAAAAGTGTGAGGTTGAGACATGAAACATTCATTATTTTTTGCAGAAATCTTAAAACATTCAGTTGCTGGGAACCATAACCATCCCTCACTGTTTACCTTAGCTGTGCGTCCTTCCTCCGCAGGCTCTAGGGCAGGCTGTCACTGTTTACCTTAGCTGTGCATCCTTCCTCCGCAGGCTCTAGGGCAGGCTGTCAGTGTTACCTTAGATGTGCATCCTTCCTCCGCAGGCTCTAGTGCAGGCTGTCAGTGTTACCTTAGCTGAGCGTCCTTCCTCCGCAGGCTCAAGGGCAGGCTGTCAGTGTTACCTTAGCTGTGCGTCCTTCCTCCGCAGGCTCTAGGGCAGGCTGTCAGTGTTACCTTAGCTGTGCGTCCTTCCTCTGCAGGTTCTAGGGCAGGCTGTCAGTGTTACCTTAGCTGTGCGTCCTTCCTCCGCAGGCTCTAGGGCAGGCTGTCAGTGTTACCTTAGCTGTGCGTCCTTCTTCCGCAGGCTCTAGGGCAGGCTGTCAGTGTTACCTTAGCTGTGCGTCCTTCCTCCGCAGGCTCTAGGGCAGGCTGTCAGTGTTACCTTAGCTGAGCGTCCTTCCTCCATAGGCTCTAGGGTAGGCTGTCAGTGTTACCTTAGCTGTGCATCCTTCCTCCGCAGGCTCTAGGGTAGGCTGTCAGTGTTACCTTAGCTGTGCATCCTTCCTCCGCAGGCTCTAGGGCAGGCTGTCAGTGTTACCTTAGCTGTGCGTCCTTCCTCCGCAGGCTCTAGGGCAGGCTGTCAGTGTTACCTTAGCTGTGCGTCATTCCTCCGCAGGCTCTATGGCAGGCTGTCAGTGTTTACCTTAGCTGTGCGTCCTTCCTCCGCAGGCTCTAGGGCAGGCTGTCAGAGTTTACCTTAGCTGTGGGTCCTTCCTCCGCAGGCTCTAGGGCAGGCTGTCACTGTTACCTTAGCTGTGCGTCCTTCCTCCATAGGCTCTAGGGCAGGCTGTCAGTGTTACCTTAGCTGTGCGTCCTTCCTCTGCAGGCTCTAGGGCAGGCTGTCAGTGTTTACCTTAGCTGTGTGTCCTTCCTCCGCAGGCTCTAGGGCAGGCTGTCAGTGTTACCTTAGCTGTGTGTCCTTCCTCCGCAGGCTCTAGGGCAGGCTGTCAGTGTTTACCTTAGCTCTGCGTCCTTCCTCCGCAGGCTCTAGGGCAGGCTGTCACTGTTGCGGTCCTCTGGTCACATGCCGGTCTGGAGCATAGCATACCATAGTGCCAATATTGCACAATATAACAAACTCCATAGCTTGGTCCCAGTAGCTAACTCCATCTTAAAATGTTGTTAGATCATGGTGGCCTATGGGCCACTGTTCCACCAATTTCCATACCAGCCCCACAGATGAATGTGTAGCCCGAGGGCTGTGCATGCACATTAGCCTGGCTGCATCCGAATCTGGCTTCAGAGTGATAGCCCATGTCCCAGCAAGAGAATATTGCTAATTTCCATTGAAAATTAATAGGCCTGTATGTAATGTCCCATTTATGGATGGATAACAAGTTAAGCACTCAGCTTTTATGTAAGCAAATGCTCAATTAAAATTAAATGTCATTCATAAAATAGCACTTGGTATATAATAAACAATTTAATTATTCTAAAACAGCGTACACAAACAAAAAACAACCTTAAAAATAATGTAATAAATGTAATAAACATGTAACACACACAGCACCACCAAAAAAATTAACAACACAAAAACAAAATCCAATACACAATCACATGCATAGTACCACAAATGTAAGTACACCAAAATTTGATTAAAACAACAAAACAAACCATTAGATGACACAATAGCAAAGTAACACCTATACATTAATCTGTGGCACACAACCAAAAACAATGCAGTAAAACCAAAAAACATTACTAGAAAAAACCCCTTAAAATATTAAATATAAATACATGTCCGCAACACAAATGCAGTTTGAGTACACAACAATAACAACATGACATTAACATCCATTACACACAATATGAATCTATTTCCCTGTTGAGCATACTCTCCATTTACCAACCCCGCCCCCTAAAAAGGGTAAGTACTTTACCAGGCCTCCTTGGGGCACATGTGTCGCCCGGACAATCTCAGACGATATGAGAATCTTAAGGGGCTCAACATACTCCAGGTAGGTGGCCACAAAAGGGGACCCACCTACTGTCCCGTGTATTGACTTTGCCTCTTTGGCCATCTGGTCCTTGACATGCCGCTTGATGTCATAGATGCGCTTGTGGAAGTTTTCAAATGTGCGGTGCGATGAGCCCTCTGCATTGATGGCTATGACGGCCACCTGCCAGGAGAGGTTCTTCCTTCTGGAGGAGACCTTGGATGCCTCACGGCCAAACAGCTGGCAGTGATGCCTCATCAGCTCTGTCACTAGGGCAATGTTTTCGGCAAAGGTAAAGCGCACATTGCACCCGGACCTGGTCCGTATGCTCTGACAAGGCTCCTCACTCTCCTTCGCAGAAGAGGTTGCCGCTGAGCCACCACCTCCTCAACCTCCCCCACCTGACTCTCCTCATTGTCATACTGACAAACAAACAGCACAAAAAAAATTAAAGACAAACAAACACGCTCCTCACCTTCCACCACACAACACACAGCACACACCACAGACACACACACACACACACACAAACACTGACAATAGACTTTAAATAAAAATGAGAAGGACAAAAAAAAATAGGCAGATTTATAAATGACAGCCCAATAAGAAACACAAGACAACTTTCACACACAGTACAGTAATCAGAACTTGCAAAAACTACCAAATCACTAACCAACTCACCAAATCTCCAAAACACCACTCTCTCTCCACTCCAAGTAACTCAAAGTCATGAGGTTCGGACAGTTTGGGGCGCATTTATTTGGCTGGGACAAGACACTCCCACATATGACACTGTAAACCAATCACGCTAAATATGTATGAAAAATATGAATGATTCCAAATGAATACACCATCGAGTAACACGAATGACTTCAACTCGGCAGCTTAGTAAATTCGGGAACCTGTTTGAAAAAAAAACACATGAATGCGGATGATGTCATCTGAGATTGATCTCGTGTGACATCGAATGAAAATCGGCAGCTTAGTAAATTTACCCCTTAGTGTCTAATGCCAGCAAAAGCTCAGCCAAACGAAGACTGCAACCCTGAATGTACTGCAGCTGCCCCAGCTAGCAGCATCTGCAGCTCCACATACTGTATCACAGAAATAACATGTCGTGGTTATGTTTTTAAAAGCTATTATACCAGATTTGGCTTGTGTTTTCATAAATATAAGACTAAAGGTGCGTACACACACAACGATGTAAGTAATGAACGATTTTCGTTGAATGATTTTCGTTCAATTTTTCCCTTGAAAAAGTGAACGAAAATCATTTTACAAAGTAGTTGGTTTTACTTTACATAATAAACGATTTTCTGTGTGTTGAAGGAAAAATTTTGCAACTTCTGTTGAAAATCGTTCAGTTGGCCAGTCTGACTGAACTACAAACTACAATCGTTAAACGTGAATATGCATGAATGATAATCGTTCATCGTTTATCACTTTACACTGAACAATTTTTTGAACGATTGAATGATAACGACTTTGTTATAGTTAAATTGTTCAAAAAATCATTGTGTGTGTACTCACCTTAAGTATATTCACATACGGGGGCCTTTGAAGTGCTTTGAGCACCTGGAACTTGATCCTCCTTTGTTCCCTTGTCTTTGGGAGTGTGGACACCTTTCATCATTATTTTCTATCACAAGAGTAATTTTTGCTTTGCAGATACTGACCTATTGTGTTCACACATTTTTGTTCTTCAATGAAATGGTGCCTGCTGATTTGTGAAAGAAAACTGAGTTGAAACAGAAAAGAACCCAACAGGAAATTCCAAGATCACATCTGATTTGTTTTATTGATTGGTATAAAGACTTTTGTATATCCATCATTGAGTGAAAACATAACAGGAATTGCTCAACATGTGAATAACAACTGGCACTGCTTCACTGGCACATTTTACTTGAAGATGACATAAAGGCAAAAACTTGAGGAAAAGATGAAATAATGTCAAAAGTGAGGAAGAGCTCTGGTGGTATAGGGACTCTAGAGGGAGATACATTAATTTGTGGACATGTGGAGATTAAGAAATTGATGGGACTGCCATGAGGAGATGGCAGACAGACAGCTGGATACATAAAATAGAGGGAATGGAAGAGGTCAGGAAGGAGAAGATAATTAGGTGTCATTCGCATAGAGGTGGTTTTCAAGGAGCTAATAAGTTTCACAAGAGAGTAAACGTTAGAGGAGGACTGAGGACAGATCCTTGTGGGACCCCAAAGGGTATACAGAGAGGAATGGAGTAAAACCTATATTTAGACTGAAAAGAAACAGCTTTAAAGGTAGGAGTTGAGGTCAGTCCTGAAGACCGGTGGAGTAGACTGTGCAGGAGGAGAGGGTGGACACAGCTGGAAAGGTAGGAGGTAGAAGTCAGTCCTGAAGACCGGTGGAGTAGACTGTGCAGGAGGAGAGGGTGGTCACAGCTTGAAATGAAGGAAGTAGAGGTCAGTCCTGAAGCATGGTGGAGTAGACACTGTGCAGGAGGAAAGGGTGGTCACAGCTGGAAAGGTAGGAAGTAGAGATCAGTCCTTAAGACTGGTGGAGTAGACACTGTGCAGGAGGAGAGGGTGGCCACAGCTGGAAAGGTAGGAGGTAGAAGTCAGTCCTGAAGACTAGTGGAGTAGAAGGTGTGGAGGAGAAGAGAGTGGTCACAGCTGGAAAAGTAGGAGGTAGAGGTCAGTTCTGAAGGCCAGTGGAGTAGAAGGTGTGCAGGAGGAGAGGGTGGTCACAGCTGGAAAGGTGGGAGGTAGAGGTCAGTCCTGAAGGCCAGTGGAGTAGAAGGTGTGCAGGAGGAGAGAGGGTGGTCACAGCTGGAGAGGTAGGATGTAGAGGTCAGTCCTAAAGGTCAGTGGAGTAGAGGGTGTGCAGAAGAGTGTCTAAAGCTGCAGATTAAGCAAGGAGAAGGGGCCTTTAGACTCAGCAGAGAGGAGCTCTTTTGTGACTTTAGATGGGCCAGTCTCAGTGGACTAGAGGGGCTAGAAACCAGATTGGAGTGGATCTAGGAGAAGAGGGTGCTGATGAGGCAGATATAGCCAAGCTGCTCTGGTGATTTGAAGGTAAAGGGGAGGGAGATTGAGCAGCAGAAGTTAGGAAGAGAGAACTAAATAACATGTGCAATAACAAACAATTAGCTTATTTAGATAACAAAAACAGCTATGTGCAATGTCATACCTCTACATTAAATGTTGCTAAGAGTACTGTAAGTCAGGTGCTGTTGTTGTTTCTACAGGGATGTGTACTTCTAATAGTGATCTGTAACATGGAATTTGGGAACCAAACCTTTCTGACAGAATTTATCCTGATTGGGTTTCCTCAGAACCTGCAGGGTTGTATCTTATTCTTTTTCTTTGTATTCCTAACTTACATACTGACTGTTTTGGGGAACGTTTTTCTAATATGTACTATTATCATCAGTCCTCAGTTGCACATGCCTATGTACTATTTTCTGTGCAATTTAGGTTTTCTTGATTTGTGCTTCTCATCGAGCTCTCTTCCGAAAGTGTTACTAGACGTATTTTCTAAGCAAAAGAGAATTTCCATCATTGGGTGTCTGGCACAGATGAACATTGGCCTCTTTCTAGGAGGTACTGAGGGTATACTACTGGCAGTGGTGGCATATGACCGTTATATTGCTATACGCTTCCCCTTACATTACACCATATACATGAACTGGAAGACTTGTAAAAGTATTACAGTCATTATGTGGTCAGGAAGTTTTGTATTAACATATATTCCTACCTCAAAGCCTCTTGTGTTCTGTAGAGAAAACAGATTGGACCATTTTGTCTGTGAGATATTGGCCCTTATAGAGCTGGCATGTGGAGATCTCAGCTTCCATAAAATAGGTTTATTTGTATTAAGTTTATTTACACTATTATCTCCATTTGTTTTTATTGTGGTGTCTTACATCTGTATCATTATATCTATATTAAACATCCACTCAGCAGGTGGAAGATCTAAAGCTTTTTCAACGTGTGCTTCCCACCTGACTGTGGTGCTTATGTTTTATGGGACCTGTATGACCATGTACATGGGACAAACAAAATTTTCTTCATCCACCCTGAAGTATATTTCAATAATATATGGTGTTATGACACCGGTATTAAATCCTCTTATATACAGCTTGCGAAATAATGAAGTTAAAGAAGCATTTCAGAAAATATTATCCATGTATTAAGGACTACTGTATATAATATCACCAACAGCACAAAATTTATACTTGATACTGGGCTACTTCCTCTCAAAGGAGTCTATGAACTAATCAGGCTCTGCCTCCACTGTCTACCCTGACTGCACATCTCTGGTTCTAATACTTGGAGAAAGATAAAGTGGATTGAGATAAAATACCAACCAATCAGCTTCAAACTGTCACTTTACAGACTGCATTTGAAAAATGACAGTTAGGAGCTGATTGGTTGGTAATTTGTCTCCATCCACTTTATCTCTCTTTGGGGCTTAGTACATTAACCCCCAAGTCTGTTAAAATGAGTCAATAACCCTTAGTTATAACCAAAGCACTGAAAAATACAGCAGGCACCATTCACATGAAGGCATGGTACAAAGAAGGAAATTAAGCTGTATTTTAGGCTTCATTTAGTTATTTATTACAAAGTCATTTATATAACACCAGCATAATCTGCTGCCCTTTACAATTGGAAACAAAACAGTAATAAAAGAAGACTCTGTAATAACAGGCAGAGAGGTAAGAGGGCTGGCAGCAGAGGTAGAGAAAAGACAGAAGAAAATGAAATTGGCAGCAGGTTAAGGATAGACTGAAAAGGGGTGATGCAAGAGTTCAGAAGTCCAGAGAGGGGCAGATTACACTACTTGTGAGAGGTGATGAGGGCATGAATGAGAGTATTGTTAGTGATAACATAGGAATATGCGGACTGCAGGGCCGCCATCAGGGGGGGACTGCCGGGACTGAAGTCCCGGGACAGGACCCTGTCAGCATGATAGGGGGCCCGCGTGGCTCCTACCTAGTACCGCCCACTCCTACCACCAGTGCATACCACGCACTACCCCCAGGAGTTAAAACTGGGGTGGGGTGCTGCTACTGCCTGCCGGCCCACACTACTCGTTTGCCCGCACTTGCTCCAACTCCAACCTGAGAGCCTCCTCTGCTGAACCGATTAAATTCCCCTCTCTGATCAGGCTGAGCAAAATGGGGGCGGAGCCAATGTAGTAAGCCCCGCCCCCGTACGTCTGCGATTTGCGTCATCCCGTAGGGGCGGAGCCTAATGAGGCAAGGTGCCCGCCCCCATTATCAAGCTGCTGTTGCTTCAGAAAAAGTATGTATGTGTTTTAGCATGTGTACGTATGTGTCTGTATGTTTTTGTAGGTATGTGCTAGTGTGTATATATGAATGTGTCTGTATGTGCTAGTGTGTACATATGTGTTGGTGTGTATGTATGTTAGTGTGTATATATGTGTATGTATGTTAGTGCATATGTGTGAATATTGTATATGTGTATATAGAGTATGTATTTGCCTGTATGTGCTAGTGTGTACATATGTGTTGGTGTGTATGTATGTTAGTGTGTATATATGTGTGTACATATGTGTTGGTCTGTCTGTATGCATGTTAGTGTATATGTATGTGTTGGTGTGTATGTATCTGTATGTATGATAATGCATATATATGTGGTAGTGTGTGAATACTGTATATGTGTTAGTGTGTGTACACTGTATACGTTAGTCAGTTTATATGTGTATCGATGTGTTAATGTGTGTATATGTTTGTTATATATAATATATACATGTTTATTATATACTTTATATATAAATTATAAATATGCGTATATATATATATATATATATATATATATAGTAAGCAATTCGGCGGCACTAGGAGACTTGGTAGTGTAGAGTAAAATGCCTTTAATATCCTACGTTTCGGAGGTTAATCCATCGTCAGGGAAACGTTTCACTGATGACGGATTAACCTCCGAAACATAGGATATTAAAGGCATTTTACTCTACACTACCAAGTCTCCTAGTGCCGCCGAATTGCTTACTGTTTGTTTGGGTTTGAGACCCGTCGGAAGGCACAGGAGCGCAAAGAACCTTTTTCCCTAAAACAAGTGCCGGATTCAAAGATTGCTATATATATATATATATATATATATATATACACCCCTCCCAGAAAATCCATAGTTTGCCCCTGCTCTTGTTCAATATATTTTTTTCTCCTTTGGAGTCGGTGCGCAAGACTTCATGACGCCATGATGCTGGAAGGGAGAGGTCAGAGGAGCTGCGGTGCGTGAGGAGCAGCGCCAGCCAGACCTGAAGGAGAAGAAGCCAGAAGAAAGGAGCATTCTTCAAGGCGTTAAGGTAAGTCATGATTTATGAGATGTAGCGGGGGAAGGGGGAGCGGCGGAAGAGGGGGCCCAGGGGCCCTGCCTATTTTGGCAGTCCCGGGCCCCACAATTTCTGATGGCAGCCCTGGTGGACTGTACACATCTCGTCAGCAATTCATGAATATATACAGGCTTATGCATATCACTATTACTTTTATTGCAATTAAGAGTTTATAGAAGTTGTTGAGAATATATAAATTAGTTGTGGGAGTTGCAGAAGACCATATTTGTCGAATGGCTTCAGCCTAGAGCGGATAGGGCCTTGACTATCCCCTTTAAAGTAAACCAATCCTATGTCTGATGCAGCAGCGATCTTGTTTACTGGTTAGCCATTTTGATCTAGCAGTAGGAATCATGGGTTTAAAGTGTGTCAGTATTTAGTGTGTGTAGGTCAGCAGACAACAAGTCTCAGACTTTATAAATAAAAAGAGTTAATCAAGATAGCCTTGGCCTGCAAGAGGGAGGAGCTAGAAGCTACATGGGAACAGAGAAAAAGAGTATAACATTATATTGTCAATATTTTGGTTAAAAGACACATAACCAATTAAGGTCTAGCACGTATGAATATTAATATGAATATTAAATAAATTAATATTTCCCCTTGGGTTAATTGGAGGTATTGCCAGGATTACATATAGAAACTCCCTAGAGAAAGAGGGAGGGGGAGCAGTCAGGGAACACTTGAAGGAAGACGGAGGGAGCACACAACGAGGGTCTGCAGGGTGCCGTTGACGTGTGTATGTATGAAATTGGATGAGCTGATGTTGCACTGAGTGTCACAAATTTATTTTGCAAGTATTCCTTACTGCTGCTAATATAATCTATGTCTTTTGTTGTAAGTTTGCACTGCAAAATACATGTATAATTATGCTGTCTTTAAGTAAAAGCATTGTCATTTATTTTAGAATTTGTATTGGTGTGAATTATTTTATTTCTTTCAAGTAAGGTTAGTAAATGGTATCCACTGTGCTTTTTTTTCTTCCCGTGCACTGAAATATGTTAGATGTAAGATATTGATGGTTTTTAAACTTGCAAATTGAGTGATTATCTTTGCATTAATGTTTTTATAGGTACGGGATTTCTGAAATTATTGCTGGATTGGATAGACTGTTATGTTATAATAATTTCTTGAAAATAGAATATCTTGAACTTGTTGTATTTTGCTGTGTTAGATTTAGCAGACAGTTTGATTAACATAGATCAGTTTCTGCTGATGTGTTATGATATATTATAAACTTGAGGTGATAGGCATTGGTGATATAAGTGTTTTTTTATTTTCGTTATTATTTTTTCTGACAGGTGTATAGAGGCATGAATCTGTTTATGCAGGAGTAATATCATAGGCAAAGAAGAGAAGTGGCTAGATAGTATAAAATCAATCTGCAGATATCTGATAAACAGATAATATTGATGTGAAAGTGCTAAATCTGATAATGAAGGGCAGATAATCACAGTATAGGTACAAATCTGATAATGAGGGCAGATTGTACATGAGAGGTGTTTGACCTGATAACAAAAAGATCTCATTTGTTTTTTAAAGGGCAGCATTGTCTAAGTACTTGTATGGGATTGAAAGAAGTTCCTGTAAGTGATCTGGAGGGTTGAGCAAGTGATTTGAAGGTGCAGAGGTTGATTGTAGCCTGCAATATGCTACAGAGTATAGGGAGAATGGCACGTGAAGCATCTGGATGGTAATGGTTGTTTGAAGATGGTGAAGGAATTGGTTTAGTAAAATGGAAAACTGATATCAGGGTAGTTTACCGAGTATTGTATCAGATCCCACTAACACACTTGTGCTTAGGGAAGCTTCTCATTGCAGGTGTAAAACTTGTGTGAGATAGAAAGACAGTGTACCCATTTCAAAGTTAGGAGATTGGCTATTTGGATAAAGAGTTTTATTTTTATTTTTTCCTTCTGACAGAAAAGAAAAGAGAAAGACATTTCTTGTGTATGGCATCGAGTGAGTTGCCAAGAGTTACGAGGGTAGTCAACGAAAAAAAAATGCATATGTGATTAGGAATGACAAGTATGTATGTAATTATGAAAGACTTGTATGAAGATGAGAGTGTAAAATGTGTCTTTAAATGGTCACCAGAATCTTTACCAATGTCTGGCACATTTAATCTGTTTTAAGAAGCTTTTAAAGCAACAATTATTTTATCCAAATTGGCCAAATTTATTTAATCAAACAATTGTAATTTTTTACAGTGTAGCATTAAGAAGCTACACAATGACACCTACAGTGTGGTATGGCAGTCAGCCAATGGCACCCCCTGCCTTCACAGCTCTCTCCTTTTTTTTCCTCACCTGCCCTCCTTCCCCAAACCCCCTTACCTATTTCCTATAGAAATGTTATTTTTCCTGTTTTGTCTCTTTATTTTGTTTTAATCAAGATTTATACCTCAGAGACTGCTATCCTTGATGATGAAAATGCTGATGTAATGCCTGAGCTTATTCCTATATCTATGCTTGCTTGTTTTAATCAATAATACCAAGATTTGTATCTCACAGACTATTGTCTCTGAAGCTGATTTAATGTCTAAGCTTACTGTTATAGCTATGTCTTTTTATTCTAATAAACAATTTGTTTATGACTATTCCCCAGAAGTGAACTGTTAAGGTGCCCACACACATACCGACTTGCTCCCAATCAGCCAATGTACACGATTTCCCCTGAACTCTCCCTGAACTCTCCCCAGGCAGTCATGGTCACGATTTGGAGTTAAAAATGTCCAATCTGACTTAAAATCTATCGTGCAGCCAGTGCATTGTATCCCAGATTGGCTAATCTGCCCTACAGCATGGCAGATCAGAAGATGCGATGTACGACAAGCGGGGACGCGCATCGGCATCGTGATCAAGTGTAGAAACTCACGATTTGGCCATTTTTTACATGATCTGTCGTCACGATTCGTCGAAATCGGCCAAATTGGATGAAAAGTCGGTATGTGTGTGGGCACCTTTAGATCTGATTCAGCTGATTCAATTGATGATGATTACTGATGTCCATGTCATTCCTGCAACTAATCTCACTATCATTAGCAAGTTCAATGTGTCCTGGATACCTTGAAATTTTCTAAACTTCTATTGTTTGTAAGTACTTCACAGTTTCTGATGAAGTGACCCGGATGTTGTCACAGAAATCTGTCATCATGTGCAGCATCATTCACAGCAAAGAAATTGTGCAGGAGTTTGTGCCCAGATATAGTATTCCATGTCTTGTTAAAGGTGACAGAGGTACACATTTTACAGGGAAGGTATTCCAAGCAATGTGTCAATATATGGGTATAGAAAAAACAAAATTGAATGTGTAAACACTAACATTAAGTACAAGGTTATCTAGTTAGGTGTGGGGACTGCCATGAGTTGACTGGGGGCTTTACCTCTGGTTTTGTATAGCATCCACACCACTCCAAAACAGCCACGTAACCTGTTCCTTATGAGCTACTTTTTGGAAAACTGCCTATCCTTATTGTAAGTCCAGCAACAGACTTGTCACTGTTATATAATTTAACTATGGACTATGTTATACAATTCTCACAGCATCTGAAGAAAAGCAAGGAAATCTTATGAAGAGACTCCCATAGGGACCTTGTCATGGCGTCCAACCTAGAGACTATGTAATGGTGAGAAATTTCTTATGTTCTGGTTGTCTCATAGATCGATGGCAAGGCCCATTCCAGGTTCTGCTAACAACCTCGGTGTGGCTGAAAAGGACAATTGGATTCACGCATGTCACTGCAAAAAGGTTTCTGACCTGGTGGTGAGGTCAGTTAAAGCAAGAGAAGACACAGATAAAGACATTGACTGTGATTTAAATTTAACAAACTTATTTGATGATGGGCCTGATCAGAGCCACAGTTCAGACCAAGATAAGTTCACAGAATTGGGGACATTATTAGTAGTGTTCTGCGGACAAAGAAAAGGAAAGATGGCTATTGGTGATCAAGTCTCTGTGTATCCATTGATTGAAGCAGTTATTTTTGTTGCATTTTTAATTTTTATTTTTTCTAGTGTGGAGAGTTATCCTAGAGGTACTGCCGGGCTCATATTGGTAGACTCCACTCCTGATTTGAAATCCATGATTGTAAGGGACAGGTTATTGATGGTCATAAAATATGCACACACTCATTTTACTACTGATACTCCCAGGTATAGGTACAGATCAGAAGATGGTCAAAAGACCAAGGTGAGAAATTCTAACTAGCCCATATGTAACAATAATTAGAAAGTTTGAAAGACATTTATAAATGTAACAAAATAAAGGTAAATAAGAACTCATGCTGGTACTGGGTATAAGATGTATCTGGTGAAATATCGGAAAAGAAGAGACATTACAGTAAGACAAAGGTGTGAAGGTTTGCCTCACAATTCCAAGGCGTACATGTAAATACTGTGGTTTAAATTCAGAGAAAAGGGGTATACAATGGTGCAAAACAGCAACTCTATCCAAATTGACACTTCTTCCCTTAACACTTATCATGAGCTCATAGAAAGAACAGTAAAGTTGATTGTTGGGTATGTAGTCACCATGTTATTCAGGAAATGTTGTGCTAATGTCTATCTCATTGCACTCAAATCAAACAACACTTCACTCACTATGTGGAACTCACACACTTGAACCTTATAATGTCACAGGTTCCCTATGTTTAAAATAAACAAGGTATCCAAGGTATGATCAGAACAACATCATATGTATTAACAAAAAGGTACAGGAGTTGAAGGTACTGATTTGAGAACCAGTGTCTGTGATACAATCTTACAGAATTAAACTTGTTTGGAGATCTTTTGTAAATTATTAAATACACAAAACCTAATAATGAAGAATGTATGAGTCATTAATAAACTGTGTAATAACAGAAAAAATGTAGGGGTACAATAAAACATACAGTCATCATATTGCAGAATGTGACAAGCAAGAACAAAGCATGGATGAAAAAGAATGCCCGTTGTAATGTCCCTTATAATGCTTTTCTAACACATTGTCTAGTAAACCATGGCACTACAACAAGGGTTATATTATATATGTGTGGGCATAGAGCTTATAAATGATTACTGGTGAATTCTTTTGGAATGGGTCTTATTAAAAAAACAATATCGCAGACATTGTGGTAAGAGAGTTTCAAGCAATAAAACACTGAATTAAATGCAGCACACACTACCTTACAGCTGCAACTTCAGGATATTGTGTCACATTACAAACAGTATATGGGTTAAAGTGTTATACATACATCACAAATTATTCTGATGCAGAAGAATTAAAATAAAGGTTAAATGAAGTTACACGGGTTAAAAATGAATTTGCTGAATAAATAAACATGAGGGTGTGATCCTTGACAGCTGGTTTACCTGGTCGAACCCCAGTACCTAGTTCGCAAGGGTTGGAAATTGGTTTAGCAATATGATGTACATATTAGGAAGGTTAATATTTTTTTGTCATGATAATGTTGTTAGTTTTCTATATATTATGCTTCAGAAAGATGTTCCTATGCATTAAGAAGAAATCAGACGATGCAATTTATGAAAGATATACACTTTCTTCTGAGTTATGTTCAGAATGTTCAGAGGATGGACTGATAACACAGGAATATGCGGACTGTACACATCTCGTCAGCAATTCACAAATATATACATGCTTATGTCTAGCACTATTACTTTTATTGCAATTAAGAGTATATAGAAGTAGTTGTGGGAGTTGCAGAAGACCATATTTGTCAAATGGCTTCAGCCTAGAGCGGATAGGGCCTTGTCTATCCCTTTTAAAGTAAGCAAATCCTATGTGTGATGCAGCAGCGATCTTTTTTTACTGGGTAGCTATTTTATTCTAGCAGTAGGAATCATGGGTTTAAAGTGTATCAGTGTTTAACATGTGCAGAACAGCAGACAACAAGTCTCAGACTTTATAAATAAAAAGAGTTAATCAAGATAGCCTTGGCCTGCAAGAATCAGGAGCTAGAAGCTACATGGGAACAGAGAAAAAGAAGATAACATATTATATTATCAATATATTGGTTAAGAGACACAAAACCAATTAAGGTCTAGCACGTATGAATATTAAATAAATTAATATTCCCCATTGGGTTAATTGGATGTATAGCCAGGATTAAGTATAAAAACTCCCTAGAGAAAGAGGTAGGGGGAGCAGTCGGGGAACACTTGGAGGAAGGAGGAGGGAGCACACAATGAGGGTCTGCAGGGTGCCGTTGCCGTACATATGTATGAAATTGGCTGAGCTGATGTTGCACTGGGTGCCACAAATATATTTTACAAGTATTCCTTACTGCTGCTAATATAATTTATGTCTTTTGTTGTAAGTCTGCACTGGCAAAATACATGTATAATTATGCTGTCTTTAAGTAAAAGCATTGGCATTTATTTTAGAATCTATATTAGTGTGAATTATATCATTTCTTCTTATAACAAGTAAGGTTTATAATTAAATCTAGAACACATCATGTTATCATTAGTTTGCAGAATGTGATATGGTTTAATCCTGGAGATATTGTGGAGGTGACTTTTACAGGATTACTAGAGGATCCAAATATGGGGAAGAAGGACTTGGCAGGGTCAAAAATTACACCCAGGCAGCAGGCTAATTGAATAGAAGGGAAGTATATGTTATCAGCAGAAAGCATAGCAGTAAAAGGGACTTTTGTTGTGAGAAATACAATGACATTTTGAGTTTAAACTTTTTGTGACTTCCTGGATGACATTATCAGCAGACAGCAGGTGACACAGGAGAAGACAGAATGGCAAATATCAGGGGAAGAGATATAAATTTGGATATTATATTCACAGAGGTGGTAATGGAGGCTGGAGGTACTGATTAGCAGACTGAGGGAAGTAGTATAAAGAGAAAAGAGAATAAGACCAAGCACAGAACCTTGAGGACCAACAATGGAAAGTGGAAGAGGATGGGCGGTGGTAGCAAGTGTAGAGAGAGAGAGAGAGAGAGAGAGAGAAGGAAGGAAGGAAGGAGCAGTTGGATTAATAGAGGGTGAACCAGAAGAGTGTTGAGGATGGAGCCCAATGGAGAGGAGGGTGAGCAAGAGAAGGGGGTAGTAAATGGTATCAATTGCTGCTACAAGGTTAAGGAGTACAAAAAGAGAAATATGCCTTGAATTTGGCCATGAGAAGATATTAAGTGACCTTATTAAGGGCAGTTTCATTGGAGTGAAGAGACCAAAAGCTAGATTTGAGTGGAAGGATTGGAATGAGGTGAGGCATTTGTAAACAACCTACTCAAGGAGCTTGGAAGCATGGGGATGAGAAAGAAGAGGTGATACTTGGGAAGTTTGAGGGGTCAAGGAAAGAATCTTAAGAATGTGGGAGACAAGGGCATCTTTCAGTTGACCAAGTGGGCAATTTAGGTACAGGCACCAGGAGAAAGGGACCAGAGGAGTTGGGAGATAATGGGGTCAAGTGGCTACCTGGAAAGTAAAGATGGGGAGAGAAAGGACCATATTCATCAGCAGAAAAAAACAGTAGAAGGCCCTTTGAAGAGGCCAAATGAGGATAAGGGGAAGTTGAGATGCAGCAGATAAGAAAAACAGAGCAAGGTGGAGAAACAAAGGTATTAGGGCAGTGTGAAAATGACAAAGATGCAGTAGTTATCAGTGTCAGAGTGCTATGGCAGTTTAAGTAAGACAACAGTGCATCAAAGAGACAAAGCAGTAACATCAATGACATTGGCAAGTTAATGACAAAATGCTATGCTTTCCCTGATGGGCATAATAATGGAGAGAAGGTTGGAGATATCTTAGGGTAAAACAGGCCTGAATTACAGTCATGGGAGCATTCAAAGACATGGGAGGAGCATGAGAGCAGGGTGGCTGGAGGTGGTGGATAAAAAGTCCAGGGAATAGTCTGTATTAAAGCTCCAGAGCCTAGTAGAGGCAGGTGGGTGTAAGAGAGAACAGGAATTTTGGTACTCTAGAGTATAATGGGATTCAGATAATGATAAAAACTGGACCCCAGTGGAGAGCTCACCAGGGTACCTCTGTTCGGTCTATGGACAGGAATGGGCACCCATGTTAACTAAAACTTACCTCTCTGAGGTTCCACATCAGGTCTCATATCGCTTCTCAAAATGCCGTAAAATGGCAGCCACAGATATTTTTCGTGCATATTGCACATGTGCTGAGAGAATTTGCTGGGAAAATGGCATCCGCATCATTTCCCTGGCAATCTGCGCTTCCGCAGTAGACTCTGGACATACTCTAGTGCCCAGAGTCTACTGATTCTGCGGTGGTCGGCCAGCCATGTCAGTCAGCTGCCGGCCACTGGGGTGAGAGGAGTGGGCCCATAATGGGGGATGCACACGGCCCCCTCCTCTCTAAAGACGCCCCTGGACAGGAAGGAAGGTAGTTTTATGGCATCCTTTTTTATTTTAATTTTATCTTAATTTACAGATTTATAACAATTCACAAATATGTAATTGCTTACAAATATAAATGCTTATAAATATATACAATGCAATAAATAACAGATTCAACTTCCTTCAATTTCCGATTGCCTTTAACAGTCCACCATTTGATAGTTCACAGAACTATCATATTTCTCTTTCAGTTTTAATACCGTAATGTATATTGTTTGGTACAGTATTTACTGGAACATTTACCATCACATTTAAAATAGTGTGTTCTGTTTCTTCTTTATTTTTGCATGTTCTTTTACATCTCAATAAAATAAATGCTTTATTATTACATATGTACAAATATGATTCCTAATATCAGCCAACAAGTTTTCCCAACACTGACACTCATTAAGCTTTGAAAATGACGTGGATGGGTCTAATCACAAAAAACATCCTGCTGTATTTTCTACTCTTTTAGACATTGATGCATGATGTGTTTTTCTAAAATCCCATTTCATTTGGATAATCTCATCCACTTTTTGATGAATAACCACCTTTGTATGGTCAGCTTCATTGGTGATGTAGGTGCAAAATTTAACAGAACATTTTGTTTCTAATGATGTACAGTATCCACCACTCGTTAATGTTAAATAATTTGAAACCATTTCCTTGTTGTTTTCTAAATGTTTCAATCGTTTTGCTAAAGCTTGTATGTATCCACAATTTAGGGTTCCTCTGGCCATTTTGGTTATAGCTAAGGCCATGAAAAACTGATATGCTTCAGACTCTTGAATTAGACTTGCAGCACAACCCTACCCTTCATGGGGTATATTTCTCTTATGTCTTTACCCATGTACAGTAGAGTGTAACTATATGGTTTGCATGACATAGGGTGTATTTTTGCCATTTGTTCATGCAAGATAAGCATTACAGCAGGTATTATGTTTTCCAGGAAAAATACTCCTTTAGAATTTAGAGGAAACCATTTGTAAGCCCTAAATCATCATTTGTAATAAATGTCCTCATTAAAAATATATGGTATAGAGTATATCTGAATAGTTTGACACACAGGGCCTGATTCATACCTGTTCGCTAAGCAGCAATTTCTCACAGCCGCATAGAGCGATGATATGCAAAACCAGCAAACACTCGTAAGAAACACAATGCAGATATATATGCCCAGCCAGAATTAAAAACCACCCACTGTAAGCTGTGAACGCATATCACCTCTCTGCTTGTGATGCAATCACTGCTGGCGCCTGCGAACTCATCATTCCACATCCAATATATCGAAACCACGCACAGGACATTTGCTACCATACAATGTACTTCAATGAGCAAATGATGTGCTAATAGCTTGTTATGTGTATGAAATTATAGCTTGATTGCATCTTTGAACGTTCATATATTTATTTAAAAAAATATAGATATATATTTTAGTTCCTTATTAATATGCAAAATATGTATATCTATAACATATATACATAGAATTATTTTAAAATATCTCTCTCTCTGTATCTATATATATACCAGTGTATGTAACAATGTGTATATATAGGGGCACATTCAGCAATGTTTGGTTTGGCTATGCATTCAGGACCTGGCAGTAATGTCCCAGTTATGGGAATTACCTGCAGCGTTCCATATGTAAATATATATATATTTTTTTTTTTTAAATATGAAAGACATACATCCACAAACTGTGTTTGTGGTACTTTTTGTTTAAATTATTAACTGATAAATGTGCAGATTAATCAGAAACAATAGCTATTATGGTATAATCAAAACAATTTTGGATTTCAAATTGAATGTTTTTATAAAATGTTTCAAACAGGTAAAACTCAAAAAAAAAAAAAAAATCTTAAAGACCTCCTGATGCAGGCTACAGACTCCCCCAAAGTAGATACACACTGGGCCATCACCTCCAGCTCCCTCAATAATATATCGGCCAAGCATTCCTGTGGCACATCTGTAAAAAAAACAAAACCAACTTTTTTTTTTTAATTTTTATATTTAAAAAATGCAAAAAACTGTACAGACCATCACCCACCCATGCTTTCTATGATAAACCCAGCACTGCAAGCTATGTGACAGTGCTGGCTTTTGAAATGCCTTTTTTTTTTTTTTTTAAAAACACCATCTGCACAATTTACATGGTAGCCAAACCCACATTTGAAAAGTGGCCAGTAGGCTTTTAAGTTTTTAAAATTCATTTTAACACACAAACAAGCTTGTACAGTGAAATGGCTCCCTTCAACATACATGTTGTACATTTTTTTTGGCAATAACAAACATGCTTTGAATGTGTGTGTCAATGCTTTTTAGGTCTTGCATGTACCCTCAGCTGCAGGTCCTTCCAGGGATGGCTCCTGTTATGAGGCCACCCAATTAGACCCTCCCAAACTTTTGGGAGAGGAAGCTGGTCCAGGGGAGGAAGCTAGAGAATGGGCTGGTGCTGGGGAGGGAGGGGAGGACTGGTGGGAAGTGTGAGCAGGGGAGGGAGGGGAGGACTGGTGGGAAGAGTGAGCAGGGGAGGGGAGGGAGGGGAAGACTGGAGGGAAGAGTGAGCAGGGGAGGGGTTTTGTTGACCATGCCCTCTTCTTGCTTGTCTACATTGCCCTACAAGATAATGGTTTTGAAATAAGAAATGTGTTATGAGTTGCAAGAACTATAATAAATGTGAAATCAAATCACATTAAATGTGTGTGTGTATATGTATGTTTTTTTTACTATCCTAATCAAAATCTCTATTATCAAGTATATATCTCATGAGATATATATATATATATATATATATATATATATATATAAACATTATAAATGAGAGAGAGGGAGCGAGAGTGAGGGATTGGTGCTATTGCATTTCTTAAAATAAACATTTAAAATGTACAAATTAAAAATAACTAGTGGAATGTAACACACACACACACACACACACTTTATATTAATTTTCCAAAACCAGTAAATAAACAAAATGGCTGCTCCATTAGAAAAAGAAACAATCAAACCTGCAAAGCCTTTCAAATTACAACAGGAACAATAATATATTGTACATTTTTTTAAAAAAAATAGCAGTGCAAATGCATGCATTCACAGTGCAAAACAATTTACGCTGCAAATTAAGGGTCCGCAAGCGGGCCAGAAGGTTAGGGGTACGACGGCAGAGGTCGGACCAATGCCTCTCCAGCTGCACTATGATGCGTTCGCAGCCTATGTGGCATAGCCTACGCCACAACTCCATGTATGCCCGCATCTTTTGCTGGTGACACTGCAGGCCCCAGGTGCCGTAACATTACACTTGTTAATATGCGCAGCTCCCTGCGGGTGAAGCTTGCAGCTCTCATGATGGCAATGACCAATATTAAAGTGTGCAAATCTTATATAAACTATGATCCATTCTGATTGGTTGGCCCCTCAAAAATGGCGGATGGACACAGGACAGTTGTTCATTTAGTACAGTAAATCTTTATCAACATAACACCTTCCATACAGCATGTGTCTCACCTAATCTCACAGCTGACATATGTCTGTGCGGCATTTCGTACACTCCCAACACTCCACAGTTCCTTGTGAAAGTGAGTGTAACTTGGAGGGGCGGTTTTATAGGCCTGTGCTTGTGTCGGTTGGTTGCATGTGTACTGCGTAGGGCACTGCGTGGGAGTGGCGCACAAATACATCTGCTTACATATATGTATAAATGGCAACACCTGGCTTTTAGGTATTTGCAGTCATGGATAATCTGGATTGTATGTCGGACTGCATGAAGGAGATAGACAATTTTCTGCATGCATTTGGGTTGGGACTAGCATCTGAAAATGTAGATGTGGAGACACTTGCAGATGTGGGTGTGGAAAGTGTGCCTGTGCCGACACCAGATGTTCCTCCTCCACCTCCTACAAACATATTACCTCCAAATGTGTCTGCCCCATCAGATGGCAGGATACAAGCTCAAGTTATTACTTGTATGGTTACAGATACCCTCATCCCTGAGGCACTAACCAGATTATAATTTGGGCATGACATTCCAGTAGAAGCTCATGGAGAAATCTGGCTGGAAATACCCAAGATCATTAATCAGAAGCACTCCACTCATTATACTGTGTATTACCTTAGAAGAAGGTATGTATTTTAACGTTTTAAAAAACAATTTTAAAATGCTTTCTGAATTTCAGTGTTTTTGTGGAACTAATTAAGTCAAATTAAGTAAATTTTGTAGTCCCAATGTTGTAAGCCCAATGTTCAATATATAATTTGCGACATAGCAATATGTTTCTTGAACAAAAATAATAAAGCAAAAAATCTTTTTATATTGGGTGACCTTTGCAGCCGACTCCGGACAAAAATCAATTTATGGATCCAACACCTTAATGGACAGCTTGGCTTTGACCCAAAGAGAAAAACATATGCTGTGTCTGGTAATTATTTGCATATACCTGTCTCTGTATATGTCTATTTATGTGTTAAGTATAAATACTAATTATCACTTCTTCATTGTTAAAGGACCTGTCATGGATCAAAGGCTGCAGTCGGATGGGGTGAGGGCACAACCTCCATCTACTGTGTCTCCCTCATCCACCTCTGCCACCCTTGCCAAAGTCATCAATGGTGTTAGGGTGGCAGTAGAATGCCAATCTGCAGCCATTGAGGCAATCCAGGCCAGCATGGTGGAGCAAACCTCCATTTTAAGGACAATTAGCCAAGATGTCAGGGAGATGAAACAACTACTCACTGGCCCAAGTGAAGGTGAGGTGGACCAGTGCCCTGCTGTGGCTAGAACAAGCTCCAAGCAGGGTACACGACGGTCCACCTGGGTTCGTAAATTAAAATCTCCGGAGTCAGCTGCAAAGAGGAAACGCAAAGATTGATGATCTTGGATTATTCCCACCCAGAGTTCTCCACAAACTTTATGGAAGTTTATGGCCACAAATTAGATCTAGTTAGTACCCCTGGAACCATACAAAGAATAATTTGAGCTTGTATCTTGCCATCATATGTGCAGACATATTTGGAGGGAATTTATGATTTGAAGGAGGTGAAGGAGGGACATTTGGTGATGGCACAAAAGGCACAACCCACATTTGCAAGTGTGTATCCTTTACAAATTTGTCCAGAAAACTGTGTATCTATTCATTTAATTTTTTTGGTTTCAAAATTTAATTTAATTTAAAAATCAATATTTTAAGCACAAATAGTTTGTATTAACAAAATCCTTCTAAAAAAAAAAACTTTAGCTGCTATGGAACTACAAATCCAAGCCTGGCATGGCACAGTATTGCTATTAAGGCATGTATATGCTCTGGATTGGCATGCTGGGATGTGCAGTTCCACACCAGCTTGAAGGGAGCAGTAAAAAAAACAAAACAATTAGACAACTATTCCAGAGTTTTCCCTATTACACTTTAAATGCACAATACACAATTTTGTTTGTATTTGAATAAGAAAAAATATGTTGGCAATTGTTAGGACATTAAAATGTATTTGGGATCTGAAAACACATCACAATCATAAGCAAAAAGAGTAACTTAAAAAATAATTGAATCAGGCTAAATAACGCATCTACATAGCAAGTAAACAATGCAATGAGTAGCACCTGCTACAATATTATCTGTGACTGCAAACATCAGCAGCGAAGAGAACCATTGACTGCAAACGCAGTGCTTGTTGTAGTCCCTAGGCTACCACAGGCACTGCGAGTGCTGCAGAGATAAACAGAGCCAGGTGACGTGTGCAGTGACGATGCGATTATATTATGTACTCCCATATGTTGGTGTAAAAATGCCCAGCCACGCCCATGCTAGTGTAAGCACACCCTGTTTACACAGAACTGCCTCGGTCACCACCCACAGACGTCCCGTTCTGTCACTCAAACCTTCACACTGGTATTTTTTATAGAGCGATCGTCTGCCGATTGCAGTGTCTGGTTTGTGCACGCGCACTGCGACATAGACGCATGCGCAGAGTGTCAAAATGACCCGCTAGCGAGAGGGTCTGAATCAGGCCCACTATACCAGCAAATCCACCTGTTCTATGAACTCTGATGTAAACATGTTTGGGTTTGTATGATTACAATATTTTTGTTGAACACCCCCTGCAGGTATTTTTCTGGCAATACATTTATGCCTCATAGTCCCAAAATCTGACCTATTTAACTTTTTTTAATTGCTTTGGTGTTGATAGGAACCCCATCTGCTCTCGCTGAGTAGGCTACTGTCCAACAAAAAAAACCCTCCCCAGTATCTGTGAAATTATTGCATAGTAGAGGCCAGGTTGTATTACATTGTACTCCATGTGTGTTGGTTGTCTGTCTTGAAATTGGAATACTTTAGTTATATTCAAAGTAGGGGTGTGCACCGGCCACTTTTCGTGTTTTGTGTTTTGGTTTTGGATCTGGATCTTTCTTCGTGTTTTGGATCTGGATTGGTTTTGCCAAAACCACCCTTCCGTGTTTTGGGTTCTGGGTTTTGTGTTTTGGATCTGTATTTTTTTGAAAAAAAAAGCATAAAAACAGCTAAAATCACAGTATTTGTAGGTTTTTCTGCTCCTATGCTATTATTAACCTCAATAACCTTAATTTCCACTCATTTCCAGTCTATTCTGAACACCTCACACCTCACAATAGTGTTTTTATGTCCAAAAGGTTGCACCGAGGTAGCTGGATGACTATGCTAAGCGACACGAGTGGGCAGCACAAACACGTGACCCATCTAGGAGTGACACTGCAGTGGCAGACAGGATGGCAGTTTGAAAAACTAGGCCCCAAACTGTACATAATGCAAAGAAAAAAAGAGGTGCAAGATGGAATTGTCCTTGGGCCCTCCCACCCACCCTTATGTTGTATAAACAGGACATGCACACTTTAACAAACCAATCATTTCAGCGCCAGGGTCTGCCACACGACTGTGGCTGAAATGATTGGTTCGTTTGGGCCCCCACAAAACAAGCTGGCAATTAATCTGTCCCTGCACAAACTTGCTCTACGGAGGCAAGATGTCGTCCTCATCCTCCTCATCCACCGATTCCTCACCCTCTTCAGTGTTGTGTACATCCTCATCCTCACAGAGTATTAACTTGTCCCCACTGGAATCCACCACCACAGGTCCCTCTGTACGTTCTGGAGGCTGGTCTCCCTGGAAGAGTTGATAATTCATTTTGATGAACATCATCTTCTCCACATTTTGTGGAAGCAACCTCCTACGCCTTTCGCTGACAAGGTTCCCGGCTGCACTAAACACTCTTTCGGAGTACACACTGGAGGGGGGGCAACTCAGGTAAAATAGAGCCAGTTTGTACAGGGGCCTCCAAATTGCCTCTTTTTCCTGCCAGTACTGGTATGGACTGTCTGACATGCCTACTTGGATGCTGTCACCGATGTAATCCTCCACCATTCTGTCAATGGTGACAGTATCATATGTAGTGACAGTAGACATGTCAGAAATTGTTGCCAGGTCCTTCAGTCCGGACCAGATGTCCAAACTTGGTCCTGCCTGCCCTGCATCACCACCAGCGGGTTGCTTAGGATACCTAAGTTTTCTCCTGGCAGCCCCAGTTGCGGGAGAAAATGAAGAAGGAGCTGTTGACGTGTCACGTTCTGCTTCAGCTGACAGTGTGTTCACCAGCAGGTCTTTGCACCTCTGCAGGCTTGTGTCGGCCGGAAAGAGAGACACCACATAGGCTTTAAACCTAGGATCGAGCACGGTGGCCAAAATGTAGTGGTCTGATTTCAACAGATTGACCACCCTGGAATCCTGGCAAAGCGAATGAAGGGCTTCATCCACAAGTCCCACATGCCGAGCGGAATCGCTCCGTCTTAGCTCCTCCTTCACTTTCTCCAGCTGCTTCTGCAAAAGCCTGATGAGGGGAATGACCTGACTCAAGCTGGCAGTGTCTGAACTGACTTCACGTGTGGCAAGTTCGAAGGGCTGGAGAACCTTGCACAACACAGAAATCCTTCTCCACTGCGCTTGAGTCAGGTGCATACCCCCTCCTTTGCCTATGTCATAGCTGGATGTATAGGCTTGTATGGCCTTTTGCTGCTCCTCCATCCTCTGAAGCATATAGAGGATTGAGTTCCACTGCGTCACAACCTCTTGCTTCAGGTGATGGCGGGGCAGGTTCAAGAGTGTTTGCTGGCGCTCCAGTCTTCGGCACGCAGTCGCTGAATGGCGAAAGTGGCCAGAAATTTTTCGGGCCACCCAAAGTGTCTCCTGCACGCCCCTGTCGCTTTTCAGAAAATTTTGCACCACCAAGTTTATTGTGTGAGCAAAACATGGGACATGCTGGAATTTGCCCAGATGTAATGCCCGCACAATATTGGTGGCGTTGTCAGATATCACAAATCCCCAGGAGAGTCTAAGTGGGGTAAGCCACTGGGCGATGATTTCCCTCAGTTTCTCTAAGAGGTTGTCGGCGGTGTGCCTCTTACTGAAACCGGTGATACACAGCGTAGCCTGCCTTGGAACGAGCTTGCATTTCTGAGCTGCTGCTACTGGTGACGCTGCTGCTGTTGCTGCGTAAGGTGATACATCTACCCAGTGGGCTGTCACAGTCATATAGTCCTTAGTCTGCCCTGTTCCAATTGTCCACTTGTCCGTGGTTAAGTGGACATTGGGTACAATGGCATTTTTCAGGACACTGAGGACACTTTTTCTGACATTTCTGTACAGTCTCGGTATCGCCTGCCTAGTGAAGTGGAATCTAGACGGGATTTGGAACCGGGGACACACTACCTCCATCAATTGTCTAAATCCCACTGCACTAATGGCGGATACCGGACGCACGTCTAACACCAACATAGCAGTCAAGGCCTCAGTTATACGTTTTGCTTCAGGATGACTGCTGTCGTACTTCATCCTCCTCGCTAAGGACTGTTGGAGGGTCAATTGTTTAGTAAAAGTAGTGGTGTTCCTACTTCCTCTCTGGGATGATGAACGACTCCCAGCAGCAGCAACAGCAGCAGTGGCAGCAGTAGGCGTAGCAATGCAGGATCCTCCGGAGGAATCCCGGATAGGAGAGTCAGTCATGCCAGTGACATGGCCTGCAGGACTACTTCCGATCCTGACTAAGGAGGAAATTGACGAGGAGGGAGTTGACGGTGTGGTTTGCAGGTGCTTGGATACAACAGGACAACGGGATTTAGGTGTCCCTGGACTGCTTACGGTCTTAGCCAAAGTTTCTGAACTTGACAGTAACTTTTTATGAACGCGCTGCAGGTGCCGTATAAGGGAGGATGTTCCCAGGTGGTTAACGTCTCTACTCTTACTTATTTCACCTTTACATATGGTACATATGGCAAGACAGTTGTTGTCCGGATTTGGATAGAAATATTGCCAGACCAAAGAGGTGGAATGTTTGGTCTTCTGCCCAGACATGACCGTGATGGGCTTTTTCATCCCACAGACAACAACTGTCTCCCCTGGAGCCTGATTTAAACAAACCACATCACCATCAGAATCCTCCTCGCCAACTTCCTCCTCAGCACCAGCTACACCAGTATCCTCATCCTGTTGTACTTCAACAGTGGCATCTTCAATTTGCATATCAGCAAGTGCACTGTGGGTGCTCCTTTCAGCACTTGCAGGGGGTGTGCAAATGGTGGAAAGAGCCACCTCTTCCTGTCCAGTGCTGGGAAGGTCAGGCATCGCAACCACCACCACACTTGGACTCTCCTTGGGGATTTGTGATATCTTCTTAGAACGCACAGTTCTTCGCTGTGCTTTTGCCAGCTTAACTCGTTTGATTTTTTTAGTGGGAGGAGGGCTTCCATCGTCATGTGAAGCTGAACCACTAGTCATGAACTTAGGGAAAGACCTTAGCCGTTCCTTGCCACTCCGGGTCGTAAATGGCATATTGGCAAGTTTACGTTTCTCTTCAGATGATTTAAATGTTTTTTTCAAGGTCATTTTCCTGAACTTTGCCATTTGGGATTGTATGTGCCCTCTACTATGACATTGGGCATCGGCCTTGGCAGACGACGTTGATGGCATGTTATCGTCTATGTCATGACTAGTGGCAGCAGCTTCAGCACTAGGAGGAAGTGGTTCTTGATCTTTCTCTATTTTATTTTTATCAGAGAAAGTTTGGTCCTCCATTTATGTTATATCGATTTGATATATACGTGCGGCACACAAACAGAGAAAATATTTTTTTATTTTTGCTGGAGAGTAGTGCACTTTGTGGGTTACACCACCCTTTAAGAAATGAGCCAGCCGGCCCTTAACTTATGACACAGGCGCACGCTTGGCACTACTTTGTTGATGCACGTGCGGCTACTGCGCACACAATTCACAAACACAGAAAAAATATTTTCTTATTTGGTTTGGAGTGTACTTTGGGGGTTACAGCACCCTTTAACCGTCAAGCCAGCCGGCCCTTTACTTATGACACAGGCGCACGCTTGGCACTACTTTGTTGATGCACTTGCTGCTACTGCGCACACAATTCACAAACACAGAAAATATTTTGTTATTTGGTTTGGAGTGTACTTTGAGGGTTACAGCACCCTTTAACGGTCAAGCCAGCCGGCCCTACACTTATGACACAGGCGCACGCTTGGCACTACTTTGTTGATGCACGTGCGGCTACTGCGCACACAATTCACAAACAAAGAAAATATATATTTTTTTGGTTTGGACTGGAATGTACTTTGGGGGTTACAGCACCCTTTAACGGTCAAGCCAGCCGGCCCATTACTTATGACACAGGCGCACGCTTGGCACTACTTTGTTGATGCACTTGCTGCTACTGCGCACACAATTCACAAACACAGAAAATATATATTTTTTTGGTTTGGACTGGAATGTACTTTGGGGGTTACAGCACCCTTTAACGGTCAAGCCAGCCGGCACATTACTTATGACACAGGCGCACGCTTGGCACTACTTTGTTGATGCACGTGCGGCTACTGCGCACACAATTCACAAACACAGGAAATTTTTTTTTTTTTGGTTTGGAGTGTACTTTGGGCATTACAGCACCCATTAACGGTCAAGCCAGCCGGCCCTTTACTTATGACACAGGCGCACGCTTGGCACTACTTTGTTGATGCACGTGCGGCTACTGCACACACAATTCACAAACACAGAAAATATTTTTTTTTTGGTTTGGACTGGAGTGTACTTTGGGGGTTACAGCACCCTTTAACGGTCAAGCCAGCCAGCCGTTTACTTATGACACAGGCGCACGCTTGGCACTACTTTGTTGATGCATGTGCGGCTACTGCGCACACAATTCACAAACACAGAAAATATATATTTTTTTGGTTTGGACTGGAATGTACTTTGGGGGTTACAGCACCCTTTAACGGTCAAGCCAGCCGGCCCATTACTTATGACACAGGCGCACGCTTGGCACTACTTTGTTGATGCACGTGCGGCTACTGCGCACACAATTCACAAACACAGAAAAAATATTTTGTTATTTGGTTTGGAGTGTACTTTGGGGGTTACAGCACCCTTTAATGGTCAAGCCAGCTGGCCCTTTACTTATGACACAGGCGCACGCTTGGCACTACTTTGTTGATGCACGTGCGGCTACTGCGCGCACAATTCACAAACACAGAAAATTAGTTTTTTTTTGGTTTGGACTGGAGTGTACTTTGGGGGTTACAGCACCCTTTAACGGTCAAGCCAGCCGGCCCTTTACTTATGACTAGGGATGTGCAGGCTCGGTTCTACTCGGTTCCGTTCGGTTCTTTTTACCGGATCTTATTGGGTTTCAGCTGTCACGAGTTTTGGATAGCCAATAAGATTCGGTAAAAAGAACCGAACGGAACCGAGTAGAACCGAGCCTGCACATCCCTACTTATGACACAGGCGCACGCTTGGCACTACTTTGTTGATGCACGTGCGGCTACTGCGCACACAATTCACAAACACAGAAAAAATATTTTGTTATTTGGTTTGGAGTGTACTTTGGGGGTTACAGCACCCTTTAACAGTCAAGCCAGCCGGCCCTTTACTTATGACACAGGTGCACGCTTGGCACTACTTTGTTGATGCATGTGCGGCTACTGCACACACAATTCACAAACACAGAAAATATTTTTTTTTTTGGTTTGGACTGGAGTGTACTTTGGGGGTTACAGCACCCTTTAACGGTCATGCCATCCAGCCCTTTACTTATGACACAGGTGCACGCTTGGCACTACTTTGTTGATGCACGTGCGGCTACTGCGCACACAATTCACAAACACAGAAAATATTTTTTTTTGGTTTGGACTGGAGTGTACTTTGGGGGTTACAGCACCCTTTAACGGTCAAGCCAGCCGGCCCTTTACTTATGACACAGGCGCACGCTTGGCACTACTTTGTTGATGCACGTGCGGCTACTGCGCACACAATTCACAAACACAGAAAATATTTTTTTTTTGGTTTGGACTGGAGTGTACTTTGGGGGTTACAGCACCCTTTAACGGTCAAGCCAGCCGGCCCTTTACTTATGACACAGGCGCACGCTTGGCACTACTTTGTTGATGCACGTGCGGCTACTGTGCACACAATTCACAAACACAGAAAAAATTTTTTTTTTTGGTTTGGAGTGTACTTTGGGCGTTACAGCACCCATTAACGGTCAAGCCAGCCGGCCCTTTACTTATGACACAGGCGCACGCTTGGCACTACTTTGTTGATGCACGTGCGGCTACTGCACACACAATTCACAAACACAGAAAATATTTTTTTTTTTGGTTTGGACTGGAGTGTACTTTGGGGGTTACAGCACCCTTTAATGGTCAAGCCAGCCAGCCGTTTACTTATGACACAGGCGCACGCTTGGCACTACTTTGTTGATGCACGTGCGGCTACTGCGCACACAATTCACAAACACAGAAAATATTTTTTTTTTGGTTTGGACTGGAGTGTACTTTGGGGGTTACAGCACCCTTTAATGGTCAAGCCAGCCAGCCCTTTACTTATGACACAGGCGCACGCTTGGCACTACTTTGTTGATGCACGTGCGGCTACTGCGCACACAATTCACAAACACAGAAAATATATTATTTTTTTAGCACTTGGGGGGAGCACCCCTGACGGACAGAGCACCGCCTGGACAACACTACAGCACCCCTTTAGGACTGGGACACTGCACAGGACTTTGGAGTGAACACAGCCCCTATGGAGAACTGACACAACACAGTCCAGCCAGCCCCTATGGACTTTGAAGTAGTGGACACAGCCCTTATGGACAACAGCAGCACAGCACAGCACAGCACAACACAACTCTGCACTACACTACACTACACAGCCCTAACTCCCACCCTCCCTCTTCACTGTCCACAGCCAAGTGAGAAAATGGCGCCGACGCGGGTACCTTATATAGGATACAAAACCCGCGAGACCCGGAAGGCGGGATGATGACGTTTTGCCTCGATTTCAGATCCGAGTCTGGCGGGAAAAGTCGAGCCTGACTCGGATCTGCCTCGGATTGGGGGTTCTCGGGGGGGTTCGGATTTTAGAAATCCGAACCCGCTCACCCCTAATTCAAAGACATGGAGATCAGCCCCATATAATCCTTTCCCTGAGGCATATGAGAGCATACGCTACACGCAAAATAATTGCACATTTCCAATGAATGTAAGTCTAGAAACTGTTAATGGTCTCCTGGGAAGCACAGTATGTATCTCATCTCAGCATCTCAGTAGGATGACCACAGTACTTACAAACACAAAATTTCAAAAACAGTAAACCCTCACTCTGATCATTAACACAACTCTGGCTCATGGACATTTGATTCTGGCACTAACTGCACATCCCAAAAAGAGAGGAATATCTGCTGTTGGTTCTGAGGCTTTTTTATGTCTTGTATAGCATGTACAGTATCCTATCCTGGTGGCGGTTTGGGTATGGTGGTGGTTGGGATGCCTGTGGTCACAATACCGACAATGGCATTGTGACAGTCAGAATCCAGACCCAACTATATAAGTACCCTAACCCCTAACCCTCCTAATCTCTAAATGAAATTGAATGCTGTAAGTATTTGACCTTTTTTTGAAATGGCTGAAGATTATCCTTCGAAATGTTGGGTCCTGTTCCTGAGAGATGAAATGACAACTGCTCAGCGTCACTGATAGATGAAATGACAACTGCTCAGCGTCACTGAGAGATGAAATGACAACTGCTCAGCGTCACTGATAGATGAAATGACAACTGCTCAGCATCACTGAGAGATGAAATGACAACTGCTCAGCGTCACTGAGAGATGAAATGACAACTGCTCAGCGTCACTGAGAGATGAAATGACAACTGCTCAGCGTCACTGAGAGATGAAAAGACAACTGCTCAGCGTCACTGAGAGATGAAATGACAACTGCACAGCATCACTGAGAGATGAAATGACAACTGCTCAGCATCACTGAGAGATGAAATGACAACTGCTCAGCATCACTGAGAGATGAAATGACAACTGCTCAGCGTCACTGAGAGATGAAATGACAACTGCTCAGCATCACTGAGAGATGAAATGACAACTGCTCAGCGTCACTGAGAGATGAAATGACAACTGCTCAGCGTCACTGAGAGATGAAATGACAACTGCTCAGCGTCACTGATAGATGAAATGACAACTGCTCAGCGTCACTGAGAGATGAAATGACAACTGCTCAGCGTCACTGAGAGATGAAATGACAACTGCTCAGCATCACTGAGAGATGAAATGACAACTGCTCAGCGTCAGTGAGAGATGAAAAGACAACTGCTCAGCGTCACTGAGCGATGAAATGACAACTGCTCAGCGTCACTGAGAGATGAAATGACAACTGCTCAGCGTCACTGAGAGATGAAAAGACAACTGCTCAACGTCACTGAGAGATGAAATGACAACTGCTCAGCGTCACTGAGAGATGAAATGACAACTGCTCAGCATCACTGAGAGATGAAATGACAACTGCTCAGCGTCACTGAGAGATGAAATGACAACTGCTCAGCATCACTGAGAGATGAAATGACAACTGCTCAGCGTCACTGAGAGATGAAATGACAACTGCTCAGCGTCACTGAGCGATGAAATGACAACTGCTCAGCATCACTGAGAGATGAAATGACAACTGCTCAGCGTCACTGAGAGATGAAATGACAACTGCTCAGCGTCACTGAGAGATGAAATGACAACTGCTCAGCATCACTGAGAGATGAAATGACAACTGCTCAGCGTCACTGAGAGATGAAATGACAACTGCTCAGCATCACTGAGAGATGAAATGACAACTGCTCAGCGTCACTGAGAGATGAAATGACAACTGCTCAGCGTCACTGAGAGATGAAATGACAACTGCTCAGCATCACTGAGAGATGAAATGACAACTGCTCAGCATCACTGAGAGATGAAATGACAACTGCTCAGCATCACTGAGAGATGAAATGACAACTGCTCAGCGTCACTGAGCGATGAAATGACAACTGCTCAGCGTCACTTAGCGATGAAATGACAACTGCTCAGCGTCACTGAGAGATGAAATGACAACTGCTCAGCGTCACTGAGAGATGAAATGACAACTGCTCAGCGTCACTGAGAGATGAAATGACAACTGCTCAGCGTCACTGAGAGATGAAATGACAACTGCTCAGCGTCACTGAGCGATGAAATGACAACTGCTCAGCGTCACTGAGCGATGAAATGACAACTGCTCAGCGTCACTGAGAGATGAAATGACAACTGCTCAGCGTCACTGAGAGATGAAATGACAACTGCTCAGGGTCACTGAGAGATGAAATGACAACTGCTCAGCGTCACTGAGAGATGAAATGACAACTGCTCAGCGTCACTGAGAGATGAAATGAAAACTGCTCAGCGTCACTGAGAAATGACAACTGCTCAGCGTCACTGAGAGATGAAATGACAACTGCTCAGCATCACTGAGAGATGAAATGAAAACTGCTCAGCGTCACTGAGAGATGAAATGACAACTGCTCAGCGTCACTGAGAGATGAAATGACAACTGCTCAACGTCACTGAGAGATGAAATGAAAACTGCTCAGCGTCACTGAGAAATGACTAAGGAGAATAAGAGCACAGGAGTAAATCATCAACATATTGCATCAGAACATATCCACAAGTAGTTTGAAAGGATCGCAGACTATTATGCAGAATTTGAGAGAGTAAAGTTGGACTGTGGGGGAGCGGAGTTCAATTTCCCCAATAATAATAAACGCAAAGAAGTATTAAATGCCAGGGTGTAAGGGTATAGAAGAGAAAGTAGAAAATAGATTAATACCAATAAAGTGACAGTAGGTAGATGGTATTTGCATTCGTATGACAGCTGGATTAGGTACTAGGGGCATTACTGCCCATTAAATCCTGCACAGGCTGATAATCTCTCTCCCTCTCATTCTTGTTAACAAGGAAAAACTTTGGCTGTTCTGAGAATCCAAATTAAAATACCCTCTTGTAACAGCCTTCAGTAAACCCAATTTTAAACTTTAGGGTTTTATGGATAGTGTGGTATCCTTGGTCTCATTGGCACTTGCCTGACACTTTTTAGGTATGCCCCATTACTGCTGCTAAATTTATCATTAATCCAGTATCCTGTCCATCTTTCCACAAAGTGAGTCTGGCACATGAGATAACATTGATTCTTGCAAAAGTATTCAACCTGCCAACAAGTCAACGGATATGTCTGTATTACAAATGACACTTGCACAGATTGTTCCATCCAGATAATATGTCTATTGTGCAAACCCATAGTCTCTTAAAGAACATTAATATATATATATATATATATATATATATATTAGAGATGAGCGGGTTCGGTTCTCAGAGAACCGAGGCCACCCGAATTTAGCATAACCGAGTCGAATCCAAGCAGGCTCAGAGGTTCCCACCTTACTCGGTTCTCGAAACTGAGGCAAAACCATAGAGACGGAAATCTCGCGGTTCGCGAGCTTTCGCCTCTATGATCAATGTAGTATATAAGGGACCACACGACAGACACCATTTCCACTCCGGCTGTGTAAAGTGAACAGCGAGGGTGGGTAGTGTAGGGCTGGGAGAGATACTGGTGCTATCTGCTGTGTCCTGGGCTGGTGACTGCTGATCCATTCTGGTCTCTGGTCACGGTGCTGTCTGGTGATCCATCTGGGCTTGTGCTGTGTCCATCTCTGGGCCCAAGTTCTGGACTCCAAAAAAAAAAAGTGTCTTTTTAAGTTTTTATATTGTGTACGTGGGTGTTAGGCTTAACCACATTAGCGCACGAGATCCAGCAACTACAGTACAGTCGTGTTCAATCAAAAAAAAAAAGTGTCTTATATATTTTTTTCTTCTGTGTGTGCGTGGGTGTTAGGCTTAACCACATTAGCGCACAAAATCCAGCGACTGCTGTCGTGTTCAATTAAAAAAAAACAATACAAGTGTCACTGTCTTATATATTTTTTCTTCTGTGTGTGCGTGGGTGTTAGGCTTAACCACAATAGTGCACAAGATACAGCGACTAGTCGTGTTCAATAAAAAAAAACAATTAAAGTGTCATATTTTTTTCTTGTTTGTGTGGGTGGGTTTTCGGCTTAACCCCATAACTAGACAAGATCCAGCCAGCAACGCAAGATGCAACCTTGTGCTGCCAGACTCCAGTCGTGATCAATCGTTACTCTGGGGCCAAGTTCTTCTGGAGCTGACAAAAAATATAGATCATCATTTGTAATTTTTTCTAATATTTTTGTGTTTGTCGCACGACTGCACGTGTGTTAATTTTGTAACCGCACCTTGGCTACACTATTGGTGATTGTGACACTGCTTCTAGACTTCACAAAAAATATGGAGGGCTGTCACATGACAGGAGAGCAAGGCCAAGAACCACATGTTGTAGCTGCCGACAGCAGTGCAAGACCGTCAACTTCCTCGACCTCTAGGAAGGCCCATGCCCCAGGGCTTAAGTCACGCCACCGATATGGTAGTAATAGTAAAGCAGGTTTTACTGAAATTAAGAAAAAAAAAATTGAAAGATTATTTGACTTTAGATACTCCAAAAATTGGCAATATGCCATTCACTACACGAAGTGGCAAGGAAAGGATAAGGGCTTGGCCTTCTTACTTTATGAAGAAGACTGCTGATTCTGATAGTCTTCCTGCTTGTAGTAGTAGTGGTGGTGGTCCAATTCAAAATGTGAAAGTTGTTAAGACAGCTCCGGGAAAACCAACTGTGTGCCCTGAGAAATCGAAATCACAAATCCCCGAGGAGAGTGCAAGTGTGTCCGCAGTTGCCATGTGTGAGCCCAACCTAAATACTAGTATACTGGAGGATCCTCCAAGTCCAACATTTGTGTGCCCTCTGTAAATGTGGGGAAGGAATAGGCATTTTAAGCAAATGCCAAGGGCATCTGGAATTCCTGGGGGCATTCCACGCTCTGCTGGCTGCTGCAGAGATTGATAAGAGCTCAGCTCTCTGATCAGGCTAGTGCAGGGGGGTGTTGAGGGTAATTTCTCCTCTCTGTACTCTTCAGGAAACATGCAACTTACAAGGAAGTGCATTTTTTTTCAGAAACCCCCTCGAGTGCCCCCCCAGCACCAGCAGTGTCTGGCTACAGCTTCCCGGCTAAACAGTGAGTGGAGTGCAGTACTGCTGGGGAAACCTTCTATAAAGAGGAATGCTGCTACTTCTGCTTTTGTGATACAGTGTATCCACTGCCCCCATTTACCCCCTCACTACCTAAGGATATGGGCATGCATTTCAGTCACTGTGCCAGCTGTTGCAACCAGCAACAACTTACATTCAGTGGCGTAACTAGGGCAGGGCGAGCGGGGTACGTGCCCTGGGTGCTGTGGCAGGCCCAGCAAAGGGGGGCGTCACCGGCCAAGACATTGTACCTGCACCGCCTCCCCGTCACCATTGCACCAGGTCCCAGATGACTTTATTACTGTGAAGAGCAGGCAAGAAGTGTGCCACTGCCTGCTGTTGCTGCTGGGGACTGTAGGGGGAGCTGCAGCAGAAGTGCGCAGCCCCTCCCAAGCAGTGTTGCCATTCAGAGCTGACGCCGGAGGCCAGGATGAATCTCCTTCCCCAGCGCTGTCTCTGCTCCGGACCAGCCACTGCAGCCAAGTAAGTAAGTATTATTTTTTTTTGCTGGTGGGGGTCGGGCTGCCAGTGGGTGGAGGGGTAACTTTCAATTGATGTCAGCCTTGTTTTTACTTGGCTGGCTGCATCTGTGTGAAGGGTGTGTGTGTGTCACTGTGTGTGTGTATCTGTGTCAGTGTGTCAGTGTATGTGTGTGTATGTCACTGTGTCAGTGTATGTGTGTCAGTATGTGTGTCAGCATGTGTGTGTCACTGTGTGTGTATGTGTGTCACTGTGTGTTTGTATCTGTGTCACTGTATGTGTGTATCTGTGTGCAGGGCTGTCATCAGAAAGTGTGTGGCCCAAGACTGATGTAATAGGCAGCTTCCCCCCCTCCCCGGGGGAAATTTCTGAAAGCAGCCCTATTATGGGGGTGGGTGTGTTGAGGGGCGGTGTCTGAGGAGGGGAAGGGAAACTCCCTAATTGAGCCTGGCAACCGCAGTGTGGTTAATCCTGTCTATATATATATATATATATATATATATATATATATATACAGTATATCTATATCAGGACAATCTTGGAACTTATTTATGTCAATAGATAACGCAATAAGTGGCTCCAACAACACAGATAAAGCTTTGCATTAAAACTAAATGTCAGAACTAAGGTGTATAACACCTGGGCATATGTTCCTGTGGGTGCCAGTCTCTGTCACACACACACACACACACACACACACACACACACACGCACACACACACACACACACACACACACACACACACAGCCTCTTCCCTGTCCGAACAACACATCACCCCCACCCCTTATAGGTTTAATGTTTCTCTCCCCCTCACCCCTCCTGTTATAAAATATATTGCATTGGTTTCTCCCCCCTCACCCCACTCCTTAAATAATATATATAATGATTTATAGCACCTACGCTAATGGGTGGTCTGGGTTCTGCTCAGTCCTCCCGGGCCCCAACATTCCTACTTGGGCAGCTGAGCTCCAGCAGCCAGCCTACTTCTGGCCCGTTGTCTTCTTGTGGTCCCAAGGTGGTGCGGCGCTGTCATCATCGCCGGAGGAAGGAGGCCAACAGGGACAGCCAGGTGCCGGTGGTCAGTCGTATATTTGTAAGTCACCCAGCACCTGAAGGCAGTTGGTTGGGCACAGAAGCTGGGCTGGAGCATCCTTGCTACAGCCCTGCATATGCGCAGATGCTCAAATTGGCTAAACACTGCCCAAATGGAGCATGTTTGTATGTGACCAGGCAGTGAGAGACAGCCTGTGTCTGTTGCAGCATGGCAGACAACTGAGGGGCCCAGCACAGAGGGAAGGTGTAGGAGTGGGCGGCGGGCCCTTCCTCACTGTCTGAGTGTGCGGGCCCGGGACTTCAGTCCCGGCAGCCCCCCCGATGGCGGCCCTGTCTGTGTGTGTGTCACTGTGTCAGTGAATGTGCAGTGTGATGTGTATGTGTGTATGTGTCACTGTGTGTATCTGTATCAGTGTGTGTGTATGTGTGTCAGTGTGCGTGTCACTGTGATAAGAAGATAAGAGGAGAGGTAGAAATGTAGGAAGATAAGAGGATAAGTAGTAGAGTAGGATAATAAGAGGAGAGGCAGTAGAGTAGGAAGATAAGAGGAGAGGAGGAAGAGTAGGAAGATAAGAGAGGTACAGTAGGAAGAAAAGAGGAGAGGTAGAAGAGTAGGATGTTAAGAGGAGAGTTAGTAGAGTAGGAAGATAATATGAAAGGTAGCAGAGTAGAATGATTAGAGGAGAGGTAGTAGAGTAGGATGATAAGAGGAGAGATAGTAGAGTAGGAAGATAAGAGGAGAGGTAGCAGAGTAGAATGATTAGAGGAGAGATAGTAGAGTAGGATGATAAGAGGATAGGTAGGAGAGTAGGAAGAAAAAAGGAGAGGTAGAAGAGTAGGAAGATAAGAGGTGAGGGAGTAGAATAGGAAGATAAGAGGAGAGGTACAGTAGGAAGAAAAGAGGAGAGGTAGAAGAGTAGGATGTTAAGAGGAGAGGAAGTACAGTAGGAAGATAATAGGAAAGGTAGCAGAGTAGAATGATTAGAGGAGAGGTAGTAGAGTAGGATGATAAGAGGAAAGGTAGAAGAGTAGGAAGATAAGAGGAGAGGTATTAGAGTAGGATGATAAGAGGAGAGGTAGTAGAGTAGGAAGATGAGGAGAGGTAGCAGATTAGAATGTTTAGAGGAGAGGTAGTAGAGTTGGATGATAAGAGGATAGGTAGAAGAGTAGGAAGATAAGAGGAGAGGGAGTAGAATAGGAAGATAAGAGGAGAGGTACAAGAGTAGGAAGATAAGAGGAGAGGTAGTAGAGTAGGATGATAAGAGGATAGGTAGAAGAGTAGGAAGATAAGAGGAGATGTAGTAACATAGGATGGTAAGAGGAGAGGAAGCAGAGTAGGAAGATAAGAGGAGAGGAAGAAGAGTAGTAAGAGAAGAAGAAAGTTAAGTGAGTAGGAAGAGAAGAGTAGCAGTAGTAGAGTTGCGAGATAAGAGGAGAGGTAGAAAAGTAGAAGTAAAGAGGAGAGGTAGAAGAGTAGGATGATAAGAGGAGATGAAGTAGAGTAGGAAAATAAGAGGAGAGGTAGAAGAGTAGGAAGAAAAGAGGAGAGGAACAAGAGTAGGAAGATAAGAGGAGAGGTAGTAGAGTAGGAAGATAAGAGGAGAGGTAGTAGAGTAGGAAGATAAGAGGAGAGTTAGTAGAGTAGGATGATTAGAGGAGAGGTAGAAGAGTAGGAAGATAGGAGGAGAGGTAGTAGAGTAGGATAATGATAGGAGAGGTAGAAGAGTAGGAAGATAAGAGGAGAGGAGGTAAAGTAGGAAGATAAGAGGACAGGAAGATAAGAGAAGAGGTACAAGAGTAAGAAGATAAGAGGAGAGTTAGAAGAGTAGGAAGATAAGAGGAGAGGTAATAGAGTAGGGTGATAAGAGGAGAGGTTGAAGAGTAGGAAGATAAGAGGAGAGGTGGTAAAGTAGGAAGCAAAGAGGAGAGGTAGTAAACTAGAAAGATAAGAGGAGAGGTAGTAAAGTAGAAAGATGAGGGGAGAGATAGTAGAGTAGAAAGTTTAGACGAGTCGCAGTAAAGTAGGAAGATAAGAGGAGAGGTAGTAAAGTAGAAAGATGAGGGGAGAGATAGTAGAGTAGAAAGTTTAGACGAGTCGCAATAAAGTAGGAAGATAAGAGGAGAGGTAGAGAAGGATGATAAGAGGAGAGGTAATAGAGTAGGTTGACAAGAGGAAGTATAGTAGGAATATACGATGACAGGAAGTAAAGTAGGAAGATAAGATTAGAGGTATTTAAGAAGGAAGTTAAGAGGAGAGGTAGGAAAGATGGATGATAAGAGGAGAGGTAGCAAAGTACAATTATAAGTAGAGGTAATAGAGTAGGATGATAAGAAGAGAGGTACTAGAGTAAGAATATAAGAGGAGAGGTAGAAGAGTAGGAAGATAAGAGGAGAGGTAGTAGAGGTGGATGATAAGAGGAGAGGTAGTAGAGTAGGATGATGACAGGAGAGGTAGAAGAGTAGGAAGATGAGAGGTAGTAGAGTAGGAAGATAAGAGGAGACTTAGTAGAGAAGGATGATGGCAGGAGAGGTAGTAAAGTAAGAACATAAGAGGAGAGGCAGTAAAGTAGGAAAATAAGAGGAGTGGTAGTAGAGTAGGATGATAAGAGGAGAGGCAGCAGAATAGGATGATAAGAGGAGATGTAGTAAAGTAGGATGATAAGAGGAGATTTAGTATAGTAGGAATATACGATGACAGGTAGTAAAGTAGGAAGGTAAGATTAGAGGTAGTTAATAAGGAAGTTAAGAGGAGAGGTAGGAAAGATGGATGATAAGATGAGAGGTAGCAGAGTAGAATTATAAGACGAGAGTTAGTAAAGTAGGAAGATACGAGGAGAGGTAGTAAAGTAGGAATATAAGAGGTCAGGTAGTAAAGTAGGAAGATAAGAGGAAAGATAGTTTATTAGGAAGACAAAAGGTGAGGTAGTAGAGTATGATGATAAGAGTAGATGTAGTAGAGTAGGATATAAGAGGATAGGTAGAAAAGAAGGAAGATAAGAGGAGATGTAGTACTTTAGGATGATAAGAGGATAGGCAGCAGAGTAAGAAGATAAAATGTTGAAGAGTATTAAGATAATAAGAGAATTAGGAGAGTAGGAAGATAAGATGCGAAGTAGTAAAGTAGGAAGATAAGAGGAGAGGTAGTAGAGTAGGATGTTAAGCGGAGAGGTAGTAGAGTAGGATGATAAGAGGAGAGGTAGTAGAGTAGGATATTAAGAGGAGAGGTATTAGAGTAGGAAGATAAGAGGAGAGGTAGTAAAGTAGGAAGATAAGAAGAGAGGCAGTACAATAGTAAGATTAAAGGATAAGTAGTAGAGTAGGATGCTAAGAGGATAGGTAGAAGAGTAGGAAGATAAGAGGAGAGGTAGTAAAGTAGGATGGTAAGAGGAGAGGAAGCAGAGTAGGAAGATAAGAGGAGAGGTAGAAGAGTAGTAAGATAAGAAGAAAGTTAAAAGAGTAGGAAGAGAAGAGGAGCAGTAGTAGAGTTGCGAGATAAGAGGAGAGGTAGTAAAGTAGGAAGAAAAGAGGAGATGTAGAAGAGTAGGATGATAAGAGGAGAGGTAGTAGAGTAGGAATATAAGAGGAGAGGTAGAAGAGTAGGAAGATTAGAGGAGAGGTAGTAGAGTAGGAAGATAAGAGGAGAGGTAGTAGAGCAGGAAGATAGGTGGAGAGGTAGTAGAGTAGGAAGATAAGAGGAGAGATAGTAGAGTAGGATGATGAGAGGAGAGGTAGAAGAGAAGGAAGATAAGAGGAGAGGTAGTAGAGTAGGATAATGATAGGAGAGGTAGAAGAGTAGGAAGATAAAAGGAGAGGTATTAGACGAGGAAGTTAAGAGGAGAGGTAGTAGAGTAGGATGATGAGTGGAGAGGTAGATGAGTAGGAAGAAAAGAGGAGAGGTAGTAAAGTAGGAAGATAAGAGGACAGGTAGTAAAGTAGAAAGATAAGAGGAGAGGTAGAAAAATGGAAAGATGAGAGGAGAAATAGTAGAGTAGAAAGATTAGACGAGTCGTAGTAAAGTAGGAAGATAAGAGGAGAGGTAGAATAGGATGATAAGAAGAGAGGTACTAGAGTAAGAATATAAGAGGAGAGGTAGAAGAGGTGGATGACAGGAGGAGAGGTAGTAGAGTAAGATGATTAGATGAGAGGTAGTAGAGTAGGATGATGAGAGGAGAGGTAGAAGAGCAGGAAGATAAGAGGAGAGGTAGAAGAGTAGGAAGATAGGAAGAGAGTTAGAGAGCAGGAACATAGGAGAAGAAGTAGTAGAGTAGGAAGATAAGAGGAGAGGTAGAAGAGTAGGAGGATAAGTGGAAAGGTAGTAAAGTAGGAAGAAAAGAGGAGAGGTAGAAGAGTAGGATGATAAGAGGAGAGATAGTAGAGTAGGAAGATAAGAGGAGAGGTAGTAGAGTAGGAAGATACGAGGAGAGGTAGTAGAGTAGGAAAATAAGAGGAGAGGTAGTAGAGTAGGAAGATAAGAGTAGAGGTAGTAGAGTAGAAAGATATGAGGTGAGGTAATAGAGTAGGATAATGAGAGGAGAGGTACAAGAGTAGGAAGATAAGAGGAGATGTAGTAGAGTAGGATGATGAGAGGAGAGGTAGAGGAGTAGGAAGATAAGAGGAGAGGTAGTAGAGTAGGAAGATAAGAGCAGAGGTAGTAGAGTAGGATGATGAGAGGAGAGGTACAAGAGTAGGATGATAAGAGGAGAGGAAGTAGAGTAGGAAAAAAAGAGGAGAGGTAGTAGAGTAGGATGATGAGTGGAGAGGAAGAAGAGTAGGAAGACAAGAGGCGAGATAGTAGAGTAGAATAATGAGAGGAAAGGTAGAAGAGTAGGAAGATAAGAGGATAGTTAGAAGACTAGGAAGATAAGATTAGAGGTAGTAGAGTAGGATGATGAGAGGAGAGGTAGTAGAGTAGGAAGATAAGAGGAGAGGTAGTAAAGTAGGAAGATAAGAGGACAGGTAGTAAAGTAGGAAGATAAGAGGAGAGGTAGTAGCGTAGGATGATAAAAGGAGAGGTTGAAGAGTAGGAAGATAAGAGGAGAGGTACTAGAGTAAGAAGATAAGAGGAGAGGTAGAAGAGTAGGAAGATAAGAGGAGAGGTAATAGACTAGGATGATAAGAGGAGAGGTTGACGTGTGGGAAGTTAAAAGGAGAGGTGGTAGAGTAGGAAACTAAGAGGAGAGGTAGTAAAGAAGAAACATAAGAGGAGAGGTAGTAAATTAGAAAGAGTCATAGTAAAGTAGGAAGATAAGAGGAGAGGTAATAGAGTAGGATGGTAAGAGGAGAGGTACTAGAGAAAGAATATAAGAGAGGTAGAAGAGTAGGAAGATTAGAGGAGAGGTAATAGAGGTGGATGATAGGAGGAGAGGTAGTAGAGTAGGATGTTTAGATGAGAGGTAGTAGAGAAGGATGATGAGAGTAGAGGTAGAAGAGTAGGAAGAGAAGAGGAGAGGTAGTAGAGTCAGAAGATAAGAGGAGAGGTAGTAGAGTAGGAATATAAGAGGAGAGGAAGTAGAGAAGGAAAACAAGAGGAGAGGTAGTACAGGAGGACGATAAGAGGAAAGGTACTAAAGCAGGAAGATCATAGGAGAGGTAGTAAATTAGGATGATAAGAGGAGAGGTAGTATAGTAGGAATATACGATGACAGGAAGTAAAGTAGGAAGATAAGATTAGAGGTATTTAAGAAGGAAGAGGTAGGAAAGATGGATGATAAGAGGAGAGGTAGCAGAGTAGAATTATAAGACGAAAGTTAGTAAAGCAGGAAGATACGAGGAGATGTAGTAAAGTAGGAACATAAGAGGATAGGTAGTAAAGTAGGAAGATAATAGGAAAGATAGTAGATTATGAAGACAAAAGGTGATGTAGTAGAGTAGGAAGATAAGAGGAGAGATAGAAGAGTAGGAAGAAAAGTGGAAAGGTAGTAAAGTAGGAAGAAAAGAGGAGAGCTAGAAGAGTAGAATGATAAGAGGAGAGGTAGTAGAGTAGGAAAATAAGAGGAGATGTAGTAGAGTAGGATATAAGAGGATAGGTAGAAGAGAAGGAAGATAAGAGGAGATGTAGTACTTTAGGATGATAAGAGTATAGAGTATTAAGATAATAAGAGAATTAGGAGAGTAGGAAGATAAGAGGAGAAGTAGTAAAGTAGGAAGATAAGAGGAGAGGTAGTAGAGTAGGAAGATAAGAGGAGAGGTAGCAGAGTAGGATGATAAGAGGAGAGGTAGGAGAGTAGGATGATAAGAGGAGAGGTAGTAGATTATGATAATAAGAGGAGAGGTAGTAGAGTAGGAAGATAAGAGGAGAGGTAGAAAAGTAGGAAGATAAGAGGAGAGGTAGTAAAGTAGGAAGATAAGAAGAGAGGAAGTACAATAGTAAGATTAAAGGAGAATTAGTAGAGTAGGATGCTAAGAGGATAAGTAGAAGAGTAGGAAGATAAGAGGAGAGGTAGAAAAGTAGGATGGTAAGAGGAGAGGAAGCAGAGTAGGAAGATAAGAGGAGAGGTAGAAGAGTAGTAAGATAAGAAGGAAGTTAAAAGAGTAGGAAGAGAAGAGGAGCAGTAGTAGAGTTGCGGGATAAGAGGAGAGGAAGTAAAGTAGGAAGAAAAGAGGAGAGGTAGAAGAGTAGGATGATAAGAGGAGAGGTAGTAGAGTAGGAAAATAAGAGGAGAGGTAGAAGAGTAGAGGTAGTAGAGTAGGAAGATAAGAGGAGAGGTAGTAGAGCAGGAAGATAAGAGGAGAGGTAGTAGAGTAGGTTGATGAGAGGAGAGGAAGAAGAGTAGTAAGATAAGAGGAGAGGTAGTAGAGCAGGAAGATAAGAGGAGAGGTAGTAGAGTAGGATGATGAGAGGAGAGGTAGAAGAGTAGGAAGATTAGAGGAGAGGTAGTAGAGTAGGATAATGAGAGGAGAGTTAGAAGAGTAGGAAGATAAGAGGAGAGGTAGTAGACTAGGAATTTAAGAGGAGAGGTAGTAGAGTAGGATGATGAGAGGAGAGGTAGACGTGTAGGAAGAAAAGAGGAGAGGTAGTAAAGTAGGAAGATAAGAGGACAGGTTGTAAAGTAGAAAGATAAGAGAGGTAGAAAAATAGAAAGATGAGAGGAGAGAAAGTAGAGTAGAAAGATTAGACGAGTCGTAGTAAAGTAGGAAGATAAGAGGAGAGGTATAATAGGATGATAAGAGTAGAGGTAATAGAGTAGGATGATAAGAAGAGAGGTACTAGAGTAAGAATATAAGAGGAGAGGTAGAAGAGTAGGAAGATAAGAGGAGAGGTAGTAGAGGTGGATGATAGGAGGAGAGGTAGTAGAGTAGGATGATGACAGGAGAGGTAGAAGAGTAGGAAGATGAGAGGTAGTAGAGTAGGAAGATAAGAGGAGACTTAGTAGAGAAGGATGATGACAGGAGAGGTAGTAAAGTAAGAACATAAGAGGAGAGGCAGTAAAGTAGGAAAATAAGAGGAGTGGTAGTAGAGTAGGATGATAAGAGGAGAGGCAGCAGAATAGGATGATAAGAGGAGAGGTAGTAAAGTAGGATGATAAGAGGAGATTTATTATAGTAGGAATATACGATGACAGGTTGTAAAGTAGGAAGCTAACATTAGAGGTAGTTAATAAGGAAGATAAGAGGAGAGGTAGTAGAGTAGGATGATGAGAGGAGAGGTAGTAGAGAAGGAAGATAAGAGGAGAGGTAGTAAAGTAGGAAGATAAGAGGAGAGGTAGTAAAGTAGGAAGATAATAGGAGAGGTAGTAGAGTAGGATGATAAAAGGAGAGGTTGAAGAGTAGGAAGATAAGAGGAGAGGTACTAGAGTAAGAAGACAAGAGGAGAGGTAGAAGAGTAGGAAGATAAGAGGAGAGGTAATAGACTAGGATGATAAGAGGAGAGGTTGACGTGTGGGAAGTTAAGAGGAGAGGTGGTAGAGTAAGAAACTAAGAGGAGAGGTAGTAAAGAAGAAACATAAGAGGAGAGGTAGTAAAGTAGAAAGAGTCATAGTAAAGTAGGAAGATAAGAGCAGAGGTAATAGAGTAGGATGGTAAGAGGAGAGGTACTAGAGTAAGAATTTTTTGGAGTGCACTTTGGGGTTACACCACCCTTTAACAGACTTATGATGACACAGGCGCACGCTTGGTGCTGCTCCTTTGTTGATGCACATGCAGCTACAGTGCACACAATTACAAACTCAGAAAAGAAGAATTTTTTATTTTTTTGGGAGCGCACTTTGGGGGTTACACCACCCTTTAAAAGACTTATGACACAGGCGCATGCTTGGCACTGCTCCTTTGTTGATGCACGTGCGGCTACAGCCCACACAATTCACAAACCCAGAAGAGAAGAATTTTAATTTTTTTTTGGAGTGCACTTTGGGGATTACACCACCCTTTAACAGACTTATGACACAGGCACGTTTGTTGCTGCTCCTTTGTTGATGCACGTGTGGCTACAGTGCACACAATTCACAACACAGAAAATTATTTTTTATTTATTTTGGAGTGCACCCTTTAACAGACTTATGACACAGGCGCACGCTTGGTGCTGCTCCTTTGTTGATGCATGTACAGCTACAGTGCACACAATTCACAAACACAGAAATAATTTTTTTTTGCACTTGGGGGGAGCACCCCTGATTTACAGATCACCCCCTGGAGAACACTACAGCACCCCTTTAGGACTACAGCCTTTATGGGACACTGCACAACACAGCCCAGTCAGCCCCTATAGACTTTTGGAGTGGACACAGCCCCTATGGACAACTGACTGCAGAACACAGCCCAGCCAGCCCAGCCAGCCCCTATGGACAACAACAGCACAACACAGCCCAGCCAGCCTCTATGGACTTTTCAGAAATCCAAACCCGCTCATCCCTAATTAATACCAATAAAGTGACAGTAGCTAGATGGTATTTGCATTCGGGTGACAGGTGGATTAGGTACTAGGGGCATTACTGCCCATTAAATCCTGCACAGTTTGATAATCTCTCTCCCTCTCATTCTTGTTAACAAGGAAAAACTTTGGCTGTTCTGAGAATCCAAATTAAAATACCCTCTTGTAACAGCCTTCAGTAAACCCAATTTTAAACCCTAGTTTTGGGTAGTGTGGTATTCTAGGTATCATTGGCACTTGCCTGACACTTTGTAGGTCTGCCCCATTACTGCTTCTAAATTTATCATTAATCCAGTATTCTGTCCATCCTTCCACAAAGTGAGTCTGGCACATGAGATAACATTGATTCTTGCAAAAGTATTCAACCTCCCAACAAGTCAATGCATATGTCTGTATTGCAAATGACACTTGCACAGATTGTTCCATCCAGATAATATGTTTATTGTGCAAACCAGTAGTTTCTTAAAGAACATTAATATATATACATATATATATATATATACAGTGTACATATTGTGACACAGTTAGGTTAGGGGGTCCCTCTCCTGGGTAGTGGACTCCTTCCTTACACACACACACAGTAGCAGGGAAGCAGCACACCAGTCTGGATGCAAGTACAAGCTGGTCGGTGCCAGTCTTTATTGTACAATGTCAGAAACATAAAGAAAACATAAATATAAATCCTAGCCCTGTCGGGGCACTAACTTCACAGGTAGTTCCCTCACTACCAGAACCTGGCAGGGCCTAATGCCCTCGCCAGCAACAAAAGCACAGCACAACACTCACAGTTAGGTATCCAAGTGTCTCTGAGCAAACTCCCTGTCTGCTCTCCCAGGTGAGACAATCAGCCCTAAACAAACTAGGCTTATATTGGCCACTCTCAGGTGGAAAACTAACAATCCTGTTACCAGGCTGCGAGAACCAAAACCTGGAGTGGCCGTGGGTGGAGCCCTCCCTCTCCTCTAACCCACAACCCCCAGGTCCCAAACCGGCTTATCAAAAAGCCGAAACTCAAGCCTGCTACACTGCAGACTTTCTCCTGGGGGTTTAAAACACAAAAGACTGGAATCTGGGACAAATGTACCTGCCACAGACCACTTTACCAGTGATCCTATCACAATATATATATATATATACAGTGTATATATATATATATATATATATATATCTATATATATATATATATATATATATATATATATGGTGATAGGGACACTGGTAAAGTGGTCAGTGGTAGATACATTTGTCCTAGGGTTTTGACCTATGTGTTCTAAAACCCCCAGGAGAAAGTCTGCACAGAAGCTGATTTGAGTGTCGGCTTTTTGAAAAGCTGGTTTGGGACCTGGGGGTGTGGATGTGAGGAGAGGGAGGGCTCCATCCACAGGCCACTCCGTGTTTTGGCCTTTTGGCCTGTTAGCAGTCTCATTAGGGTCTGCACCTGGAACTGGCTCATATAGGCTGTGTGTGATTGTAAGCTAGTGTCTAATACCTGGGAGAGCAAGCAGACTGGCTGGCTCAGAGACACTTGCTGAAATCTACCTGTAACTCTTGTGCATACACTTGTGTTGATGGTGGAGGCAGTAGGCCCCACTATTTCTTTAGAGAGGGAAACTCTTGTCTAGTTAGCCCCCAGACAAGGCTAGGATTTACTTTTATGATTTGTTTTCATTTTTTTGTTGCACAATTGTTATATCCTACTTAATACCTCTATGCAATCCAGCCTACAACCTCTAAGGAATCCAGCCTATAATATCTAAACCTTAGATGAAGCTAATTAGCATTGCAAATAGTCGCACACAGAAATAAGTACCTTCTGACTCAGATTGTGGTTCCGAAGCACAAAAAGTTATTATTCAGGCATAAAAGAAAAAGGTACATTATCGCACATGATCTAGACACTACGTGCAAAGGTTACAATAACTATGGTACAATTGATACATACGCAGGTGCTCTGAATCCAGATTCCGGCATCAACATGAAACCTTTGTCACAGGAACAAGAAAAATGACTAGCTAACTAGGGTCAGAGAGCCTGGTTATGAACCCGAATAGAAATAAGCAATACAATAGGCATGAGCTGGCATCTTCACATTGGTTCTTCTTCTTTGGTCTTCTGTTACGACATAGTTCATTGGTCTGTTTGTACTTAAGAAGTTCTGCCTCACAGTGGCTCGTTGTGTACTTTTTCCTGCCGCAAAGCTAAGCAATGAACACTTCATACATTGTACATTCTATCACCTAACTCCCTATAGTTCATAACCTGCACATGCTTGTAGCGATTTCCACACTGATAGAACCGGAGATCTGCAAATACACAGCGGATCAGAATGGCACCAAACATGATCTACTTATTATGTACTAAACCATAAATATCATATAACATACATCTCACAGTATTGCAAATATAAATAAAACTTCGGGTAATAACCTTTATTACTGGGAACCTTTTCATGTAATTGCATGTATATTTGCACGCATTGTGAATACACATGCGATTTCCTATGTGCATGCATGTATTTATCATGAATTTAATATATATATAAATATATATATATATATATATATATTGTGATAGGATCACTGGTAAAGTGGTCTGTGGCAGGTACATTTGTCCCAGATTCCTGTCTTTTGTGTTTTAAACCCCCAGGAGAAAGTCTGCAGTGTAGCAGGCTTGAGTTTCGGCTTTTTGAAAAGCCGGTTTGGGACCTGGGGGTTGTGGGTGAGAGGAGAGGGAGGGCTCCACCCACAGCCACTCCAGGTTTTGGTTCTCGCAGCCTGGTAACAGGATTGTTAGTTTTCCACCTGAGAGTGGCCAATATAAGCCTAGTTTGTTTAGGGCTGATTGTCTCACCTGGGAGAGCAGGCAGGGAGTTTGCTCAGAGACACTTGGAAACCTAACCGTGAGTGTTGTGCTGTGCTGTTGTTGCTGGCGAGGGCATTAGGCCCTGCCAGGTTCTGGTAGTGAGGGAACTACCTGTAAAGTTAGTGCCCCGACAGGGCTAGGATTAATATTTATGTTTTCTTTATGTTTCTGACATTGTACAATAAAGACTGGCGCCGACCAGCTTGTACTTGCATCCAGACTGGTGTGCTGCTTCCCTGCTGCTTTGTGTGTGTGTAAGGAAGGAGTCCTCTACCCAGGAGAGGGACCCCCTAACCTAACTGTGTCACAATATATATATATTCTCTGCTTTACTTGGTTTTGATATTACTGGGCTTACAACAATGACAGGCAATGTGTTTACACATGTGATCAAACGAGGCTTGATGAGATCACACAGGTAAGGCTAATTTGTTTAAGTCTCAGACTTAGACAATGGCGAATTTAGCTTAACCCCATCAGATACCATGCCTACAATGGCTAACGATAGCTTACATCCCTAACAATTGTTTTCAAATTCACTCTGTCTGAGTATATCAGTGTTTTTGTGTATTCTTGATTATTTGTTACAGACAAATCTACAAAAACCTGTCTTGTCATCACTGAATATTTTAATGTAAGGATTATTTTCAGTTGTAGCTAAAATGGCGATTTTTGCGACCAGTCGCAAAATGGCGTCTTGCAGATCTTGATTTTAAACAGATTCTGTCTCAGCCAATCATTTGGCTTTGACACAATAAAGACTGGTACCGACCAGCTAGTATGAGACCCCAGACTGGTGTGCTATTTTCCCGGAGGCCGTGTATGTGAAGAGGGAGTCCATCTACCCAAGTAATCCGGTCATGTTACAATTGGTGGAGAATGCGGGCAAGCACACACTGAAAAGTGCAGCAAGGAAAATTTGTCCTTTAAAATTTAAAGGGGCAGACATGTGATTATTGAGTCCCTGCAAAGTTGTGTCCTTTGAAGTTCATAGAGGTGGCATCTGCAGATGCTTAGGGAAGCCAGATTCTGCTTCCAACCTACACCCCAGGACAAAATGGAGGACATTGTGAAAGCCTTGCTCCAAGCTTCGGCAGCTCAGCAGGAAACAAAGAAACTGCAGCAAGAAGCTATCAGGACTCAGCAGGAAACGAACAGAGGACCTGATTCAGAGTGGACGCTCTGACAGAGCGCTCGCTCTGAATCAGAGCAGCGCTATTTTTCTTTTAGAACGGCCTCCTGACCACTCGCATAGCTGTGGGTGACCACCCACAGCTATAGTGAGTGGCCAGGAAGATGGTCGCAATGGTCAAGACCATCAAGACCATCGGGCTTGCGATGAGACCCTTGTGGTAGGGTCTCATTGCCGCAAGCCCCAGAGAGCTTTCGGCTCTAACAGAGCCGAAAGCTCTCCCACTGACATCACTTGTGATGTCAGTGGGGCCGCAGCCAGATGGTAGGTGTTCTCATGGGAATGCCTCCATCTGGGCAGCCACCCCCCAGGCCCGCCCACCAAAGGGGGGATGCTGTCACTCAACATCGACAGCACGCCCCCTTTGGTATGAGACCCGGAGCGACGGATTGCCCATCGCTATCCGGGCCTCACGCATGTACTCACTGTGGAAGGCAACCGAGTAGAGGCTCTGTTATACTCTGGTAGCCTGGTTACACTTTTGAGAACTGAGCTGGTGAACCCTTTGAAGCATAAGGGAAAAACTGTTGGTGTGACATGCATACATGGGGATACTCTGTATTATATTACTGCCAAAGTGAACATTGAGATGCCATGTGGTTCTGCGGTAGTCGCTGTGGGTTTGGTACCGGGCTTAATGTATGATGTGATATTGGGAAGAGACTTTGGTCACTTCTGGAAGTTGTGGGAAAGCCGGTTTTGCGCAGAGGTGAATCACCCTGCCTCATCTAAAAGGGTTAGTGATGTCGTGACAGAGTCAGAGATGTTCCAATTTTCTAGTATGATTGGTGAATTGGAGAATGCGGAGCGTGATGGTGGCTCACCAAGTGTTGTAAATCTGCCTGATTTAGAGGTCAGAAGAGAGGTCTTTGCCGTAGAGTAGTTACATGACCCTACACTGGTGAAAGCCAGGGAAAATGTCAAGGTGGCTAATGGTAAACCCGTAGATCCCGATAGTCCCTTGACGTATCCTCACATGGTAATGAGGCAGGATCTGTTGTATCAGATGACTAAGAAAGGGGAGGGTTTTGTGGAGCAATTGATAGTTCCCAGGCTTACAGGAGAACGGTGTTAGATCTGGCCCATGGCCAAATAACGGCAGGTCACCTAGGGGTAGAGAAAACCACTGAGCTAATCGTGCAGTGGAATTTCTGGCCCAGTGTCCATAAAGACATATCTGACACTTGTGCCTCCTGCCCTGAATGCCAGTACCATGCTCCCAGACCACATTTCAAAAGTCCTCTAGTCCCACTACCAATTATATAGGTACCATTTGAAAGAAGAGCTATGGACTTGGTTGGACCCTTGTTGAAGTCTGCCCAGGGACATCAATATATTCTGGTAATTCTGGACTATGCTACCAGATACCTGGAAGCACTACCGCTATGCAATACGTCAACCAAGTCCATTGCTAGAGAGCTGGTCCATGTTTTTAGCAGGTTGGGAATACCTTGAACAAAAAGGATCCTGTACGCTTAATCAGAGAATTAGCAGCTGTCCTATTGAGTGTAATCAGACACCTGATTGACACTCTATAACTGGAAATACAAATGGGGTTTGGACGCGCTAGTGATTACAGGTGGGGAGGAAAAAAGGGTAATGTAATGAACAAAACAGATATGTGCAGATGTTACAATGATCAATAGTTAATGAGACCGGCAATTGCTAAGTAAACAGAGGACTGAAAATAGACACATAAAGACAAAAGGATGTTTGTAGCTCTTTCATGGAAAAAATGTGTGTGTGCTGGAAGAAAGTGAATCTGTTGTGGCAGTCCCGTGTCTTGCACGCTGAGAGTGGAGCAGCGGTTGAAAGCTTACCCTATCTTACCCTATTGATGGCGCAGACTGGAGTCCGCTGACGACTTGTGGGAACGGGTAGTGTCGGCTATAAGCTCTGTGCTGTTGCCGTCTTGCTGGAGTCTTCCCGGGCTGTGTTGTTTCGGGCTCTGTGGAGCGAGTCGAAGTCCGGGGTTCCTGCTGCCGCTTGCGCTCCTGTTGTCTCTCCGTGCTCTTACTGCCGCCTTTCCTAACACCAACGCGTTTCGTCATTCAATGACTTTTTCAAGGTGTCTGTCAAAAGGATTCCAGCCTTCTTAAATACCCATTGGACTGTTCTCATTGGTCCTTTCTTAATTAGCGGCTGGATTCTCCTATTGCTATGTGGCCTTGCTGTTTGTAATAAATATGTGAATAAACATGATAAATGCAACAATCTTTAATGATTAAAATATGTGGGGGTTAGAATGTTTAAAAATTATTATATCAAAAATATATAAAAATATAATTATATAAAAAAAAAAAGGGGCTACATATATTCCTCTGTTAATGGTACTAATTCAGTACATCAATGTTACTTAGGTGATTGCCAGGTACTCAAATATGTTATTTCATTAAAATTGGATGTTAAAAAGTTGTATAAAATAATATGTAAAATTTACTTGTTCAAAAAAGCGCCTAAATCAAAATCGATGTTCAGACCCCTAGGTTGGAGAGTGCCCATTTTATAAATCCATTCCGTTTCAGATTTCGAGATTTTGTCCACATACTGTCCTCCTCTCCAATTTTGTTCTACTTTATTTATTGCTGCAAATTTCAACCCTTTAGGGTTCTTTTGATGGTGTGATAAAAAATGGTTAGACACACTATGTGCTGTGAAGCCTTTTTTAATATTGTTTATATGTTCTCCCACTCTCGTTTTAAATTTTCTGATGGTGCGGCCAATGTACTGGAGTCCGCAAGGACATTCCAGTAAATAAACCACCCCCTCCGTATTGCAGTTAAGGTTCTGTTTTATTGGGAATTCCACATTCTTGGTATTAGAGCAGAAATTCTTTATTGGTTTAGTACTGATTGTTCCGGTGTCCTTGCACGCTTTACAGTTTAGACAAAAGTGAAATCCTTTTTGTATATTTGAAACTGATACTTTAGCAGGTGGAATGCAGCTAGCAGTCAGTATACTCTGGAGTGTCTCTGCTCTTTTGTACACAATTCTTGGTTTATTCTGAATGAGATATTTAATTTCTGAATCCAATTGAAGTAGATGCCAGTGTTTTTTCAGCCTCTGCTCTAGACCTTTTGTATAGCTGTTGTATTGTGTTATGAACAGCATGCTTTCAGGTTTTTCTTTCTTCTTTCTGTACTGTAATAATTCTTCTCTGTTGATTTTTTCAATTTTCTTTAAGCTGTTGTCTATAAGTTGCTCTGAGTATTCCCTTTCCAAGAATCTTTGCTTCAACAGTTATGTTTGAAGTTTATATTCCTCATTCTTGGTGCAATTTCTTTTAAGACGTTGGAATTGTCCTCCTGGAATGTTCCCAATCCATTTAGGATGATGATTGCTGGATGACAGTAGGTAATTGTTACAATCTACTTTTTTTTAAAAAGTGCGTGTTTGGATGCTGTCGCTCTCTACATAAATCTCTAAGTCCAGAAATTGTATAGACTCCTTGCTGTAGTTGTGGATGAATTCTAGGTTTAAATTGTTGTTGTTTACGTACGTCAAGAATTTTAATAAGGTATTTTCATCTCCTTTCCAGATAAAGATGATATCATCTATAAATCTTCCAATGTCTCAGATAATCCTGAAACGGGTTGTTATGTCAGATTCTGTCATCCTCCCACTTGGCGACAAAGAGATTCGCATAACTCGGTGCGAAATGACTGCCCATCGCAGTCCCTGTCACTTGCTTAAAAAATTGATTTTGATGCCAAAAGTAATTGTGGTTTAACAAAATTCTATACTGCTCATTATAAAATTTATTTGTGAATTCGAAAGATCCATCCTCTGGTTTAAATAATGGTATGTGTGGGCACATCCATCTGCATGTCTTATGCATGTATATAGTGATTTCACGTCACAGGTAACCAGAAAAAAAGAATCCTTCCAAGTGATATTTTTCAGGTCTTGTAAAACCGCCGTGGTGTCCTTAATGTAACTTCTTTGGCTGGTTACCAACGGTTGTAAAAAAGTATCTACATATCCTGATAGGTTCGATGACAGGGATTGTATCCCGGATACTATTGGTCTTCCCGGCGGGTTGCTGGAATCCTTGTGTAGCTTGGGTAACTGATAAAAAACTGGTATCCTGGGCACGCTGTTTCCCAAATATTCAAATTCTTTTTGATTTAAAATGCCTAAATTCCGACCTTCTTCAAGAAGCTCATCTAATTCCCTTTTGTATGTTTCGGTTGGATCTTGTATCAACTTTTCATACGTAGAGTTGTCCGACAGAAGTCTTTCTGTTTCTGCTAAGTATTTGTGTTTATCCATAATGACAAGTCCTCCACCTTTGTCCGCTCCCTTGATGATTATGTCTTTATTTTTTCTGAGAGTTTCTAGCGCTTTCTTTTCTCCTTTATTCAAGTTCATTTTGATTTTGGGTTTAGTGGGTATCTTCTCAATGTCTGCTTCTACAAGTCTTTGGAAAGTCTCTAATATGGGTCCTTTTGTATGGCTTGGAAAAAAGTTGCTCTGTGGTTTGAGTTGGGTGTGTTTTATTTGTTGAGTGGTATATTCTTCATTGCTGTTTTCCATATTATTTCTGGCAATTGGATTTCTTTGGAAGTATTTTTTTAGGCACAATTTTCTTATGAATTTCTGTAGATCTATATATATTTAAAATTTGTTCGGTGCCGATTGGGGTGCAAATTTCAATCCTTTTTTGAGGAGGTTGAGTTGGTTATTTGTGAGTTCAGTCGAGCTGAGGTTAAATATCCCATTTGTTCCATTATTTACATCTGCTGGTGTGTTTGGATACGTTGCATCAGGTTTTCTTCTTCCTTGTGACGTTCTTCTTCCTCCTCTCCTTCCTCTTCGATTACATTTCCTCGTACTTTTTTCCACTGTGGGGTAATTCCTGGGTCGTCTATGCTTTCCAGAAATTCTAAAAAATCTTCCGTTGAGGATAGTCTGGATCTTTTCTTCATACTAATGTTTTCTGCGTTGCTGTCTCTAGGGTCATAGTTTTCAATTTGTTGTCTTAACTGATAGGCTTCTCTTTCATTGTATTTTAATGCTTCCTTCTTCCCTGTTTCGTATGCTGTCCTTGAACGATTCTCTTTTTCTTGATATGATTTTGATAACTGAAATTATTTTGATTAAATGGTAAATAAATTATTTTCCTCTGTGGGTGTGCTGGTGTTTTGAGTAAGTGTTTCTTCAATGCTTTACGTGTTTGCTGCTTGGAATGTTCATTTCTTATTAGATGATTCTGTTCCGTATCAGTTTTAGATGTTTTTTTGCAGATAGTGGGGTCATAAACTTTTTTATACTCCAAGTCCCTCAAAAACTTTCTCCTTTTTCTTTCTTTGATTTCTCCCTCCATCTCATCGATTTTGTTGTTGGTAAATTGAATCAATTTTTTATAGTCCTCCATGTTTTTGACTGGTGCAAATTCAAGTTCATATTTCTTAATTTTTTTCTTGGATTTCTTGTAAAGATTCATTCCTATCTTTAATAATTAATTGTATGAGTTCCATAGATGCTTTATCCAGGACTTTGGCCCTCATTCAGAGCCACTCGTAAGCGGCAGCTCGTTCGCTCCGAGCGATGTTTGCCAAACTGCGCATGCGTACGGATTGTTATACGCATGCGCGAACCAGTCAGTGCGGCCAAAATTCATGTACTCGCAAAATAGCGTATGCCTGCTAATTTGAGTGACAGGATGAGGCGTATGTGGGTGGTAACAGGGGAAGGTGCTTGAAAACGGGGAGTGGAAATCAGAACGCAGGCGTGCTTAAAGGTCAAAATTGGCATTTTATGGGTGTGCATATTTAAAACAGCAGTGTCATTGACCACGTCACTGGGGTTTTTTTTAGCCAGAACTGCTCGCAAAATTGTGGTAGCAAAAACCAACCACAAGAATAGCGAGCAGTTCATACGCTTATCAATGTACTCGATTAATCTAATAAATAGCGGACAGGGGGCGTAGTTTCCCAAAAAACGACCGCAAGTTTTGTTCGCTCGTTCAGACCTAGAGGCGTGAACAGACCACAAACAGCGAACGGTTAATTTGAATAGCCACCCCTATTTTCTGGACGAGCGAGCGCAAATAGCGACCGGCTCTGAATCAGGGCCTTTATTCCAATTCATATAGAATTTTGTGTTTTGTGGTGGAAAGGTCAGGTTTTTGTGTATCTGTAAACCTCTTGGTATTAGATCACATTCCATATATCTTTTCAATGTGGTGATCTCCCACCACTGTTTAGTTTCTGCTATGCATAATTTCTCAAACTCCAAAAAACGGGCACAGAAACCTTTTTCTTTGTTTGGTAAATCTTTAGCCTCCAAATTTACGCTAAAGAAATCATCTTTAATAAAGTTTCTGTGTGTGTGTGTAATTTCTGACATAATTTGTGATTAAGTGCAGCACAGATTTGATACAAAAAGTATCCAATAGACTTGTACAAAAAGGATCCTGTACGCTTAATCAGAGAATTAGCAGCTGTCCTATTGAGTGTAATCAGACACCTGATTGACACTCTATAACTGGAAATACAAATGGGGTTTGGACGCGCTAGTGATTACAGGTGGGGTGGAAAAAGGGTATTGTAATGAACAAAACAGATATGTGCAGATGTTACAATGATCAACAGTTAATGAGACCGGCAATTGCTAAGTAAACAGAGGACTGAAAATAGACACATAAAGACAAAAGGATGTTTGTAGCTCTTTCATGGAAAAAATGTGTATGTGCTGGAAGAAAGTGAATCTGTTGTGGCAGTCCCATGTCTTGCACGCTGAGAGTGGAGCAGCGGTTGAAAGCTTACCCTATCTTACCCTATTGACGGCGCAGACTGGAGTCCGCTGATGACTTGTGGGAATGGGTAGTGTCGGCTATAAGCTCTGTGCTGTTGCCGTCTTGCTGGAGTCTTCCTGGGCTGTGTTGTTTCGGGCTCTGTGGAGCAAGTCGAAGTCCGGGGTTCCTGCTGCCGCTTGCGCTCCTGTTGTCTCTCCGTGCTCTTACTGCCGCCTTTCCTAACACCAACGCGTTTCGTCATTCAATGACTTTTTCAAGGTGTCTGTCAAAAGGATTCCAGCCTTCTTAAATACCCATTGGGAATACCTAAAGAGATACTAACTGACCAGGGAACCCCGTTCATGTGAAAAGTTATGAAGGAGTTGTGCCGCCTGTTTAAATGAACCAGTTAAGGACCTCGGTTTATCACCCCCAAACCGATGGTTTGGTCGAGAGGTTTAACAAGACCTTAAAACATATGTTATGGAAAGTAGTTGACAAAGACTGTAAAGATTGGGATTATTTGTTGCCTTATCTGCTCTTGGCCATAAGAGAGGTTCCCCAATCCTCCATTGGGTTTTCACCTTTTGACCTGTTATATGGGAGACATCCAAGAGGGTTACTAGATGTTGCCAAGGAGACGTGGGAAGGGCAGTCCAGTCCTTATAAAACAGTGATTGAACATGTTTCCCAGATGCAAGAGAGAATTGCGGCTGTAGTTAAGGAGCACTTGGAACAGGCCCAACTAGCACAGCAGAGGGTATATAACCGCAACGCATGGTTAAGAAACTTTGCTCCTGGGGGCAGAGGTTTGGTGTTGGTTCCCACGGTAGAAAGTAAACTGTTGGCTAAGTGGCAAGGGCCCTTTTGAGATCTTAGAAAAAGTGTGACAGGTCAACTATAAGGTTTAACAGCCAGGGAAAAGAAAACCAGAACAGATATATCATGTGAACCTGATAAAACCCTGGCAGGATAGAGCAGCACTGTCAGCCATCCAAGCCCCTCCACTAAACCCAGGTTGCGTGGTACCCGAGGTGACAGTGGCAAAAAGCCTGTCAACCAGTCAACAGCAGTAGGTCAAGGAATTTTTGATCAGGAATAGGGTACTGTTTTCTGACCTACCAGGAAAAACCACGGTCATCAAACATGACATAGTCACTGACCCAGGGGTTAAAGTTAACTGAAAGCCCTATAGATTACCCGAAGCCCAAAGAGAGTCTGTGTCAAAGGAAATTAAAAGAATGTTAGATTTGGGGGTAATTGAAGAATCACTTAGTGAGTGGTCAAGTCCCAATGTGCTGATTCCAATGCCCGATGGGAGTGTGCGTTTTTGTAATAACTTCCGAAAGCTGAACAGTGTTTCAAAATTCGATGTCTACCTGATGCCAAGGGTGGATGAACTAATTGAAAGGCTGGGGACAGCAAGATATTTAACCACTCTGGACCTAACCAAAGGCTATTGGCAAGTGCCATTAACTGAAAATGCCAAAGAAAAAACAGCTTTTTCTGAACCAGAAGGGTTGTTTCTTTACAAGATGTTACCCTTTGGGCTACATGGGGCACCTGCTACCTTTCAAAGAATGATGGATACGATTCTAAGGTCCCATAGATGATATGCTGTGGCTTATCTGGATGATGTGGTCATACATAGTCCTGATTGGCAGTCTCACTTACCCAGGGTACAAGCAGTGTTAGACTCCATCTTTAAGGCAGGTTTGACAGCCAATCTGAAAAAGTGTTGTCTCAGGATGGAGGAAGTAAAATATCTGGGATACACCATTGGCAGAGGTTTGATAAAACCACAGCTCAATAAGATTGAGGCAATACAGAACTGGCCACAACACCTCAATAAGAAGCAGGTGAGAGCCTTCTTAGGGATCACTGGATACTATAGGAGGTTCATCCCCAATTTTGCCACCATTGCAGTCCCACTTACTGACCTTACCAAGGGCAAACAAAAAATCATGGTGGAATGGGGTCCTGAAGCGGAGAAAGCTTTCCAAGAATTAAAAATAGCCTTATGTACCCAACCTGTTCTGGTGACCCCTGATTTTGACAAAGAGTTTGTGGTACAAACCGATTTGTCCGGTGTAGGCATCGGAGCAGTCCTGTCCCAAAGCAGGGTGAGGAACACCCTATTTTCTACCTAAGCAGGAAATTGAATATACATGAGAGAAACTATGCCACAGTGGAGAAAGAAGCTTTGGCCATAAAATGGGCGTTAGAAACTCTCAGGTACTATTTGGTGGGAAGAAAATTCAAACTGATTACTGACCATGCCCCTCTGAAGTGGATGTCAGAAAACAAGGACAGTAACACAAGAGTAATAAGATGGTTCTTGGTGTAACAAACCTTTAAATTATTGGTAGAACACAGGCCAGGAAGCCAGCTGGCCAATGCAGATGTGTTGTCACGTATTCATTGCTTGGGGGCTTCAGTTGTTCCACCCCACAGGTCAAAACAAAGGGTGGGATATGTGATAGGGACACTGGTAAAGTGGTCAGTGGTAGATACATTTGTCCTAGGGTTTTGACCTATGTGTTCTAAACCCCCCAGGAGAAAGTCTGCAGTGAAGCAGATTTGAGTGTAAGCTTTTTGAAAAGCCAGTTTGGGACCTGGGGGTGTGGATGTGAGGAGAGGGAGGGCTCCATCCACAGGCCACTCCAGGTTTTGGCCTTTTCGGCCTGTTAGCAGGCTCATTAGGGTCTGCACCTGGATCTGGCTGATATAGGCTGTGTGTGATTGTAAGCTAGTGTCTCATACCTGGGAGAGCAAGCAGACTGGCTGGCTCAGAGACACTTGGTAAAAACTACCTGTAAGTTTTGTGCATACGTTTGTGTTGATGGTGGAGGCAGTAGGCCCCACTATTTCTTTAGAGAGGGAACCTCTTTTCTAGTTAGCCCCCATTCAGGGCTAGGATTTACTTCTATGTTTTGTTTTCCTTTTTTGTTGCACAATAAAGACTGGTACCGACCAGCTAGTACGAGACCCCAGACTGGTGTACTATTTTCCCGGCTGCCGTGTGTGTGAAGAGGGAGTCCATCTACCCCAGGAGAGGGATCCCTAATCCGGTCGTGTTACAATATATATATATTTATATAATATATATATGAATATATGAGATGAGCGGGTTCATATCTAAGAGATCTGAACCCACTCGAACAAAGGGGATCCGAGTCAGATCCAAGCAGGCTCGGATATTCCCGCCTTACTTGGATCTCTGACATCGAGGCAAATCCATGGAGATGAAATTTCGCGGCTCGCGAGCTTTCATCTCTTTATATAAGGGACACGGCAGGCGCCATTTCACTCTGGCTGTGGGGACTGAACAGGGAGGGTGGGTAGAATAGGGCTGGGGAGGTGCTGTGCTGTTCTGTCTGCTGTGTCCTGTTATGTCTGCTGTGTCCTGGGCTGGTGATGATCCATTCTGGGCAGGTGTTGTGCTGTCTGCTGTGTCCATCTGGGCTGTTGCTGCTGATCCATCTGGGCTGGTGCTGTCTGCTGTGCTGTCTGCTGCATCCATCTGGGCCAAAGTTCTGGACCCAAATAAAGTGTATTTTTTTGTGTAAAATATATTTGTCTGTGTGCTTGTTAGGCTTAACCGCACGAAATATAGCAAGTCGGCAACGCAAGCTAGTGCTGCCCGACTCCAGTCATCATCAATCTGTGCTCTGGGCCCAAGTTCTATAGCTGAAAAAAAATAAAAAAATGTTGTCTTTTTTTTTCTACTAATGTGTGTCTGTGCGTGTTAGGCTTAGCCGCACAAAATCTAGCAAGTCGGCAATGTCATCAATATGTGCTATGGGCCCAAGTTCTGGAGCTGCAAAAAATAAAAAATAAAATCTTTTTTTTTCTAATAATTGTCTGTGTGTTTGTGTGTGTTAGGCTTAGCCGCACAAGATCTAGCAAGTCGGCAACGCAAGCTAGTGCTGCCTGACTCCAGTGATCATCAATCTGTGCTCTGGGCCCAAGTTCTGGAGCTAAATAAAATAAAAAATGTTGTCTTTTTTTTCTAATAATTATCTGTGTGTCTATGCATGTTAGGATTTCGCCACACAAGATCTAGCAAGTCGGCTACGCAAAGCAACTGCTTCAAGACCGCAGAAAATACGGAGGGTTGTCACATGACAGGAGAGCAAGACCAAGAACCACATGTTGTAGATGCCAGCAGTGCAAGGCCATCAACTTCCTCGTCCTCTATGAAGGCCCATGTCCCAGGGCTTAAGTCACACCATCGATTTGGTAAAGATGCTTTTACCAAAGTTAAGAAAAAAAATTGACAGGAAATTTGCCTTTAGTTAAACAAAAAAATGGCAATATGCCATTCACTACACGAAGTGGCAAGGAAAGGATAAGGCCTTGGCCTTTCTTTAGGAAGACTGCTGGTTTTAATTCTGATAGCCCTTTGGAAAAAACCAACTGTGTGCCCTGAGAAATCAAAATCACAAATCCCTGAGGAGAGTGCAAGTGTGTCCGCAGTTGCTATGTGTGAGCCAGACCTAAATAGTAATGTACTGGAGGATCCTCCAAGTTCCAACATTTGTGTGCCATCTGTAAATGTGGGGAAGGGCAGTCAACATCTTGCACACGTAGTCATTGAGGATGCTTCTGTGGAATTGCACATGGAGGGGGAGGATATTTTGGTATTTGAAGGTGCTAAGGATGATGAGGATGTTGATGATGAAGCTGTTGCTGATGAGGATGTCCTTTGTGTAAGTAAGGCAACAGCTGTTGCCCATGGTTTGAAAAAGCCAAAGCCCATTGTTGTCATGCCGCGACAAAAGACACAAAAATCTACTTCTCACCCCGATCCGGACAACAGTTGTGAAGCCATATGTGACCATTGCCAAGCAAGAATGAGTAGGGGAGGGACCTAAACCATCTAGGAACCTCCTCCTTGTTACATCACTTGGAGCGCATTCATCAAATATCAAAGTGTATGTTGCCAAGTTCCAAAACTCAAAATGTAACAAGTCCAGTGTCACCTACCTGCTCGCTCTCTGTGAGATCCAAGCGCCTTCAATCTTCAACACCAACAACTGCATCATCAACATCCTCATTCGTCATCGGGAGTAGTCCTGTTGCATCCAATGTTGGTATTTGAAGCATGATTGACTCCTCTCCTATCCATGATTCCTCAGAAGGATCCTTGATGACTATGCCTGTTGCTGCTGCTGTTGCTGTGAGTGGATCTTTATCCCAGAAGGGGACCAGGAGGAAGACTACTTTTAGCGTATCCTCCAAAAAACAATTAACTGTTAACAATTATTTGCAAGGGCAAACAAGTATGACAGCAATCATCCATTTGCACAGCAGATTACTGATGCCATAACAGCTATGCTGGTATTAGATGTGCATCCTGTATCCGCCATTACTGCAGTGAGTTTTCAACAGTTAATTAAGGTCCTGTGTCCTCGCTACCAGATCCCTTCTAGATTCCACTTCTCTAGAACAGCAATTCCAAGTCTGTACAAGGACATTAAAAAAAACCTTATTAATGTCCTCAGAAATGCCATTGTACCCACTGTCCACTTGACCACTGATATGTGGACAAGTGGGACAGGGCAAACTAAGGATTACATGACTGTGACAGCCCACTGGGTAGGTGTATTACCTACAACAGCAACATCTACCAAAAGACAGCTGATACAGAGGCAGGCTACTCTTTGTATAACTGGTTTCACTAAGAGGCATACCGCTGAGAGCCTCTTAGAAAAACTCAGGGAAATTATTGCTAAATGGCTTACCCCACTTGGACTCTCCTTGGGATTTGTGATTTCGGACAATGCCACCAATATTGTGAGAGCATTACATGTGGGTGAATTCCAACGCGTCCCATGTTTTGCTCACACAATTAATTTGGTAGTGCAACATTTTTTAAAAACTGATACGGTTGTGCAGGAGATGCTCTTGGTGGCCCGCAAAATGTCCGGACATTTTAGAAATTCAGCGACCACTTGTCGAAGACTGCTGACCAGCAGGTACTGTTAAATTTGCCCTGCCATCAGCTGAAGCAAGAGGTAGTAACAGTGGAATTCAACCCTCTATATGCTTCAGCGGATGGAGGAACAGCAAAAGCCCATCCAGGGCTATATAACGGCTTATGACATAGGCCGTGGAGGAGGAATGCACCTTACTCAAGTGCATTAAAGAATAATTTCCATGTTGTGCAAGGTTCTCAAACCCTTTGAACTTGCCACACGTGAAGTTAGTTCAGACAATGCCAGCTTAAGTCAGGTCATTCCCCTCATCAGACTTTTGCAAAAACAGCTGGAAAAACTGAAAAAGGAGGTGAAATGCAAAGTATGTCAGACTGGTGGATCAAGCCCTTGATTCACTTCACCAGGATCCAAGTGTCGTCAATCTATTGAAATCTGAAAAATATATTTTGACAACCATTCTGGATCCTAGGTTTATGTCCTACCTTGTGAGTTTTTTTCCAACTGACCGAAATCTAAAACTATGCAAAGAGATGTTGGTAAAAAAATTGTCAGCTGCAGCCACACATGAAACGCCATCATGTCCTACATCAGTTTCTGCAGCTGCCAGCAAAAAACATAATTTTCCTTACGGAATGCCTGCTGGTCATGCAGATCATTCACCAACAAATGACATCTGGTTGGGCCTGAGAGAACTGCCCACTAGTGACATGTCTTCTACCGTGACTAGGGGCCTGATTCAGATCCGCTGGCGAGCACATATCGCTCGCAAGCCGGTCGATGTTTGCCCTCTGTGCATGTGCCACCTCTGCTGTATGCATGCACGAGCCCCAGTGAGCGACTGATGTTCAGTCGCTCCTGGGCTTGCTACAAGATGGGGTGGCTGTCGATGGTAAGTGACAGCTCGCCCCGTTTTGTAGGCGGGGAGGGGGGGTGGTTAGGAAAATGCAGGTGTTCACTTAGGAATGCCTGGCATTTGTGGGCGGTCCTACTGATATCACTTGTGATGTCAGTAGTGGACTTCCTGCTCTATTAGAGCAGGGAGTACACTCAGGCTTGCGAGAGCTGAGACCCTACCCCAGGGTCTCCTCTCAAGCCTGATGGTCACAATAATCATGACCATCTCCAGCCCGCTCACACAAGCTGTGGGTGGGCACCCACAGCTTAGCAAGAGGGCAGGAGAAAAAAATAAATCCCTGCCCTGATTCAGAGCGAGTGTTAAAATGTATCTGTTGACTGTAAACACTAGTGTATAATTTTCTATGTGATCGGCTAAAATTAGCACATAACTGACTCACTTTAAGAGTGGTTCATTTTGGAAAGAAAACGTGTTGGACAGTGACTTGTTCTGGTAGGAAGTGCTTAACGCTTCCTCAGGGTCAGGGCTGGCATGTCTGCTCACTCTTTGCTGTGCTGGATTCTAAAGTGGCTGTGCAGGGAAGTCCTGTTCAAGTTCTTTGAATAGATCACCACTGTACAAGTCAATCTTTGGTGAGGATTTTTGTCAGGTTCTTTTTTGAAAATTTTATGTCAGAAATGTGTGTTTCTGTTAGTGGGTGGCTGATGTGTATGACAATCAGTGAGGTAGTGATGTGTATTACTGTCAGTGAGGTGGTGATGTGTATTACTGTCAGTGAGGCAGTGATGTGTATTACTGTCAGTGAGGTGGTGATGTGTAGTACTGTCAGTGAGGTGGTGATGTGTATTACTGTCAGTGAGGTGGTGCTGTGTATTACTGTCAGTGAGGCAGTGATGTGTATGACTATCAGTGAGGAGGTGATGTGTATTACTGTTAGTGATGTGCTTATGTGTATTACTGTCAGTGAGGTAGTGATGTGTATTACTGTCAGTGAGGTGGTGATGTGTATTACTGTTAGTGAGGTGGTGATGTGTATTACTGTCAGTGAGGCGCTGATGTGTATTACTGTCAGTGATGTGCTGATGTGTATTACTGTTAGTGATGTGCTGATGTGTATTACTGTCAGTGAGGCAGTGATATGTATTGTTGTCAGTGAGGCAGTGATATGTATTGTTGTCAGTGAGGCAGTGATATGTATTGTTGTCAGTGAGGCAGTGATATGTATTACTGTTAGTGATGCGCTGATGTGTATTACTGTCAGTGAGGCAGTGATGTGTATTACTGTCAGTGAGGCAGTGATGTGTATTACTGTCAGTGAGGCAGTGATATGTATTGTTGTCAGTGAGGCAGTGATATGTATTACTGTCAGTGAGGCAGTGATATGTATTGTTGTCAGTGAGGCAGTGATATGTATTACTGTCAGTGAGGCAGTGATATGTATTGTTGTCAGTGAGGCAGTGATATGTATTACTGTTAGTGAGGCAGTGATGTGTATTACTGTCAGTGAGGTGGTGATATGTAGTACTGTCAGTGATGTGCTGATGTGTATTACTGTCAGTGATGTGCTGATGTGTATTACTGTCAGTGATGTGCTGATGTGTATTACTGTTAGTGATGTGCTGATGTGTATTACTGTTAGTGATGCGCTGATGTGTATTACTGTCAGTGAGGCAGTGATATGTATTACTGTCAGTGAGGCAGTGATATGTATTGTTGTCAGTGAGGCAGTGATGTATGATGCAGCTTCCAATTCTTCAAAGTTGATCCAACAGTGCTCACTGGGTTAGCCAATTACTTGTATATTATTTTATAGCCTTGTGCATAGTTTTAACTTTATATTTCATAGATTGCTCATCTTCATTTTCACAGTAAAACAATTGTTAGCACAATATATTTCATGTGTTAACTTGGAGCTTCCACAGCACAGATTTTGAAAAACTTATACAAGAAACAATTTTCAGTTTTTATTTAAAAACAAAAATCTGTAGATACACAATGATATAAAATATACTTTAGCCTACTGGTTCACAATGAAAATACTGTTGGAAATAATGTACTTTGTATCACAGACAAATCTGCTGACTTTGGGGGTGTTGAATACTTTTGCATGCCACTGTATATATGGAATCACAAAATAGTTAAAATATATTCTCAGTTTAAGCAGCACCGTGGTTAGATTGTGATATGTTACCTGGTAACAAATGAGTGGATACTGTTCTTTCTTTGGGTCATCAGGGAACTTTCTCTTAATATTATGTACAACGGGGAAATAATTCATAGTGGACGGATAAATAAATACATGAGACTGAAATAAATATAATTCTTGTAATAATTAATCTCTACAGAGTATTTTCTCCTTCTAATATCACCTATAAAAGCCCTTCAGTAATAAGAAATACATAAATCGCATGGACTGACAGTGAGAACGCACTTAAGGTATACTGTATTTAAAAATACATTTTTATATACTATTTACATGCACAGACATATATTTTATGTACCACACAAATACTTAATGGACATGTAGAAGGAAGCAACTGTCAGCTCAGTGATGCAGTAATGTGGTTTGTGTTGTGTATTGTTAGTCCACCGTCCTACAATGCAGATTTCTTCATTATCCACATGTTCTGAGTTCCACCTACTGCTTATAGAATTGTTTCTGAGGGGGGAGCAAAGCAAACAAAAAAACAAGTAACTTTGCATCTGGAACAAACCACGTTGTGATTCAAGGGGGGCAAATACATTTCTTTTTTTTATTTGCATTTAGGGCAAATACTGGTTACTGTTGCATGTAGCCCACAAATTCTGGACTGTTTTATTTTTACACTGCACTTTAGATTACAGTTTGTACACATCCCCTCCCAAATGTAAGGGCGAGATTTGTCTAATGGTGCATACACACGGTCAGATTTTTCCTTCAGATCTGAACGATAACGATTTAAAAATCATTCAGTCGTTCATATCTGAAGGAAAATCTGACATATCTGACATGCCTGAACGATGGACGATGAACGATGCACGTTCCCGTTTGTCAGATAACGATATCTGACATCTGATGTGTTTGCAGTCAGACGTAGACGATTCCATTCATTTTAATGCAGTCAGAAATAGTTCAATCGTTCAAATTGTTTCAATTGTTCAAAACTTTGGTAAAATCATTCAAATCGTTCAATCATTCAATTGTTCATCTGACAAATCTGACAAATCTGACCGTGTATATGCTCCATAAGCTTGGAGAGATATAAAGTACCAACCAATCAGCTCCTGACTGTCATTTTTCAAATAGGACCTGTAAAATGACAGGAGCTGATTGGTTCATACTTTAGCGCTCTCCAAACTTTGATAAAACTCCCCATTTATTTCTCTGCACATTTTACATCAGAATGATGATGATTTAAATAACTGAGTATACAAGCTCTTAGGGGCTGATTCAGCAAAGGACGGAACTGCAGGGCCGCCCACAAGCCGATGTGCAATTCCGTCCTGTTAAATGGAACTGCAGCAGGAGGTGTCTGCGGAGGCTGAAGCCCGAGTCCTGGCAGTCTACGAGGCCCAGATGTCTGGGTCCATGGACGTAGACCCTGGCCTCGCCACTCCCGGAAAACAGGGGGCCCCGTTTCCAGGAATGCAGACCGTCCCCTCTTCTGACCCGCAAATGCTTCTGCCTGTAGATCAGCGGGGCCTGCGTGCGATCTCGCAGGACCCGTTCTGCACATGCACATAGCGGGTACATATTGACAGGTTGTCAGTGTTTGCGGGTGGTAACAGGGGGGTGGTCAGAAAAACGCAGACATGTCTGTCCGTTTGAACGCTGTTTCCTGGATTTGCATAAATTAGCACTGCGATTGCATTCGCAGCATTAGAGCCCTCCGTGTGTCAGGAAATCTGCCAAGTCTGCGGGTGGTCAGACCTGCCGCAAGGGCAAGTTGGCCGCTGATGTGTGTCGATGTTACCGATATTTACGCTGGTAAGAAGGCAGCAGTGGGCGTCTATATGCTTGGGTAATTTTTTTCAAGCATTAGCATATTTTCGGAGTTGCGTTGCGTATGAAATCGCAGCTGCGATTGCATTAGCGTCCATCTCCGAATCAGGCCCAATATTTCTTTTGTGATGCATTAATATTTGCACATCGGTCCCCACAGCTTTATTGTTGTCTTCTGATCTCTGCATTTAGCCGGTACCATCAGTAACATCCTGCTGTCCGGTGTCTGCTGCTGTAGTACAGGACTTACTGCAAGTCCTCCTTTTCTGTTAGCAGTCCTATATTATCTATTTGAAAGTCCTGAGCTGTAATTTTTCATCAGTAAATCTGTCCTGGAGTATTCATAGTTATCATCAGCTACAACTCAAAGGCAAGACAGTGACTAAGGATTTCTTTGACTAGCAGTGGCATTACAGGTATACCATGTCTGTAGACCCATTGATATGTTTGCTGCATGCCCTCATGTCCTCTTTGTTCTAGTGCCCATTCAGTCAGATGCTCATCTTGGTGTAGCAGTATAGATCCTATACATCCCTCTGCCATGTTATTGCTGGCTTCTATTATATATGACACTGTTGCCATATAGATTCCAATATGCATGGTCCAGATACTTCACTTGTCAACAGTCCAATCTTCTTCCATGTGGCATCATGTACTGTATGTGGGCATCATGTGAGAAGTCCAAGGAATAAGGTACAACTACTGTATCAGTAAGAAGATTATGGAGCCAATTCCCAAGACCTTCACAGTACAAGAGCAAGTCTTGCACATTGTTAGAATTAAAGCATCATCCTTGGTGTGTTAGATACCCACAGCCAATGTGTCCCTATCCTTTTGTATATTATTCTTATTAGGTCCTGATAGCATGATGTAATCGGTGTAGCCATGCACAGTGTATGATACAGTAATTTGGGTGCATAATGCAAATCACAGGCCACGGCAGAGCTGTGTAAATAATTATCCCTGTGGAACCACTGTCAGAGTTTGTTGTTGTCCTTCCCAGGTGACAGCAAAATTATCCTAGGATTCTGGAGAAATGGGAAATGGGAAAGAAAGCATCTGGCAAATTCAATATACAGTAGCATGCCATTCTATTTCTGCAATTGGGGCCCATCTGTAACCATGTCTGATACTGCCACTACACTGTGCTGTTTAGTCCCCTGTAGTCCACAATCAGGTATGATCCTTCTGGTTTGTGAACTGACTATGGGCCATTGTAAGGACTTACCACATTCCTACACACACCAGCTTTTAGTAATGCTCATATAGTTCCTGTTATCTCTTTGTCTCCCCCAGGTATTTGGCATTGAGGCAAGGTCATTGGGCTTACAGACAGTGATGTGTACACCGATGTCCAAGTTGCTCTTCTTCTTCCTTGTTCTTCACATATTGAGACTGCTCTGATTCGAAAAAGCGAATCGCCTTGTGGGTCAATGTATGAGTTTCCCTCCCAAAATGTTTATTCTACAATGTTATCAGGTAGTGGCGATAGCAATGTCATCCAGAAAAACAAAGGTCCTTGGAATATTTCATTGTGTCACCATCCTCTATAATAGGGTTGGCTATCAACCATCAGTGCTTAGCAACCATTGATGTTTTGCTGATAACGATCAATCATTTTTACCATCGATAATGGAGGTCCAGTGGTTTACAGTTCATTTCTTACTCCTTTGGACATTGTCAGTCTCTATTCCTCTCCGCATACCATCAATGGTTCTGTGACAATAGTTAGAAACCATTGGGCATTGATGATGATGACCCTACTCTGTATGTTTTTCCTCCCAGCCACTCCAACCTACCATGTGCAACACTCCCCAGTTGTGTCTGTGTTGCGAAGTCCTGCGGAACAAATACACTTATGTTCCAGGGTCCAACAAAGCCATCACTCCCTGTGGTTTTCTCTTAGTTTAGCAATGTAATATCACTGACACTGGGGTATCAGTCACCTGATTTACACATAATAAATTGCTGTCACCTTACAGCAGATAATCCGCTGGACAAGGAGGATGTCAGTGGACCTCACCGTAGGGGTAAGTATTGATGAATACCAGTGTCATATACGTCACTGCAATACTAAAGTAATACTGTAAATGAGCCCCTTAGGGGTAAAGTTACTAAGATCAAATTAATTCGAATGCGGCAAAATCGGCCGTGTAGTGCATATTCGAAATTTACTAAATGCGTACGCATTTGTACAATACGAACTGATGCAAAATCCTGCCATGTTCGGCCAAGTTGTTAAAAATCAGACACTAAATATGAATGAAAAATACAAATGATTCTTAATGAATACACCATCGAGCAACACGAATGACAGCACCTCAGCAGTTTAGTAAATTCGGGAACCTTTTTAAAAAAAAACCACATGAATGTTGTCTGAGATTGATCTCAGGTGACATCGAATGAAAATCAGCAACTTAGAAAATTTACCCCTTAGTGTCTAATGCCAGCAAAAACTCAGCCAAATGAAGACTGCAACCCTGAATGTACTCAGCTAGCAGCAATTGCAGCTCCACATACTGTATCACAGAAACAACATGTCGTGGTTATGTTTTTAGAAGCTATTATGCCAGATTTGGCTTGTGTTTTCATAAATATAAGACTAAGTATATTCACATACGGGGGCCTTTGAAGTGCTTTGAGTACCTGGGACTGGATCCTCCTTTGTTCCCTTGTCTTTGGGAGTGTGGACACTTTTCATACTGTAGTTATTTTCTATCACAAGAGTGATTTTTGCTTTGCAGATACTGACCTATTGTGTTCACACATTTTTGTTGAAACAGAAAAGAACCCAACAGGAAATTACAAGATCACATCTGATTTGTTTTAATGACCGGTACAATGACTTTTGTATATGCATCTTTGAGTCATATGAACTTAAACTAAATAGGAATTGCTCAACATGTGAATAAACTGGCACTGCTTAACTGGCACATTTTCTTTGAAGATTACATAAATGCAAAAACTTGAGGAACAGATGAAATAATGTCAAAGGTGAGGAAGAGCTCTGGTGACATAGGGACTCTTTTTTGGACATGTGGAGTTTTAGAAATTGATGGGACTTCCATGAGGAGATGGCAGACAGACAGCTGGATACATGATAGAGAGGGAATGGAAGAGGTCAGGAAGGAGAAGAAAATTAGGTGTCATTCGCATAGAGGCGGTATTCAAGGAGCTAATAAGTTTCTCAAGAGAGTAGATGTTAGAGGAGGACTGAGGACAGAGACTTGCGAGACCCCAAAGGGTATGCAGAGAGGAATGGAGTAAAACCTATATGTAGACAGAAAAGAAACAGCTTTAAAGGTAGGAGGTAGAGGTCAGTCCTGAAGACCGGTGGAGTAGACTGTGCTGGAGGAGAGGGTGGTCACAGCTGGAAAGGTAGGAGGTAGAGGTCAGTTCTAAAGACCGGTGGAATAGAAGGTGTGCAGGAGGAGAGGGTGGTCACAACTGGAAAGGTAGGAAGTAGAGGTCAGTCCTGAAGACCAGTGGAGTAGACAGTATGCAGGAGGAGAGGGTGGTCACAGCTGGAAAGGTAGGAGGTAGAGGTCAGTTCTGAAGGCCGGTGGAGTAGAGTGTGTGCAGGAGTAGAGGGTGGACAGCAGTGTTGAAAGCTGCAGATTAAGTAAGGAGAAGGGGCCTTTAGACTCAGCAGAGAGGAGCTCTTTTGTGACTTTAGAAGGGCCAATCTCAGTGGACTAGAGGGGCTAGAAACCAGATTGGAGTGGATCTAGGAGAAGAGGGCACTGATGAGGCAGATTTAGCCAAGCAGCTCAGGTGTATTGCAGGTAAAGGGGAGGGAGATTGAGAAACAGAAATTAGGAAGAGAGAACTAAATAACATGTGCAATAACAAACAATTAACTTATTTACTGTAGATAACAAAACCAGCTTTGGGTGGGCAATGTCATACCTGTACACTAAACGTTGCTAAGAGTACTGTAAGTCAGGTGCTGTTGTTGTTTCTACAGGGATGTGTACTTCTAATAGTGATCTGTAACATGGAATTTGGAAACCAGACCTTTCTGACAGAAATTATCCTGATTGGGTTTCCACAGAACCTGCAGGGTTGTATCTTACTCTTTATCTTTTTATTCCTAACTTACATACTGACCATTTTGGGGAACGTTTTTCTAATATGTACTATTATCATCAGTCCTCAGTTGCATACGCCTATGTACTATTTTCTGTGCAATTTAGCTTTTCTTGATTTGTGCTACTCATCGAGCTCTCTTCCAAAAGTGTTACTAGACGTATTTTCTAAGCAAAAGAGAATTTCCATCATTGGGTGTCTGGCACAGATGAACACTGGCCTGTTTCTAGGGGGAACTGAGTGTATACTATTGGCAGTGATGGCGTATGACCGTTATATTGCTATATGCTTCCCTTTACATTATGCAGTAAACATGAATTGGAGGACATGTAAAATCATTACAGTCATTATGTGGACAGGATGTTTCCTTGTGGCGACTATTCCCACTATCTCAAAGCCTCTTGTGTTCTGTAGAGAAAACACTTTGGACCATTTTGTCTGTGAGATATTGGCCCTTCTAGAGCTGGCGTGTGGAGATCTCAGCTTCTATAAAATAGCTATATTTTTTATAAGTTTATTTACATTATTATCTCCATTTGTTTTCATTGTGGTCTCTTACATATGTATCATTATATCTATATTAAAAATCCACTCAGCAGGTGGAAGATCTAAAGCTTTTTCAACGTGTGCTTCCCACCTGACTGTGGTGTTTATGTTTTATGGGACCAGTATGACCATGTACATGGGACAAACAAGAAGTTCTTCATCCAAACTGAAGTATATTTCGATAATATATGGTGTTATGACACCGGTATTAAATCCTCTTATATACAGCTTGCGAAATAATGAAGTTAAAGAAGCATTTCAGAAAATATTATTCACGTATTAATTATTAAGGACTATATAATAATATCACCAACAACACAAAAAGTTAATTAGTGCTCAAAATCTGTGAACTGTAAATAATGTACATCTACAACAAAAACATTTTACCCATTTTATTCGACAATGGAAAAAGAGGCTGTCAACTCCAAAAACGAATGATCTTGGTAAGTTTGACAAAACCGAGTGTGGACAGAGTATCAGGTTCACCTGTTTTTTTTTCTGATTAAGTGGTCGAAAGAAGTACCCCAATAGCTTAAAAGGAATGATTGCCACAATCTATACTTGATACTGGGCCGCTTTCTCTCAAAGGAGTCTATGTACTAATCAGGGACATGTAGTGAGGTCAATGGCTGGGGAGGCAGTGGATAGTATCAAAGCAATGTTGTGCTGGGTACTCATCATGTAGTGTGTACCAAGCTTTACACAGAAGGTGCCAGACCTGGCATATTGATGAGGTGCCAGCAACTGCTGTCTGCAGGGAAACACCCTATCCTATTACACAGTGATTTATAAGCCCACAGATAGTGTCCTGTTGTCCACAACAGGCCCTTCTCAAATTTTTCTCCTTTGTGTTTTTCCTCCATGTGCATATTCCAATTTTCTTCCCTCCTCAGTGCTGCTGCTGAGATCTGTCACCGATGCCTGAGTACTTCCTGGACTGGTCACCTGATCATCATTAGTGTCCATCAGAGCTCAAGGCGTGCCTCCTCACAGTGAGGCATGCCTCCATTAGCACCATTTTATGTGTTTTATTGGCTTTTTCGTGGCCTAGCCCCCAGCTCCAGGCAGTCTCTGTGCAATCATAAGTGAGGCTGAGCTCTTACTGCTTCATCTCTCTCCCTGTATTTCCATGGAGTGCTGCAATTTTGGTGAGTTTCACCTATCAAAATAATTAGAATAATACAAAGGAGCTTGTTTTAAGTTATACATATATTTTTTGTATTCTAATAATGTTTATAGTCACAACTTTGCAGTCTGACAGTGGATTATTACAGGGGAGGCTCTGCCTCCTCTGCCTCCCCTGACAGCACATCCCTGGTACTAATACTTGGAGACAGATAAAGTGGAGGGAGATAAAGTACCAACCAATCAGCTTCAAACTGACTTTACAGACTGCATTTGAAAAATGACAGGAGCTGATTGGTTGGTAATTTGTCTCCATCCACTTTATCTCTTTTTGGGGCTTAGCCCATTAACCCCTATAGTCTGTTAATACCCTTAGTTATAACCAAGGCATTGAAAAATACAGCAAGTACCATTCACATGGAGGCATGGTGCGAAGAAGGAAATTTAAGCTTCATTTAGTTATTTATTTATTACACAGTCATTTATATAACACCAGCATATTCTGCTGCCCTTTACAATTGGGAACAACATAGTAATAAAAGAAGACTCTGTAATAACAGGCAGAGAGTTAAGAGGGCTGGCAGCAGAGGTAGAGAAAAGACAGAAGAAAATGAAATGGGCAGCAGGTTAAGGATAGATTGAAAAGGGGGTGATGCAAGAGTTCAGAAGTCTGGAGAGGGGAATGAATGAAAGTATTGTTAGTTTTCAGAATGTGATATGGTTTTATCCTGGAGGTGGAAATTAGAGATTTAGGAGAGGAACCAAATATGGGGAAGAAGGACATGGCAGGGTCAAAAATGACACCCAGAGAGCAGGCTAAAGTAACAGAAGGGAAGTATATGTTGTCAGCAGAGAGCATAGCAGTAAAAGGGACATTGGTTGTGAGAAATACAATTACACTTTGAGTTTAAACTTTTTGTGACGTCCTGGATGAGATTGTCAGCAGACAGCAGGTGACACAGGAGAAGACAGAAGGCCAAATATCAGGGGAAGAGATATAAAATTGGGTATCATCTTCGTAGAGGTGGTAATTGAGGCTGAAGGCACTGATTAGAAGACTAAGGGAAGTAGTTTAAAGGGAGAAGAGAATAAGACCAAGCACAGAACCTTGAGGACCAACAATGGGAAGTGGAAGACGATGGGCGGTGGAAGCAGGTGTAGAGAGAGAGAGAAAGAGCAGTTGGATAAACAGGGGGTGAACCAGAAGAGAGATGAGGATGGAGGCCAATGGAGTGGAGGGTGAGCAAGAGAAGGTGGTAAAATGGTATCTATTGCTGCTACGAGGTTAAGGAGTACAAAAAGAGAAATATGCCTTGAATTTGGCCATGAGAAGATATTAAGTGACCTTGTTAAGGGCAGTTTCACTGGAGTGAAGAGACCAAAATCTAGATTTGAGTGGGAGGATTGGAATGAGGTGAGGCATTTGTAAACAACCTACTCAAGGAGCTTGGAGGCAAGGGGAGGAGAAAGATGAGGTATACTTTTGAAGTTTGAGGGGTCAAGAAAAGGATCTTAAGTATGTGGGAGACAAGGGCATCTTTCAGTTGACCAAGTGGGCAATTTAGGTGCAGGGATCAGTAGAATGGGGCCAGAGGAGTTGGGAGATAATGGGGTCAAGTGGCCACCTGGAAAGTAAAGAGGGGAAGAGAAGGCACCATATTCATCAGCAGAAAAAAATGTAGAAGGCCCTTTGAAGAGGCCAACTGAGGATAAGAGGAAGTCGAGATGCAGCAGAGTTGGAAGGACCATCAATCATGATGCTATTCTTTCCCAGGATGAGGGGAGGCCAGATGAGAAAAACAGGGGAGCAAGGTGGAGAAACTATAAAGGAATTACAAAGGTATTAGGACAGTATGAAAATGACAAAGATACAATAGTTATCAGTGTCAGGGTGGTATGGCAGTATAGGTAAGACAACAGTACATCAAAGAGACAGAGTGGCAAAGCAGTAACATCAATTACATTGGCAAGTTAATATCAAAGAAAAGAGGTGAGTCCAAATGCAAGGCTTTCCATGGTAGTGCTTAATGATGGTGGTCAGATGATAACAGATGAGCATAATAATGACAAGGTTGGAGATATCTTAGGGTAAAACAGGCCTGAATAACAGCCAGGGGAGCACTCAAGGGACATGGGAGGAGCATGAGAGCAGGGTGGGTTGAGGTGGTGGATAAAAAGTCCAGGGAATAGTCTGTTGTAAAGCTCCAGAGCCTAGTAGAAGCAGGTGGGTGTAAGAGAGAACAGGACCTTTGGTACTCTAAAGGATAACGGGTACCTCATATCTTTAATGGGTGCAGGATGTGCAGTGCAAATAGGCCCCAGGGTCCAGTGGGGCCTGCACAGCACACCCTGCACCCATGTTAACTAAAACTTTTATTTCTCTGAGGTCCCATAATAGGGTCTCTCAGCACTGCTGAAAATCCCCAAAAATGGCAGATTCTGCCTTTTTTCAAGTGTTTTGCGCATGCACTGTGAGGAAATCACTGGGAAAATGGCGTCTGTGTCATTTCCCTGGCAATCTGCGCATGTGCAGTAGACTCTGGGCACACTCTAATGCCCAGAGTCCACTGATTCTGTGTTGACCGGCCAGGTGTGTCAGTCAGCTGCTGGCCATTGGGGTGAGAGAAGGGGGCCCATGACGGGGGATGCACACGGGCCCCCTCCTCTCTAAAGACGCCTCTGGATAGGAAGTAAGGTAGTTTTATGGCATCTTTTTTATTTTAATTTTATCTTAATTTACAGATTTATAACAACCTTAGTTAATGTTCACAAATATGTAATTGCTTATAAATATAAATGCTTATAAATATATACAATGCAATAAATAGCAGATTCAACTTCCTTCAATTCCTGATTGCCTTTAACAGTCCACCGTTTGATAGTTCACAAAACTATCATATTTCTCTTTCACTTTTAATACCGTAATGTATATTGTATGGTACAGTATTTCCTGGAACATTTACCATCACATTTAAATGAGTGTTCTGTTCTTCCTTATTTTTGCATGTTCTTTTACATCTCAATAAAATAAATGCTTTATTATTACATATATACAAATATGATTCCGAATATCATCCAAATAAATTTTCCCAACACTGACACTCATTAAGCTTTGAAAATGACGTAGATGGGTCTAATCACAAAAAACATCCAGCTGTATTTTTTGCTCTTTTAGACATTGATGCATGAGGTGTTTTTCTAAAATACCATTTAATTTGTATAATCTCATGCACTTTTTGATCAATAACCACCTTTGTATTGTCAGCTTCATTGGTGATGTACAGTAGGTGCAACATTTAACAGAACATTTTGTTTCTAATGATATACAGTATCCACCACTCGCTAATGTTAAATAATATTTAACCATTTCCTTGTTGATATCTAAATGTTTCAATTGTTTTGCTATAGCCTGTATGTATCCACAATTTAGGTTTCCTCTGGCCATTTTGGTTATAGCTAAGTCCATGAAAAACTGATATGCTTCAGACTCTTGTATTAGACTTGTAGCAGAACCCTACCCTTCATGGGGAATATTTCTCATTACCCATGTACAGTAGAGTGTAACTATATGGTTTGCATGACATAGGGTGTATTTTTGCCATTTCTTCATGCAAGATAATCATTACAGCAGGTATTATGTTTACCTGAAAAAATACTGTTTTAGAATTTAGAGGAATTTGTTAGACCTAAATCAACATTTGTAATAAATGTCCTCATTAAAAATATATGGCATATAGTATATCAGAATAGTTTTACACACAGGGCTTGATTCAGACCTGTTCGCTAAACAGCAATCGAAACCACCCGCAGGACATTTGCTACCATACGATGTACTTCAATTAGCAAATGATGTGTGTCTGCTAATAGCTTGTTATGTATATGAAATGATAGTTTGATTGCATCTTTGAACGTCTGTTATTTTTACCTAAACTTGCTTTGACTATTTTGGTGTTTTGTTTTTACTTAAAGAAATACACACACGTCTATATATTTATTTAAAAAAAATATATATATTTTAATTTCTTATTAATATGCAAAATATGTATATCTGTAACATATATACATAGAACTATTGTAAAATATCTCCCTCTCTGTATCTATATACAGTATATATACATATTTAGTTTCATATATATATATCTATATATCTATATATATATATGTTTCCTAAATCAGCTCTTAACTGTCGCTATATAGGCTTGGTTTTCAAAATGTCATTTTGGATTACAATGTTGGCCAGTTTGCTTCCATTTTGTAAAATTTTTTGTTAATTATGTTTTTTAAATAAACCAATGTATGTAGCAATGTGTATATATAGGGGCACATTTAGCAATGTTTGGTTTGGCTATGCATTCAGGGCCTAGCAGTAATGTCCCAGGTATGAGAATTACCTGCTGCGTTCCCTATCTAAATATATATATTGTTTTTAAATATGGCAGACAAACATCTGCAAACTTTGTTAGTGGTACTTTTTGTTTAAATTATTAACTGATATATGTACAGATTAATCAGTAACAATATCTATTATGGTATAATCAAAACAATCTTGGATTTCAAATTGAAAGTTTTTTTTATTAAATTTTTCAAACAGGTAAAACTCAAAAAAACAAAAAACAAATCATAAAGCCCTCCTTATGCAAGCTAGAGACTCCTCCAAAGCAGATACACACTGGGCCATCACCTCCAGCTCCCTCCGTAATATATCAGCCAAGCATGCCTGTGGCACATCTGAAAAAAAAACAAAAACAAATTTTTATTTTTTTTAAATTTTTTAAGTTAAAATTTTTAAAAAACTGTATAGACCATCACCCACTAATGCTTCCTATGATAAACCCAGCATTGCAAGCTATGTGACAGTGCTGGCTTTTGAAATGCCTTTTTAAAAAAAAAACACTATCTGCACGATTTACCTGATAGCCAAACTCATATTTGAAAAGTGGCCAGTAGGCTTATAAGTTTTTAAAATTCATTTTAACACACAAACAAGCTTGTACAGTGAAATGGCTCCCTTCAACATACATGTTGTACATTTTTTTAGGCAAAAACAAACATGCTTTGAATGTGTGTGTGTCAATGTTTTTTAGGTCTTGCATGAACCTTCAGCTGCAGGTTCTTACAGGGATGGCTCCTGTGATGAGGCCACCCAATTAGACCCCCCCGAACGTTCAGGAGAGGAAGCTGGTCCAGGGGAGGAAGCTAGAGAATGGGCTGGTTCTGGGGAGAGAGGGGAGGACTGGTGGGAAGTGTGAGCAGGGGAGGGAGGGGTGGACTGGTGGGAAGAGTGAGCAGGGGAGGAAGGAGAGGGAGGGGAGGACGTGTGGGAAGAGTGGGCAGGGGAGGGAGGGGAGGACTGGTGGGAAGAGTGAAAAGGGGAGGGGTTTTGTCGACCATGCCCTCTTCTTGCTTGTCTGCGTTGCCCTACAAGATAATGGTTTTGAAATATGAAATGTGTCATGAGTTGCAAGAACTATAATAAATGTGAAATCAATTCACTTTAAATGTGTGAGTGCATACAGTATGTATGGTTTTCTTTACTATCCTAATCAAAATCTCTATACCCAAATATATATCTAATATTATATATATATATATATATACATTATAAATGAGAGAGATAGAGAGAGAGAGAGACAGAGAGAGAGAGGGATTTGGTGCTATTGCATTTATTAAGGGCAGCACAGATGGTGTAACAGTTAGCGTTACTGCCTCACAGCACTGAGGTCATGGGTTCAATTCCCACCAGGGCCCTAACTGTGCAGAGTTTGTATATTCTCCCTGTGCTTGCGTGGGTTTCCTCCGGGCACTCCGGTTTCCTCCCACACTCCAAAAATATACTGGTAGGTTAATTGGCTCCCCTCAAAATTGACCATAGTGTGTATGTTTGTGAGCATGTGGCAGGGACAGATGTGAATGGTAAGATATTCTTTGTAAAACGCTGGGGAATATGTGTGCGCTATATAAATAACTGGTAATAAATAATAATAAATAATTAAAGATAAACATTTAAAATATACAAATTAAAAATAACTAGAGGAATGTAGTACACACACACACACACATACACTTTATATTAATATTCATAAACCAGTAAATAAACAAAATGGCTGCTCTATGAGAAAAAAAAAACCTACAAAGCCTTTTACATTACAACAGGAACAATATTATATTTTTTAAATTTTTAATAAAAATAGCAGTGCAAATGCACGCATTCACAGTGCAAAACAATTTACGCTGAAACTTAAGGGTCCGCAAGCGGGCCAGAAGGTCCGGGATACGACGGCGGAGGTCGGACCAATGCCTCTCCTGCTGCACTATGATGCGTTCGCAGCCTATGCGGCGTAGCCTATGCCACACCTCCATGTATGCCCGAATCTTTAGCCGGTTGGTCACAAAGGGCACTGCAGGCCCCAGGCGCCGGTACATTACACTTGTTTATATGTGCAGCTCCCTTTGGGTGAAGCTTGCAGCTCTCATGATGGCAATGACCAATATTAAAGTGTGTTCTGATTGGTTGGCACCTCAATAATGGTGGATGGACACAGGACAGTTGTTCATTTACTACAGTAAATCTTTATCAACATAACACCTTCCATACAGCATGTGTCTCACCTAATCTCACAGCTGACATATGTCTGTGCGGCATTTCGTACACTCCCAACACTCCACAGTTCCTTGTGAAAGTAACTTGGAGTGGCGGTTTTATAGGCATGTGCTTGTGTCGTATGTTTACAGCATATGGCACTGCATGAGAGTGGGTCACAAATACATCTGTGTATACACATGTGTATAAATGGCAATGCCTGACTTTTAGGTATTTGCAGTCATAGATAATCTGGACTCCAGTATGTCTGACTGCATGAAGGAGATAGACAATTTTCTGCATGCATTTGGGTTGGGACTAGCATCTGAAAATGTAGATGTGGACACACTTGCAGATATGGGTGTGGAAAGTGTGCCTGTGCCGACACCAGATGTTCCTCCTCCACCTCTTACAAACACATTACCTCCAAATGTGTCTGCCCCATCAGATGGCAGGATACAAGCTCAAATTATTACTTTTATGGTTACAGATACCCTCATCCATGAGGCACTAACCAGATTATAATTTGGGCATGTCATTCCATTAGAAGTTCGTGCAGAAATCTGGCTGGAAATTACCAAGATCATCAATCAGAAGTACTCCACTCATTAAACTGTGTATTACCTTAGAAGAAGGTATGTATTTTAACTTTTTAAAAAACAATTTTAAAATGATTTCTGAATTTTGGTGTTTTTTGTGGAACTGTTACAAGTCACGTTCACGACTTGACCCTTTCTGACAGCTTTCCCAGGCAGGATGGTGTTACTCCCGTTGTTCCTGTTGCTAGGCAATCAGCACACCTCAGGAAGTGATGTCTCATCCACATTTGCAGCTTAAATGCTTCAGTCTATTTATACTCACTGAGCTATTGCACCTGTGCCAACTATAGCGTGTCTGTGGATTTCATCCGTTTAGCTGCATGGGCAGCTTTTGTTCCCTCCATGATATTGCTTCTATTTAGCTTCCCAGCTGACACCAAGCAGCTCCCGTCCTGCCAGCATCCTCCAAATGGCTTCCTAGCCACATCTAGCTGTTCCCATGCTGCCAACGTTCACCATTCGGCTTCCTAGCCGCACCAAGTAGCTCCCGTGCTACCACCAATCTCCAAACGGCTTCCTAGCCACATCTAGCAGCTCCTCTGCTGCCAACATTCACCATACAGCTTCCTAGCTGCACCAAGTAGCTCCCGTACTACCACCAATCTCCAAATGGCTTCCAAGCTGCATCTAGCAGCTCCCGTGCTGCCAACGTTCACCATATGGCTTACTAGCCACACCAAGTAGCTCCCATGCTACCACTATTCTTCATTAAGCTTCTTAGCTGCTCGAAGTAGCTCCCATGCTGCAACATCGGCACTACCGCTGCAACATCGGCACACTTGCCACACCATCAGCTCTCAAAGCCATTTGCTAACCCTAGACTGTTTATCTATGGCTATTGCAGCAACATTGGCACACTTGTTGCACCATCAGATTTCAAAGCCATTTCCAAACTCTAGACTGTTTATCTACAGCTATTGCAGCAACATCGGCGTGATCGCCACAACTTTGGCACAATTGCTACACCTTCTGCACATTTGCCACACCATCAGTACCATTGCCATGTCATTGATGCAATTGCCAACTCATCAGAACCATTACCTATATCAGCTCTAACTGTACACTTCATCTCTTGAATTCCCTTGTACCTCCGTGTGAGCCTCTATTACCCCAAGTGTAAGTTCAGGAGGCCGCCAAAGTACCAGTGAATGTATCATAGTTCTAAAGGAAAGTGCATTTCTTACCAAATTTGGCATTATACCGGCATTATTATATGATATCTTCAGCTGATATTGACTGAGAACTGACACAGATTTCTTTTTAATTGGCAGGTAACCTCATCATTGCTGCAGATCATCTAATTTTTAATTATTTGCAAAGTGAATAGATTAATAGACCTAGTTCTTCTTAGCTTTGTGGCATTCACTGTTTGTTTATGTTAGGACATTTATTGTCACATATTAGTGGGAGGGTATGGGGGGATGATTGGATTCATTGCATACACATGCAAGCACTGACTATTTAAGTTCATAGGAAGGCTGAAGGCCCTTGTGCTGAGTAGGGCATAATTATTATAAGTGCATAATATGTAAAAGTGCATTTCTTACCAAATTCGGCATTATACTGGCATTAAACCGAAGTTAAGCTGAATGAGACCACTCTAACCTTAAACTATTATTTAACAAGAACATGTGGACAAAGTATTCAGTGCCAATTTCAGTTTATGTCTTAGAAATAATGTATTCTCACCTCTTTTTTTTTCCTAGCCTATCATCTGTCTTCTAATTCAATTTACTTTAATATTCCATTTCTCCTCTTTTCCTCTGCTCAATAATAGTTTGGAAATTTTGCAGGCACATTTTCCTCCATTGTACTATTACTTGCTTCTCTGCACTCATACTTTATTCCCACATCTAGTTTTCCTCCCCCTACCCAACTCTTCCACACCATTATCAATATGCACCTCCCCCTCCACTCATTGTCTACCTAATCCTCTGCTCTACCCCCTTTTTCCATCTATGTCATTTCCCCCTTGTCTCCTCCACCTCCTACTTCCTTTATCTCCCCTCCTCTGTCTGCCGTCCTCCCTCTCCTCTCCCACTACTACACTTTAATTCTCTCCTACCCCTCCTATGTCCTACTACCCCACTGATAATCCCTCCTCCAAACCTCCTCTCCATGTCGCCCCACCCCACCCTCATCATATTAAACTCCCTCCCTGCCAACCACCTACAGGTTCCCTTCCCAGCACTGGTCCCCGCATAATCTCTCCACTACATTCATCTCGGCCACCCATATTAAACTCACCATCTTGCTATAGCAAACCAAATAATGTAATTCACATCTCTCCCACAAACACTGTCCCTCTATCCTGTGCCCTCTGGAATCCCAGATCAGTATGTAACAAACTCGTACCCACCCATGACCTTTTCATCTCTAAAAACTTGCATCTCCTAGCCATTACTGAAACCTGGATTTCACCCTCTGACACCACCTCCCCTGCTGCTCTCTCCTCTGGGGGCCTCATCTTCTTTCATACCCCTTGGCCTGGGGGTCGCCATGGTGGTGGGGTAGGGGTACTTCTATCCCCCGGTTACTCCTACCAACTCCTACCCTCTGAACCATCTCTTACTTTCTCTACATTTGAGGTTCATGCTATATGCCTCTTTCAACCAGTTCACCTTAGAGTAGCTGTCATTTACCGTCCTCCTGGCCCTCCTTCCAAAACTTGGTTGCTTTGTATTGTTGCTTATCTGGGTGTTATGGTCGTGAATGTAGCAATGTATATTATCCATGTCCTGTAATGTATTGTATTGTACTGTACTGTAAGTCACTGTAAATCAATCTATTTGTTTATGTACTTTGTAAGGTGCTGCGGAACACTTGCGGCACCATATAAATAAACGATGATAATAATAATAATAATAATAATAATAATAATAATAATAAGGGAACAACGGGCAGTTGTTATTGGTGAAGATCTTGCTAGCCGGGTTCTAGGGGTCTCATATGGAGCAGGCAGGGGATTCATAACAGGAACTAATTAAGTAAAACAAAGTAAATTTTGTAAGCCCAATGTTCATTATATATTTTGCGACATAGCAATATGTTTTTTGAGCAAAAATAATAAAGCAAAAAATCTTTTTAGATGGGGTGACCATTGCAGCCGACTCCGGACAAAAATCAATTTACGGATCCAACACCTTAATGGACAGCTTGGCTTTGACCCAAAGAGAACAACATATGTTGGGGTTCTTAGAATGGAGGTTATTATCGGAGGCAAAATTACTCCATCTGGTGCCTCGACAAGATGCCCAACATGCTGTGTCTGGTAATTATTTGCATACACCTGTCTCTGTATATGTCTATTTATGTGTTAAGTATAAATACTAATTATCACTTCTTCATTGTTAAAGGACCTGTCATGGATCAAAGGCTACAGTCGGATGGGGTGAGGGCACAACCTCCATCAACTGTGCCTCCCCCATCCACCACTGCCACCCTTGCTGAAGTCATCAATGGTCTTAGGGTGGCAGTGGAACGCCAATCTGCAGCCATTGAGGCAATCCAGGCCAGCATGGTTGAGCAAACCTCCATTTTAAGGACAATTAGCCAAGATGTCAGGGAGATGAAACAACTACTCACTGGCCCAAGAGAAGGTGAGGTGGACCAGTGCCCTGCTGTGGCTGGAACAAGCTCCAAGCAGGGTACATGACGGTCCACCCAGATTCGTAAATTGAAATTTCCAGAGTCGGCTGCAAAGAGGAAATGCAAAGATTGATGATATTGGATTATTTCCACCCAGGTCTCTCCACAAACTATTTTGGAAGTTTGTGGCCACAAATTAGATCTGGTTAGTGCCCCTGAAAACCATACAAAGAATAATTTGAGCTTGTATCTTGCCATCATATGTGGCAGACATATTTGGAGGGGATTTATGATTTGTAGCAGGTGAAGGAGGGACATTTGGTGATGGCACAAAAGGCACAACTCACATTTGCAACCCATTCCAAATTTATCCAAAAAAAGGTGTATCCACTTAATTTTTATTTATTTTTTTTATTTAAGAATCTTATTTATTTTGAAACCCAATATTTTAAGCACAAATTGTTTGTATTAACAAAAACCTTCTAAAGAAAAAAAACCTCTATAGCTGCTATGGAACTACAAATCCAAGCCTGGCCCGGCACAGTATTGCTATTAAGGCATGTATATGCTCTGGATTGGCATGCTGGGATGTGCAGCTTGCACCAAAAACACCCCAAAATAATTAGACAACTATTTCCTATTACACTTTAAATACACAATACACAATTTTGTTAGTATTTGAATAAGAAAAAATATGTTGGCACTTGTTAGCGCATTAAAATGTATTTGGGATCTGTAAACACATCACAATCATAACAAAAATAGTAACTTTAAAAATAATTGAATCAGGCTAAATAACGCATCTACATAGCAAGTAAACAATGCAATGAGTAGCACCTGCTACCCTATTATCTGTGACTGCAAACATCAGCAGCGAAGAGAACCGTCGACTGCAAACGCAGTTCTTGTGGTAGGTCCTAAGCTACCACAGGCACTGCGAGTGCTGCAGAGATAAACAGAGCCAGGTGACGTGTGCAGTGACGATTCGATTAAATTATGTACTCCCATATGTTGGTGTAAAAACGCCCAGCCACGCCTATGCTAGTGTAAGCACACCCTATTTACACAGAACTGCCCCAGTCACCACCCACAGACGTCCCGTTCTGTCACTCAAACGAGCGCACTGGTATTTTTTATAGAGCAGTCGTCTACCGATCGCAGTGTCTGGTTTGCGCACGCGCACGGCAACTTACACGCATGTGCAGAGTGTAAAAATTGCCCGCTAGCGAGCGAACGCTAGTCATCCAAGTGCTCAAACGCTGGCACCAGTCTTCCCTATCGGAGACACACTGAAATCAATGGAGTGCGCCTCAGCACTGATGTACCAATGGACTCCAGTGGGCGTGACCCTGATGTATCTATCACCATAGTGACATACATAAACAAATTTGCTGGGAAATACATAGGCCCCCATTTATTATTGAGTTTTATCACCAAAACGAGTGATAAATGTTACTGTGTATGATAAATGGTGCTCCAGCCAATCAGCTCCCAACTGTCAACTGTTAGAAAAATGACAGGTGGGAGCTGATTGGCTGGCGCAGCATTTATCATACACAGTGACATTTATCACTCGTTTTGGTGATAAAACTCATTAGTAAATGGGGGCCCTAGTGATTAACATCGCTGTATACCAAACAATGGTTTGCTGAATGTTAAAATGTATCTCTTGACTGAAAACACTTACTAGTGTATAATTACCTATATGACAGGCTAAAATTAGCACATCACTGACTCACTTTAAGAGTGGTTCATTGTGGAAAGAGAACGTGTTAGATAGTGACTTGTACTGGCTGGAAGTGCTTAGGGTCAGGGCTGGCATGTCTGCTCACTGTTTGCTGTGCTGGATTCTGAAGTGGCTGTGCAGGGAAGTCCTGTTCAAGTTCTTTGAATAGATCACCACTGTACAAGTCAATCTTTGGTGGGGATTGGTGTCACGTTCTTTTTTGAACATTTTATGTCAGAAATGTGTGTTACTGTCAGTGGGTGGCTGATGTGTATGACTATCAGTGAGGTGGTGATGTGCTAATGTGTATTACTGTCAGTGGGGGGGCTTATGTATACGACTATCAGTGAGGTGGTGATGTGCTAATGTGTATGGCAATCAGTGAGGTGGTGATGTGCTGATGTGTATTACTGTCAGTGAGGCAGTGATATGTATTACTGCTAGTGATGCGCTGATGTGTATTACTGCTAGTGATGCGCTGATGTGTATTACTGCTAGTGATGTGCTGATGTGTATTACTGTCAGTGAGGTGGTGATGTGCTGATGTGTATTACTATCAGTGAGGTGGTGATGCGCATTACTATCAGTGAGGCGCTGATGTGTATTACTGCTAGTGATGCGCTGATGTGTATTACTGTCAGTGAGGTGGTGATGTGTATTACTGTCAGTGAGGCAGTGATGTGTATGACAGTCAGTGAGGTGGTGATGTGTATGACTATCAGTGAGGCAGTGATGTGTATGACTATCAGTGAGGTGGTGATATGTATTACTGTTAGTGATGCGCTGATGAGTATGACTATCAGTGAGGTGGTGATATGTATTACTGTTAGTGATGCGCTGATGTGTATAACTGTCAGTGAGGTGGTGATATGTATGACTATCAGTGAGGAGGTGATGTGTATTACTGTCAGTGAGGAGGTGATGTGTATGACTATCAGTGAGGTGGTGATGTGTATGACTATCAGTGAGGTGGTGATGCGTATGACTGTCAGTGAGGCAGTGATGTGTATTACTGTTAGTGATGCGCTGATGTGTATGACTGTCAGTGAGGCAGTGATGTGTATTACTGTCAGTGAGGTGGTGATATGTATGACTATCAGTGAGGAGGTGATGTGAATTACTGTCAGTGATGCGCTGATGTGTATGACTATCAGTGAGGCAGTGATGTGTATGACTATCAGTAAGGTGGTGATGTGTATTACTGTCAGTGAGGCAGTGATGTGTATGACTGTCAGTGAGGTGGTGATGTGTATTACTGTTACTGATGCACTGATGTGTATGACTGTCAGTGAGGCAGTGATGTGTATTACTGTCAGTGAGGTGGTGATATGTATGACTATCAGTGAGGAGGTGATGTGTATTACTGTCAGTGAGGAGGTGATGTGTATTACTGTCAGTGAGGCAGTGATGTGTATGACTGTCAGTGAGGTAGTGATATGTTTTACTGTCAGTGAGGCAGTGATGTGTATGACTATCAGTGAGGATGTGATATGTATTACTGTTAGTGATGTGCTGATGTATATGACTATCAGTGAGGTGGTGATATGTATTACTGTTAGTGATGCGCTGATGTGTATTACTGTCAGTGAGGTGGTGATATGTATGACTATCAGTGAGGAGGTGATGTGTATTACTGTCAGTGAGGAGGTGATGTGTATGACTGTCAGTGAGGTGGTGATGTGTATGACTATCAGTGAGGCAGTGATGTGTATGACTGTAAGTGAGGTGGTGATGTGTATTACTGTTAGTGATGCGCTGATGTGTATTACTGTCAGTGAGGCAGTGATGTGTATGACTATCAGTAAGGTGGTGATGTGTATTACTGTCAGTGAGGCAGTGATGTGTATGACTGTCAGTGACGTGGTGATGTGTATTACTGTTAGTGATGCGCTGATGTGTATGACTGTCAGTGAGGCAGTGATGTGTATTACTGTCAGTGAGGTGGTGATATGTATGACTATCAGTGAGGTGGTGATGTGTATTACTGTCAGTGAGGCAGTGATGTGTATGACTGTCAGTGAGGTGGTGATGTGTATTCCTGTCAGTGAGTAGGTGATGTGTATTACTGTCAGTGAGGTGGTGATGTGTATTACTGTCAGTGAAGCGGTGATGTGTATTACTGTTAGTGATTCACTGATGTGTATGACTATCAGTGTTGTGGTGATATGTATTACTGTCAGTGATGCGCTGATGTGTATTACTGTCAGTGAGGTGGTGATATGTATGACTATCAATGAGGAGGTGATGTGTATTACTGTCAGTGATGTAGTGATGTGTATGACTGTCAGTGAGGTAGTGATGTGTATTACTTTCAGTGATGCAGTGATGTGTATGACTGTCAGTGTGGTGGTGATGTGTATTACTGTTAGTGATGCGCTGATGTGTATGACTGTCAGTGAGGCCGTGATGTGTATTACTTTCAGTGAGGTGGTGATATGTATGACTATCAGTGAGGTGGTGATATGTATTACTGTTAGTGATGCGCTGATGTGTATGACTATCAGTGAGGTGGTGATATGTATTACTGTTAGTGATGCGCTGATGTGTATTACTGTCAGTGAGGCAGTGATATATATTGTTGTCAGTGAAGCAGTCATGTATGGTGCAGCTTCCATTTCTTCAAAGTTGATCCGACAGTGGTCACTGGGTTAGCCAATTACTTCTATATTATTTTATAGCCTTGTGCATAGTTTTAACTTTGTCTTTCATAGATTGTTCATCTTTATTTTCACAGTAGAACTATTGTTAGCACAATATATTTCATCTGTGTTAACTTGGAGCTTCCACAGCACAGATTTTGAAAAACCTACACAAAAAACAATTTTCAGTTTTTATTAAAAAACAAAAATCTGCAGATAGACAATGATATAAAATCTACTTTAGCCTACTGGTTCACAATGAAAATACTGTTGGAAATAATGTACTTTGTATCACAGACAAATCTGCTGACTTTGGGGGTGTTGAATACTTTTGCATGCCACTGTATATATGGAATCACAAAATAGTTAAAATATATTCTCAGTTTAAGCAGCACCGTGGTTAGATCGTGATATGTTACCTGGTAACAAATGAGTGGATACTGTTCTTTCTTTGGGTCATCAGGGAACTTTCTCTTAATATTATGTACAACGGGGAAATAATTCATAGTGGACGGATAAATAAATACATGAGACTGAAATAAATGTAATTCTTGTAATAATTAATCTCTACAGTATTTTCTCCTTCTAATATCACCTATAAAAGCCCTTCAGTAATAAGAAAAACATAAATCGCATGGACTGACAGTGAGAACGCACTTAAGGTATTCTGTATTTAAAAATACATTTTTATATATTACTTACATGCACAGACATATATTTTATGTACCACACAAATACTTAATGGACATGTAGAAGGAAGCATCTGCCAGCTCAGTGATGCAGTAATGTGGTTTGTGTTGTGTATTGTTAGTCCGCCGTCCTACAATGCAGATTTCTTCATTATCCACATGTTCTGAGTTCCACCTACTGCTTATAGAACTGTTTCTGAGGGGGGAGCAAAGCAAACAAAAATACAAGTAACTTTGCATCTGGTACAAACTAGGGGTGAGCGGGTTCGGATTTCTGAAATCCGAACCCCCCCGAGCCCCCCCGATCCGAGTCCGATCCGAATCAGGCTCGACTTTTCCCGCCTGACTCGGATCTGAAATCGAGGCAAAACGTCATCATCCCGCCTTCCGAGTCTCGCGGGTTTTGGATCCTATATAAGGTACCCGCGTCAGCGCCATTTTCTCACTCGGCTGTGGACAGTGAAGAGGGAGGGTGGGAGTTAGGGCTGTGTAGTGTAGTGTAGTGTAGTGTAGTGCTGCTGTTGTCCACTACTTCAAAGTCCATAGGGGCTGGCTGTGTTGTGCTGTGCTGCTGTTGTTAATAGGGGCTGTGTCCACTACTTCAAAGTTCATAGGGGCTGGCTGGACTGTGTTGTGCAGTCAGTTCTCCATAGGGGCTGTGTCCACACCAAAGTCCTGTGCAGTGTCCCAGTCCTAAAGGGGTGCTGTAGTGTTGTCCAGGGGGTGCTCTGTCCATCAGGGGTGCTCCCCCCAAGTGCTAAAAAAATAATATATTTTCTGTGTTTGTGAATTGTGTGCGCAGTAGCCGCACGTGCATCAACAAAGTAGTGCCAAGCGTGCGCCTGTGTCATAAGAAAAGGGCCGGCTGGCTTGACCGTTAAAGGGTGCTGTAACCCCCGAAAGTACACTCCAGTCCAAACCAAAAAAAAAATTATTTTCTGTGTTTGTGAATTGTGTGCGCAGTAGCCGCACGTGCATCAACAAAGTAGTGCCAAGCGTGCACCTGTTTCATAAGTAAAGGGCCGGCTGGTTTGACCGTTAAAGGGTGCTGTAACCCCCGAAAGTACACTCCAATCCAAACCAAAAAAAAATTATTTTCTGTGTTTGTGAATTGTGTGCGCAGTAGCAGCACGTGCATCAACAAAGTAGTGCCAAGCGTGCGCCTGTGTCATAAGTAAAGGGCCGGCTGGCTTGACTGTTAAGGGTGCTGTAACCCCCAAAAGTACACTCCAGTCCAAACCAAAAAAAAAATTATTTTCTGTGTTTAGCCGCACGTATATATCAAATCGATATAACATAAATGGAGGACCAAACTTTCTCCGATAAAAATAAAATAGAGAAAGATCAAGAACCACTTCCTCCTAGTGCTGAAGCTGCTGCCACTAGTCATGACATAGACGATAACATGCCATCAACGTCGTCTGCCAAGGCCGATGCCCAATGTCATAGTAGAGGGCACATACAATCCCAAATGGCAAAGTTCAGGAAAATGACCTTGAAAAAGACATTTAAATCAGCTGAAGAGAAACGTAAACTTGCCAATTTGCCATTTACGACACGGAGTGGCAAGGAATGGCTAAGGTCGATCCCTAGTATGTTCATGACTAGTGGTTCAGCTTCACATGACGATGGAAGCCCTCCTCCCACTAAAAAAATCAAAAGAGTTAAACTGGCAAAAGCACAGCGAAGAACTGTGCTTTCTAAGAAGATATCACAAATCCCCAAGGAGAGTCCAAGTGTGGTCGTGGTTGCGATGCCTGACCTTCCCAGCACTGGACGGGAAGAGGTGGTTCTTTCCACCATTTGCACGCCCCCTGCAAGTGCTGAAAGGAGCACCCACAGTCAACTTGCTGATATGCAAATTGAAGATGTCACTGTTGAAGTACAACAGGATGAGGATACTGGTGTAGCTGGTGCTGAGGAGGAAGTTGGCGAGGAGGATTCTGATGGTGATGTGGTTTGTTTAAATCAGGCTCCGGGGGAGACAGTTGTTGTCCGTGGGATGAAAAAGCCCATCACGGTCATGCCTGGGCAGAAGACCAAACATTCCACCTCTTTGGTCTGGCAATATTTCTATCCAAATCCGGACAACAACTGTCTTGCCATATGTACCATATGTAAAGGTGAAATAAGTAGGGGTAGGGACGTCAACCACCTAGGAACATCCTCCCTTATACGGCACCTGCAGCGCGTTCATAAAAAGTTACTGTCAAGTTCAGAAACTTTGGCTAAGACCATAAGCAGTCCAGGGACACCTAAATCCCGTTGTCCTGTTGTATCCAAGCGCCTGCAAACCACACCGTCAACTCCCTCCTCGTCAATTTCCTCCTTAGTCAGGATCGGAAGTAGTCCTGCAGGCCATGTCACTGGCATGACTGACTCTCCTATCCGGGATTCCTCTGGAGGATCCTGCATTGCTACGCCTACTGCTGCCGCTGCTGCTGTTGCTGCTGCTGGGAGTCGTTCATCATCCCAGAGAGGAAGTAGGAACACCACTACTTTTACTAAACAATTGACCCTCCAACAGTCCTTAGCGAGGAGGATGAAGTACGACAGCAGTCATCCTGAAGCAAAACGTATAACTGAGGCCTTGACTGCTATGTTGGTGTTAGACGTGCGTCCGGTATCCGCCATTAGTGCAGTGGGATTTAGACAATTGATGGAGGTAGTGTGTCCCTGGTTCCAAATCCCGTCTAGATTCCACTTCACTAGGCAGGCGATACCGAGACTGTACAGAAACGTCAGAAAAAGTGTCCTCAGTGTCCTGAAAAATGCCGTTGTACACAATGTCCACTTAACCACGGACATGTGGACAAGTGGAACAGGGCAGACTAAGGACTATATGACTGTGACAGCCCACTGGGTAGATGTATCACCTTACGCAGCAACAGCAGCAGCGTCACCAGTAGCAGCATCTCAGAAACGCCAGCTCGTTACAAGGCAGGCTACGCTGTGTATCACCGGTTTCAGTAAGAGGCACACCGCCGACAACCTCTTAGAGAAACTGAGGGAAATCATTGCCCAGTGGCTTACCCCACTTAGACTCTCCTGGGGATTTGTGATATCTGACAATGCCACCAATATTGTGCGGGCATTACATCTGGGCAAATTCCAGCACGTCCCATGTTTTGCTCACACAATAAACTTGGTTGTGCAGAGATTTCTGAAAAGCGACAGGGGCGTGCAGGAGACGCTTTGGGTGGCCCGAAAAATTTCTGGCCACTTTCGCCATTCAGCGACTGCGTGCCGAAGACTGGAGCGCCAGCAAACACTCTTGAACCTGCCCCGCCATCACCTGAAGCAAGAGGTTGTGACGCGGTGGAACTCAACCCTCTATATGCTTCAGAGGATGGAGGAGCAGCAAAAGGCCATACAAGCCTATACATCCACCTATGACATAGGCAAAGGAGGGGGTATGCACCTGACTCAAGCGCAGTGGAGAATGATTTCCGTGTTGTGCAAGGTTCTCCAGCCCTTCGAACTTGCCACACGTGAAGTCAGTTCAGACACAGCCAGCTTGAGTCAGGTCATTCCCCTCATCAGGCTTTTGCAGAAGCAGCTGGAGAAAGTGAAGGAGGAGCTAAGATGGAGCGATTCCGCTCAGCATGTGGGACTTGCCAGGATTCCAGGGTGGTCAATCTGTTGAAATCAGACCACTACATTTTGGCCACCGTGCTTGATCCTAGGTTTAAAGCCTATGTGGTGTCTCTCTTTCCGGCTGACACAAGCCTGCAGAGGTGCAAAGACCTGCTGGTGAACACACTGTCAGCTGAAGCGGAACGTGACACGTCAACGGCTCCTTCTTCATTTTCTCCCGCAACTGGGGCTGCCAAGAAAAAACTTAGTTATCCTAAGCAACCCGCTGGCAGTGATGCAGGGCAGGCAGGACCAAGTTTGGACATCTGGTCCGGACTGAAGGACCTGGCAACAATTTCTGACATGTCTACTGTCACTGCATATGATACTGTCACCATTGACAGAATGGTGGAGGATTACATCGGTGACAGCATCCAAGTAGGCATGTCAGACAGTCCATACCTGTACTGGCAGGAAAAAGAGGCAATTTGGAGGCCCCTGTACAAGCTGGCTCTATTTTACCTGAGTTGCCCCCCCTCCAGTGTGTACTCCGAAAGAGTGTTTAGTGCAGCCGGGAACCTTGTCAGCGAAAGGCGTAGGAGGTTGCTTCCACAGAATGTGGAGAAGATGATGTTCATCAAAATGAATTATCAGCTCTTCCAGGGAGACCAGCCTCCAGAAGGTACAGAGGGACCTGTGGTGGTGGATTCAAGTGGGGACGAGTTAATACTTTGTGAGGATGAGGATGTACACACTGAAGAGGGTGAGGAATCGGTGGATGAGGAGGATGAGGATGACATCTTGCCTCCGTAGAGCCAGTTTGTGCAGGGACACATTAATTGCCAGCTTGTTTTGTGGGGGCCCAAACGAACCAATCATTTCAGCCACAGTTGTGTGGCAGACCCTGGCGCTGAAATGATTGATTTGTTAAAGTGTGCATGTCCTGTTTATACAACATAAGGGTGGGTGGGAGGGCCCAAGGACAATTCCATCTTGCACCTCTTTTTTTTCTTTGCATTATGTACAGTTTGGGGCCTAGTTTTTCTAACTGCCATCCTGTCTGCCACTGCAGTTTCACGCCTAGATGGGTCACGTGTTTGTGCCGCCCACTCGTGTCGCTTAGCATAGTCATCCATCTACCTCGGTGCAACCTTTTGGACATAAAAACACTATTGTGAGGTGTGAGGTGTTCAGAATAGACTGGAAATTAAGGTTATTGAGGTTAATAATAGCATAGGAGCAGAGAAACCAACAAATTCTGTGATTTTAGCTGTTTTTATGCTTTTTTTAAAAAAAATACAGATCCAAAACACAAAACCAAGAACCCAAAACACGGAAGGGTGGTTTTGGCAAAACCAATCCAGATCCAAAACACGAAGAAAGATCCAGATCCAAAACCAAAACACAAAACACGAAAAGTGGCCGGTGCACACCCCTAGTACAAACCACGTCGTGATTCAAGGGGGGCAAATACATTTCTTTTCTTTGTTTGCATTTAGGGCAAATATTGGTTAAAAAATGTAAGGGCCAGATTTGTCAAAGCTTTTAGAGATATAAAGTACCAACCAATCAGCTCCTGACTGTCATTTTTCAAATAGAACCTGTAAAATGACAGGAGCTGATTGATTCATACTTTAGCGCTCTCCGAGCTTTGATAAAACTCCCCATTTATTTCTCTGCACATTTTACATCAGCCCCACCTGCAGTGGTTCTACCAAGGTGCAAAGTTACTGTCTCTTTTTGCTTTGCTCATAACTCAGAACCTGCTTTTAGAGGCTGCAATGAATGACAATTGAAATAACTGAGTATACAAGCTCTTAGGGGCTGATTCAGCAGAGGACGGAACTGCAGAGCCGCACACAAGCCGATGTGCAATTCCGTCCTGCTAAAATGCAACTGCAGCAGGAGGAGTCTGCGGAGGCTGAAGCCCGAGTCCTGGCAATCTACGAGGCCAAGAAGTCTGGGTCCATGGACGTAGACCCTGGCCTCACCACTCCCGGAAAACAGGGGGCCCCGTTTCCAGGAATGCAGACAGTCCCCTCCCCTGACCCGCAAATGCTTCTGCCTGTCAATCAGCGGGACCTGCATGCAATCTCGCAGGACCCATTCTGCACATGCACATAGCGGGTATATATTGACAGGTTGTCCTTGATTGACAGGTTGTCAGCGTTTGGGGTGGTAACAGGGAGTCGGTCAGAAAAACGAAGACTTGTCTGTCCGTTTGAACGCCGTTTCCTGGATGTACATAAATTAGCCACTGCGATTACTTTTGCAGCATTAAAGCCCTCCGTGTGTCAGGAGATCTGCAAAGTCTGCGGGTGGTCAGACCTGCCGCAAGGGCAAGATGGCCGCTGATGTGCGTCGATGTTACCGATATTTACGCTGGTAAGAAGGCAGCAGTGGGCATCTATACGCTTCGCTGATTTTTGCAAACATTAGCATATTTTCACAGTTGCATTGCGTAAGAAATCGCGGCTGCGTTTGCATTAGCATCCATCTCCGAATCAGGCCCAATATTTCTTTTATGATACTTTAATATTCGCAAATCGGTCCCCACAGCTTTATTGTAGTCTTCTGATCTCTGCATTTAGCAGGTACCATCAGTAACATCCTGCTGTCCGGTGTCTGCTGCTGTAGTACAGGGCTTACTGCAAGTCCTACTTTTCTGTTAGCAGTCCTATATTATGTATTTGAAAGTCCTGAGCTGTACTTTTTCATCAGTAAATCTGTCCAGGAGTATTCATAGTTATCATCAGCTACAACTCTGTTTCTTCAAAGGCAAGACAGTGACTAAGGATTTCTTTGACTAGCAGTGGCATTACAGGTATACCATGTCTGTAGACCCATACCATGTCTGTTCTAGTGCTCATTCAGTCAGATGCTCATCTTGCTGTAGCAGTATAGATCCTATACATCCCTCTGCCATGTTATTGCTGGCTTCTATTATATGTGACAATGTTACCATATAGATTCCAATATGCATGGTCCAGATACTTCACTTGTCAACAGTCCAGTCTTCTTCCATGTTGCATCATGTAAGAAATCCAAGGAATAAGGTACAACTACTGTATCAGTAAGAAGATTATGGAGACAATTCCCAAGACCTTCACAGTACAAGAGTCTTGCACATTGTTAGAATTAGTGCATCATCCTTGGTGTGTTACATACCCACAGCCAATGTGTCCATATTATTTTGTATATTATTCTTATTAGGTCCTGATAGCATGATGTAATCGGTGTAGCCATGCACAGTGTATGATACAGTAATTTGGGTGCATGATGCAAATCACAGGCCATGGCAGAGCTGTGTAAATAATTATCCCTGTGGAACCACTGTCAGAGTTTGTTGTTGTCCTTCCCAGGTGACAGCAAAATTATCCTAGGATTCTGGAGAAATGGGAATGGGAAAGAAAGCATCTGGCAAGTTCAATATACTGTAGCATGCCATTCTATTTCTGCAATTGGGGCCCATCTGTAACCATGTCTGATACTGTCACTGCACTGTGCTATTGAGTCCCCTGTAGTCCACATTCATCAGGTATGATCCTTCTGGTTTGTGAACTGGCCATGGGCCATTGTATTGACTTACCACATTCCTACACACACCAGCTTTTAGTAATGCTCATATAGTTCCTGATATCTCTTTGTCTCCCCCAGGTATTTGGTATTGAGGCAAGGTCATTGGGTATGCAGACAGTGATGTGTACACTGATGTCCAAGTTGCACTTCTTCTTCTTCCTTGTTCTTCACATATTGAGACTGCTGTGATTCGAAATACGAATCGCCTTGTGGGTCAATGTATGATTTTCCCTCCCAAAATGTTTATTCTACAATGTTATCAGGTAGTGGCGATAGCAATGTCATCCCCAAAAACAAAGGTCCTTGGAATATTTCATTGTGTCACCATATTCTGTCATAGGGTTGGCCATCGACCATCAGTGCTTAGCAACCATTGATGGTTTGCTGATAATGATCAATCATTTTTTACCATCGACAATGGAGGTCCAGTGGTTCACAGTTCAATTCTTTCTCCTTTGGACATTGTCAGTCTCTATTCCTCTCCGCATACCATCAATGGTTCTGTGACAATGGTTAGAAACCATTGAGCATTGATGATGATGACCCTACTCTGTATGTTTTTCCTCCCAGCCACTCCTTCAGAACAAATACGCTTATGTTCCAGGATCCTACAAAGCCATCACTCCATGTGGTTTTCTCTGAGTTTAGCAATGTAAGATCACTGACACTGGGGTATTGGTCACCTGATTTACACATAATAAATTGCTGTTACCTTACAGCAGATAATCTGCTAACTTGTCATGAAGGTTGTGGAACTTTTCACTCTCTGTTTTCTGCTCTTCGCCTGTCTAGCGCTGTGCAATAATTTATGTACCCTCTGGCTATGTGATGGCAGCGACTGGTGTCCTCACAGAACTGTCTTCGATGTCACCAACTGGTACTTTGTCACTGAAGTAATGGTCTTTACTGTACTCTCTCACTTCTACTGTTCCAGCTCTGTAATCATTTAGCAGGACTGTAGTTATTCTGTCTTTTTTTGGTATATCCACTTTTCAGTACATCCAACAACATTTGTCACGTGGACGTTTTAGTCACATTTCCACTGCTTTGTTATATAGCTCTAATCTTTCCCTTCCTTTGGCCATAACCAGGCTGCTTCTCCTCATCATCAAGACCCACTCACTGTCCCAAAATTACACTCCCATCATGTTTGCCCTGAATACTGTACCTGCGATCTCACTCAGGACTATGAGGGGAACCCCTCCAACAGCTCCTGGGACCGTACATTGATCTGGACCTCGTCACCTACATCCTATACTATGACATCTCTGATAAATCCTTCTACACATCCCTTCACCCCCACTTATTGCATATCTTACTCAATGTTCTGCACATCCAATTCCCATGTATTGTCCAACATATTAGTACAACATGAATGTATAATCCATGACAATGTCATATCATTCTGTGACTCTTCCTCTTATAAGTACAGATACTTGTTTGAGTGCCAAGGCCTTGGTAGTCCTGTGGTGGTAACACTGTCCCGTCTGCACTTGTTGTATCATCCATGGTAACAATTACTTTGCAGGCTTTTGGGCATAACGCCAGCCTATGTCTTCTAATCTCACAGTAGTATAATTTCTGATTCCTTCTGTTATTACTCTTTATCTTACTAGTTAGGCGAGAGGAACCGACTGGCACCTCCTCTCCGATTGATGATCCATCTGCTGCTACCAATGCTCACATTCATGCTACAGGAACTTCACAGACGTTTCCTTTCTTCATGCATTGCTGTTCCTGCATATCACTTACAGCATACTCTGTACATCACTCTTCCAATACTTGCTGATATATAGTGTTAGCATACAGTTATTCGCTTAGGATGGCAAATTACTAAGGTATTTCCTGCAGCTCCGTTTCAGCACCTCCTTGGCCGACTCAACCACCCAACCATGGATGCAGCTTTCTGCTGGGAAAGGTATAGAGGCCAACAATAAATAGATCAATTATTGGTGAGAATCCACAACTTTGATCATTTGTTTATATTTGCCCAGAAATCAAGCTAAGGGGTTCCTAGGGTACAGATTGTGCCTGTTTAGAGGGTTTGTATTGTCTGCTGCTGACTATCTGTCCCCTTATATTTATAAAAATGAGAACATCCTGTCTTTACACTTTATTCAACTAATAGGAGAACTGGTGTCACAACACTGCTACAACAGCATCCGCAGACGTAACAGCCACAATGAGAACAATCTCACAATATGTCACAACACACATTGCGTATTCTATGAGCTATGCCAAGAGCAGAAATCTACAATGCACATAATGACAAAGCCATTTCCAGTGATGACAAAACTCACATAGATTGCAATGAGCTTCAAAATGTATTTACATTGCAACGCTGCTCACAGTGCCATGTACACTTTCTATGATACAGTAGCATTGGTATTATTAATACGCTTTGTTTGTTAGGGATCCAAAGTATAAATACTGCCAACTAAAGAGCATCACAAATTTATTAAACAATACACTTCAGCAGTGGCGTAACTAGGTCACAGCAACCGGGGTGCGTTCCCTGGTCGCCGTTGGACCAGCAGTGCGGGGGGAGCCGCCAGCCACGGTACTGGCCTGCCCGCCCTAGTTAGCCAGTGTAGCGCTGACCGCAGTGAGTGCGGTCAGCGCTACACATTTACACAGGACCGGCACTAGGCTTCCAGCGCCGGTCCTGTGCTACACACCTGAGCCCATTCCCTCCCCCTGAGCGCTTGTCCAATAGTGCCAGGAGGCGGGCTCAGGCTGTGCATAACACACGCATCGCCGCCAGCACTGGCGGTGATGCGTGTGTTAAACAGCAGCCAACGAGAGTCAGATAGACTCTCATTGACTGCTGCAGTACCCACTGCAAGAGCCGGACTTCCGTCCGGCTCCTGCAGTGGGTAATGGGACAGACGTCATGACGTCATGACGTCTGTCCCATAATGCTGAGCGGGCCAGCCCAGGAGGACTGGCGGGCTGGAGCGGCGTCGCGGACCGGAGCAGCAGCAGCGTGGATTCAGGTAAGTATATTTTTTATATATATTTTTTTTTTTAACCTGTCTGCACAACGGGGGAGGGGGTGGCTACTACTGGGGCACCATTATTGGGAGGACCTCTACTGGGGGGGGGGCACAATGGGGGAGGGGTGGCTACTACTGGGGGCACCATTATTGGGAGGACCTCTACTGGGGGGGCTACTACTGGGGGCACTTAATCGCGAGGGGGAACCTCTACTGGGGACTACTACTTGGGGGGGAACTACCACTGGGGGCATTATAAAAGGGGCCTACTACTAGAGGCACTGCACTCGGGGGACCACTACTGGGGGCAATAATAGGAAGGGCCACTACAGGGGGCACTGGATAGGGGGGATCACTACTGGGTGCCTGCATAAAGGGACCACTATTGGGAAAACTGCATGGGCGGGACTACTGCTGGGGGCACTATATAAAGGGCACTACATAAGGTGATACCACTACTGGGCGCACTGCATTGTGGGGACTGCTACTGTGGGCACTGCATAAGGGGGAACACTACATGGGGCACTGCATTTGGAGGGGCACTACTGGGGGTATTGAGTAAGGGGAACTAATTGGGGGCTGTATAAGGGGGACCACTACTGGGGATACTGTATAAGGGGCACTACTATGGGCCTGCATAAGAGGGACCACAACTGCATACTGGGGGTACTGTATAAGGGGTACTACTGGGGTTAAGGTGCATATGGATAGGAATGTTCATGTTGACACTCCCCATTTTTAAGTGACCATGCCCATTTTTTTTGCCTTCGGCGTGCGCACATCGGGGGGGGGGGCTCCCTTTTCCAATTTGCCCTGGGCTCCAAATACCCTAGTTACGCCACTGCACTTCAGTGAGTACAATAAATGTGGGCAGGTGATAATTTGGATAAAAGTCACAGCGATCAGTTCTTGCACATCAATAGTTAAATAATCAAACTCAACTTCTGGTACTTACACATAATTCAGGGCCTTATTCGGAGGTGGGTGAGAATGCATGTGCAGCTGGAATTTATTTTGGAATCGAAGCTTGGATAATATGCAAATGCCAGTCTCAGCCTTCCCCTTGTGTGGTTGCCCGGTGATGGACATTGCAAGCCCTGAGACTCCCACTTTCAGTGTCCATGGTCAGTGGCCTCAAACACTCCACCATCAGTGCACCATAGCGATCACCATGGACAATTATAATGCGCTATGGATGGCACAGTGCCTCCTTTTTTACTTTCTCTAATCACGGCCTCTGTGGCAGCGTCTCTGACACACGTTCATGGGGCGGCATTTTTTTTGCGGTCACTTCACACCGCCTCCCAGTCTCCTCCCAGGAATGCCTAAATATATCTGCCGCCAACTTAAATAGGACCGATCACGTACACAGCAGAGATCTCTATGTACACTCAGTGGTACACATGCGCCATAGGGGTTCCTAGGACTTTTTGTGTATTCACAGAAGCAAATAATCACTCAACTGCGCAAACATCACCACTCTGTCTGCCTCTGAATCGCGCCCCCAATGACTGAGGCCGACTGCCCACCTTTGCAGAACTTCTCATATAGATTTGAAACAGGTGCAGCATTTCCTCAGCATTCGATAAGGGAGACAAAAAAGACAGAGAGCGGCCATCTTGACACACCTGGTGACATGGGCCAGGTAATGGTGTTATAAGCTCTTCTTCAGTGACTACAGTACGTTTTGCAATGGTTGAATTTCTGTGAGATTTTTTATAGTTCAACAATTCTATATCGCAAGATGTAAACTCTCTGTAGTGTAAAGATAAGTATCTATTATGTCATATTTTTATGCAACAGCAGTGTTGAACTGAGGCATGAAAGGACCACCAAAGGAAATGTAGAGCAGGGGCGTGACCAGCCACTGGATCGGCATTGTCATCACATGGAGGGGTGAGGCCATCCCACAATGGACGTGGCATTTATGGAAAACGGGAGCTATTCCAGATAGGGGCGGGGGTGAAGGGAGAATATGCCAAGCACCGTTGACATTTTTTTTCTAGTGTTGGTGGGTACCAAGGGAAAAAAAATAAATAAATGTGTCACCTTTCATCTAATAAATTTTATCATAACCTACTTTAATCAAATAGTAGTAATAATAATAATAATAATAATAATAATCTGTAGCCGCTGTAGTAGTATATTACTCTCTGCTACCTTCAGTGTGATAAATAAAATTCCTAAAGCAACACAATATGCACTGTATCATTTACAGATACGTGACTTCCAAATGTAAATTGTAACATGGACCATGGAAATCAAACCTTGTTCAAAGAATTAATCCTGACTGGATTTTCCCAGGACTTGAAGACTAGGATATTACTCTTTGTTATGTTCTTATTGATGTACATACTGATCATTTTGGGGAACAGTTTCCTGATATGTACTATTATCACCACTCCTCAGTTGCACACACCTATGTACTATTTCCTTTGTAATTTATCCTTCCTGGATTTGTTCTACGCATCAAGTTCTCTCCCAAAGATGTTACTAGATATATTTTCTAAGAGAAGGAGAATTTCCACCATTGGGTGCCTGGCACAGATGAACACTGCCCTGTTCCTAGGAACTGCTGAGTGTATACTACTGGCAGTGATGGCGTATGACCGGTATATTGCCATATGCTTCCCTTTACATTATACCATATACATGAATTGGAAGACATGTAAAATCATTACAGTCATTATGTGGTCGGGAAGTTTGATTTCATCAACTATCCCCAACTTCAAGCCTCTTGTGTTCTGCAGAGTAAACACATTGGACCATTTTGTCTGTGAGATATTGGCCCTTCTAGAGCTGGCATGTGGAGATCTCAGCTTTCATAAATTATCTCTGTTTATAGGGAGTTTATTTACATTATTATTGCCGATTATTTTCATCATGGTATCTTACATCTGTATCATTATATCTATATTAAACATCCACTCAGCAGGTGGAAGATCTAAAGCTTTCTCCACGTGTGCTTCCCACCTGACTGTGGTGCTTATGTTTTATGGGACCAGTATGACCATGTACATGGGACAAACAAAAAGTTCTTCATCCAAACTAAAGTATATTTCTCTTATTTATGGTGTTATGACTCCGGTGTTAAACCCTTTGATCTACAGCCTGAGAAACAATGAGGTGAAAAAAGCATTTCCAAAAAGTTTGACCAAACGTTCTGTATTGCGGACAGGATAATTATTTCAGCTGCAACCAGAAGCCATGTACAGTAATATTCACACACAGTATGATGAATTAGAGCACCAGGTAGGAATATAAAGACATTTATTAACCACGGTTAATTTGACATCTTCAGGCCATTGTGACAAGAATCACATAAACTGGGTAAAATCCATCAGTAGCTTTATTGCTCACCACAGGAAACAGGATATGGCAGTTTCACAGCCAAGATGTTACCCAAAGTCTTCCAAACAGCAATATATTTCTTCAGTAGACTCGCAGGTCCAGGACCCCTAACACTAGTCACCCACGGACCTATAACCTGGGTGACTACCTCACCGTCAGGATCAGTTTCCCCAGGGTCTCTGCAGTTCTTAAACCAGCCTCACACAGGTGTCTGTAATCAGTTGCCTTCCAGACTCTGAGGCAACACCTGAACTGGACATTACACATTCCTAATGCCTTTGCTCTGCCAAACCTGGGATATCTGGACATTCCACATTCACTTCATGTGGAACTATGCTGACCCTGTAACACCATTTTATTCCTGAAAAGTAAATAGTCTTCAACTTACAGACTTTCTTATTTAAAGATTCTTGCAACGTCTAAATTTATTTTGGGTAACGAAAAAATCCCGAAAAGAGAAATAGTGATGGACATATAGGTTAAGGGTAGATATGACCTAAAAACATACAGTGTTGGTAGTCTAAATAATAATAATAATATCTTCATGATATTGAATTTGTACTCTATGTCAAATACGTTGATGCATTTACATACCAATTATAAAGGCACCGGAGCTCTGTATAAAACAGATAAGTAAATATGTAGCTATAATAATGTATACATATTTGTGGCTTACCTTGGTTGACAAGGAATACTGGGCCTGATTCAAACCCGCTCGCGAGTGCTATGTGCTCACAAGTGGGTCGATGGTGGCCCATTGCGCATGCGCACAATGGAGCTGGCTCTGTCGTGCGCATGCGCGAGACCCGGATAGCGATGGGCACTCCGTCGCTCCGGGTCTCGTACCAAAGGGGGCGTGCTGTCGCTGTAGAGTGACAGCACGCCCCCTTTGGTGGGTGGGCCGGGGGTGTGGCTGCCCAGATGGAGGCATTCCCATGGGAACGCCTACCGTCTGGGGCCGGCCCCACTGACATCACAAGTTATGTCAGTGGGAGTGCTTTCGGCTCTGGGGCTTGCGGCAACGAGACCCTAGTACAAGGGTCTTGTCACAAGCCCAATGGTCGCGATGGTCAAGACCATCATGACCATCTTCCTGGCCGCTCGCTATAGCTGTGGGTGGTCACCCACAGCCATGCGAGCGGCCAGGAGGCCGCTCTGAAAAACAAGAAGGACGGCCCTGATTCAGAGCGAGCGCTCTGTCAGAGCGTCCGGCTCTGAATCAGGGCCACTGTACAGAACATTACAGATGCCTCAGAGTAGGTATAAATTTATAAAAAAAAGTATTTGCATATGTTTCCATGGAATAATGAAAACAATCTAATTATTACTAGCAACTGCATTTGTTAAAGAGGACATTTCCCGGCAAAAGTTTGTATCACTGTAACAGTGGATCACTGTTATTACAATACCTGAGTAGAAGCTGTTCAGTACATAGAACCACTAACTGACATTCTCTTCTACAGCAGCAATCTTACCCTTAACGTTGAGCCCACTCACCAATATTCAGAAGGCCCCCGGTCCAGTATAAGCAAAATATAATGATAAAACTTGATCTTATCTAGCAATCTATTGGTATGTAAATAGTCAGCAGTCAGGGTTAGCTGCAGAAGGACTAAACAATAGTACTCCAAGAAATGGCACTGGGTACAGGCAACTATTAGAGTAAGCCCTCTTTTGCTTAAGGCTGGCTGCAGATAAACAGTAGTACTCATGTACTTTCATTTCAAGGTATAGATGCAACTCTCATTATAAACCAGTAATGCAAGTGCTGAAAACGAACAGTAGAATGTTGGTCAGGGCTGGCAGCAAACAAATCATAGTCAGAAGAACAGGTTAGGATATAATATGTGATACAGTATATGGAAAAAGGGAAGAAACAATGAGCAGATCAGGGGAACACATGTAACTAAACCAAAGTATGAACTATCACCGGCAATAGCGAGCTGCCTGACAAGGTATCCAAACTTGCCAAAGACAATAGTTTGAGCCCAGTAATTCAGCCCAGCGCCACCACACCTGGAGAGAGAGGGGCAGTCTGGGTAAAATGAGGATGTCAGTGAGGTTTCCCAGGCAATGATTCGTATAATAATTAGGAAAAGGGAAAATGGGAAAACTGGTCCCGCACAGGAATGATAATTAAATGATGTAGTAAAACCAACAGTAAGTGATTCTTGGTATAAATCTGTATCAATAATGAGGTGTTGGTGGTGCTCCCAGGAATAAATGAAACAGTATATCTCAAAATTATTTTGCAAAGGCAAAAAAAGAAAAAATTCCTTTTTGGGGCACTCTTATGTAAATGATGTAATATGATGTTGTTAAAACTTAACTTTTAATTAACCTACTAAATATAATGAAAAAATGTTTTATCAAAAATGGCGAAAATTTAATGTGCAAAAAATGTGAAAATAAAGCATGTTCCCATGAGATGGTATAGTAATGTATAGGATTGTAATATAAGAGATAACAATATCTAGTTCCCAATAATGATCAACTGAATCACTGTAATGTGAAATATAGCATTAAGGATATACCCAATGTAGCACCAATTGTTATAAACAGAAATAATAATCACAGCGTTCACTGTCCCATGTATTGGCAGAATGCAATCAAAAAATTGCACATTGCCCGTTTTACAGTAAATATTGTTTGTGCTAAATATTTGGGCAGCACAGACGGTGTAATGGTTAGCGTTACTGCCTCACAGCACTGAGGTCGTGGGTTCGATTCCCACCAGGGCCCTACCTGTGCGGAGTTTGTATATTCTCCCTGTGCTTGCGTGGGTTTCCTCCGGGTACTCCGGTTTCCTCCCACAGTCCAAAAATATACTGGTAGGTTAATTGGCTCCCAACACAAATTAACCCTAGTGTGTATGTGTGTGCGCAAGTGATAGGGAATATAGATTGTAAGCTCCACTGGGGCAGGGACTGATGTGAATGGCCAAATAATCTCTGTAAAGCGCTGCGGAATATGTGTGCGCTATATAAATAACTGGTAATAATAATAATAATAATTACACAATATGTTTATATTGCACTGTCCCCTTACTCATACATTTAGAAGAATATCATTGGTATGAATTAGATTATCATCAATATTGCACAAGCTGAAAAATATCATGTGAGATACACCATTCTCTTGTTCATGAATTAACATGGATTATAGGAAACACTTGTGCTCAATATAGCACCAGTTCCAATAAACAGAAATAATCTTTATTTTCTCATATAATAGCAGCAGACAATAATCAAGAAAGAATTGCACATTGCCGTAGAATAATAAATATTGTTGGTACACAAATTATTTATATTGCACTGTCCCCTTATTCATAAATTTAAGAAAACGTACATAATTAATATTGCATCTCTCTATTGGAGGTAGAAGCCTGTGACTGCAGTACAAAGCACATCAATTGCACAAGATAATCATTGTATTACACAGTTCCCTATTGTAAATCTGAAAGCGGACGTTAGTGCTATTAGTGGTAACAAACCTTATTGGTATGGATTGAATTAACATCAATATTGCACAAGTCCCTACTGTGAAATATCATTACACATTCTCTAGTGATCATACATAGCAGTGTAAATTGATATAGTAGTACTAATATTCTTTCCTTTAATGCTTCAGATAGCATTCATTTCTCATTTGCGGTAAGTATCACATTGATAAATTCATAATTAAGAACACATTAATAAATGGTATCTTGTATTCACTGATAGGAGATACAAAAATAGTATCTAGTGATAATATATGGAATGGTTTCATCAGATAACAAACAATTCAACCAATTATACCATATAGAACATCACAGAGTTGTCTCCTAATAGCTAGTATAATAGCAGGTGTACTGAGTCACAATACTTATAGATATGTAACATAGAAAAATATATCAGTAAGACACTTAAAGTGTTCCCTACTTCTGCTTTCACCCGTTATTCCGATTCCTACGCATTGAACCACTGATGAGAGAGAGGGGGAGCTTGTGTCTATGGAAATATAGAGTATAGTGGTGGTTCGTTAAGGGTCTTTCAGTAATGGGAGTTAGATAGTCCCTGGTGCCTATTGGTATTGCAGGGGTTAAATTCACCCAGACCAGTCAATACCACCACCTGAAGGAAGAAATAAAAAAAGTATAGTACCCTGTCTGTATCCTGTTAATGTGTCCAGACTGTGCCGGATAATCGTATCCTACGTCAGCTGTGCTGAAACAAACATCTCACTCAAATAAAACAATAATTAAGCACAACGTCTCTCTATATCAGAACCATGTGGCACAATATATCAGTGTGTAGCTGGAGGTCTGTACTGGATATAGGAATGGCTTACAGTTAGGGCATAGCTAGAAGTCTAGCCAGCATCTCCGTCAGATCCTATGTAGCGCTGTATAACAGTGTGCGGCTGGAGGTCAGCGCTGGGTGAGAGTCCAGCATTCACACAGTTTGTAGCTGGAAGCCTTGTCAGCGTGTCTACCAGTCAGCTGACCGGGATGACAGTGGGAGGGGTGTGGTTGATGCGCGTTTCGCCGATGGGCTTGTTCACAACAAGTCACAAGCCCATCGGCGAAACGCGCCTTCCACTGGATGGATTTGGATGACATCACTTAATAAAATGTAATAACTTGAAGATTTAAATCCAGGTGATGCCTGGGTATATCAGCTAGTCCCCAATATAAATATTTTTGTATTGCCTTTTATGTAAAAAGAAATTGCAGTAGAATTTATCCAATATTTATATTATATTTTGAACTACAGATATTGCACCTCAGATGCAACAGGCAATACCAGCTCAGGTTGCAAGAATCCCTTCTAGTCCTGCAAGGATAACAACACAGTCACAGGCCTCCAGCAACACATCACCAAGACTAGTAACATCCATACCACCAGGGATGTCAAGACTATAAACTAAAGCCTACTTTGCTAAGTACAGTATACGGAGAAGCAACAGGATGATTCTAGAGACTGCTGAGACCAGCATGTCAAAAAAGTGGATGGGTGTGGTGTGATTGGTCAAAAGGTTCTGAATGTTGACAGTGAGAAATTCGGCATGGTCATTAGGCCAAACACCAATATGTAGGCATATATTTAGATCGACATGGTTAAATGGTCGATTCTTTCAAACGGTCGACCGTTGACATGTCAGCACAAAATGTTGACATATGAGGTGCGTCGTTTGGTTTTCTTGAAAACTGGACACACCTGAACTTTGGGGTTTTGAGCAGAACCGAGCCCCAACATAATGGTTGCAGGGTGTGCAGTGTGCATGGGCCCCTGCGTCCAGGGGGGCCACACCCCACACCCCGCACCCATTATTAATACTTATCTCTCCAGAGTTACGCTTCGGTACTGCAGCAGCAGTGCTAATCACTGGGAAGATGACCGCTGCACCATTTTCCTACAGGTTTGCGCATATGCAGTATAGGTGTCTCTGGGACCATGGCGTGGGTGATATGTTACCGGTGACCTGCAGATGTACACTAGACTCTGGCACAATGCAAGAGTTTATTGCTCCAGAGAGAGGAGGGGGACCTCAGAGTAATCTGCACGTGGGCCCCCTCTTCTCTTAAACCGCCCCTGCCGAGTCCTGGCTCTAATAAGTTTCGGGGTTCCTAGAAGAACCAAGTCCAGGCTTGGGTCTACTCGTAAGTTTTAATAATGGATTTAAAAAACAAGTCTTGGGTTTTGGATTGCATGTAAACTGGTTCAAATTACATGATTGTAGCTGTTTTTATCAATTTTAAAGAAATCCAAAACCAGAGCGTTTAAGGGTGGTTTTGCCAAAACCAAAACACGGGGGTCCACACACATCTCTAATTTATATGACATAATATAAATGTATTCCAGTCAACCAATCAATTGATTTTAGAAGACCTTTTTTTGTTTTTTTTAGTCCACTATCGCACTAATATTATGGGAATTAATGATGAAATAATTTGATGGTTTAAACTTAAAGACTATGATAATGCTATGCTATTCTGCATTCTTGTCACTTTTTTGAATGGCCAAAATCATATTTGAACACATCAAGGCTATTTTTTCTAAAATGTGTTTTCAGAAGCTGTACCATATGTCAGAATATCCTGTTTGGCAAATATTAATATCATATTTAATTTTTATCTATAAATGAATGATAGCCATAGCAGGTAAGAAAATATATTGTTATTATTTTGGTTTAATATAAGAACCCAACCATCACCTTTTCTCTGTTGGTAGAACATAAGAGGAATTATGGAAATGGAGCTTCAAGCGACACAAATCACAAATATTATTGAAAAGACATGTCTTTAATAAATGTTTTACAAACAAAATGTATAGACATGTAAAAATAGTGTTTTTCTTTCATATTTAAGTACCTAAGTTGTAACTTTTTAAGTATTGTAGTATTTTGGTGTATGTTGGTGTGTACATTTACTTACATGAGTAGAACTGCTAGAAATTGCTAGTCATAGTGAGGTGTCACGCCTAACATGCACCCAACAGATGGAATTTAAAATAATGTAAAATACAAAAGTTGGATAATCACAAGAGTCATCCTTGTAGTTCACGTGTTTTGGTATATGTAGAATCATCCAATATATTTTGTATGTTTTTTTAAAGTAGTTTTGTGTCGACAGAGAAAACATACACCGAAAAGGTACAGAAAATACAACATACATATGAACAAAAATTTACATGATTAGGGTTGTGCATTTTGAATCTGAGATCTTTTTGATGAATGTGTAAGTGACCCTCATTCTGTGTCACTTAATTGGTTACACTGCTACACTACACCAAAGAGTTGACGTAAAAATATATATATATAAATTGATGTTCCACATTTTGGAATAAGCATCTTTTTGGGATATGGAGCTTTGACAGTTTGATTTCCTGAAAAAGATGAAAGAAATCAGAAAAGTCAGACTTCTGGCATACATGAAAAAGAAAGCATTATTATAAACTAATGCTCGTTATAGTCATATTCACTTGATGCTAGTAGAGCGGTTAACATTGACATCTTTTGGTGTATGAGGCTGTGAATTTTGAATGTAATAAAATGTGTCTGCATATATGCATTACCACAGTTTACATACGAGCTTACAGCTCGTACACCAAAATAATGGCTCTGAAAAAGGTTACACATTTCTACAAAAAGTTCATTTTGGGGTATGGCGTATTGACACTTCGATTTTCCAAAAATTAGACAGAAATCAGAAAGTCAAACTGGTAAGGTAGAGAAAAAAACTTGCGTTATAAAAAACGGACAGGTCTGGATACCTTTTGGTGTATGAGGACGTGAAATTATGCGCTACTGTACTAAAACTTGTCTTCATATAATAATTCCTACATTTCATGTTCACCAATAAGATGACTGTGAAAGTTTTCTCCAAAACATCTGAGAAAACCAGCAGTCAAACAGCTAACTTAGAAAGTCAAAGGTTCTGTTCTTGGACCTCTCCTATTCTCCCAGCTGTCTCTCTGCTATCTCTTCCTGGATGTTCCAACAATTTCTTACACTTAACATGTCTAAGACAGAGCTGAGCATCTTCCCACCCTCCCGCATAACCTCATTTCCCACTATTTCATAATCAATTGATGACACAACTATCTCCTCTAGCCCCAAAGTGCGCTGTCTTGGAGTTATCCTGGACTCCTCCCTCTCCTTCATACCACACATTCAGCACCTCTAGGATCAGACCTTTTCTCACCCTGGATGCTACTAAAACCCTCATCCACTCACTGGTCATCTCCAGATTGGACTACTGTAACCTCCACCTATCTGGCCTCCCTGACTACCACCTCTCTCCTCTCCAGTCTGTCCTCAATGCTGCTGCTCGGCTCATCTTCCTCTCCAAAACTTTCTACATCTGGCTCTCCTCTCCTACAAGCACTCCACTGGCTCTCCTTCCCCTTCAGAACCCAATTCAATGTTCTTATACTCACTTACAAAGCCCTCACGCAAACCTCTCCAATTTACATCTCTGACCTCATCTCCCTTCACACTGTCATCTTTCTACTTTGCTCAACAAATGCCGCCTCTCCTGCCAACTGATTACTTCCTCGCACTCCTGCCTCCAAGATTTTGCCCATGCTGCTCCCTACCTCTGGAACTCTCTCCCTCTCCCTATCAGACTCTCCACCTCTCTACAAATCTTCAAATGGGCTCTCAAGACCCACTACTTCATCAAAGCCTTCCAGCTCTCATCCTAACCTGTTGCTAAATGCTCTTCCCTCCCTGTGTACCCCATGTGTGTTACACCTGTTTGTCTGCCCTTCCCCTTTAGAATGTAAACTAACGAGCAGGGCTCTCTTCCCTCATGTGCTACCTACTCCTAATACTTTCTTCTACTCCTTACTCCCCACAAGGGCACCTAACACTTGGTTGCTGATGCACTGCTGATTATTTTGAGTAATATAATTGCTAATGCAGCAATGTGTGTAAACCATGTGCTTGTCCTGCATTGTATTGCACTGTAAGTCACTAATTTCTTGTTCAATTATTTGTTTATATACTTTCCAAGGTGCTGTGGAACACTTGTGGTGCCATATAAATAAAGCATAATAATAATAATAATAATAATAATAATAACAATAATTAGGGGTGTGCACCGGCCACTTTTCATGTTTTGTGTTTTGGTTTTGGATCTGGATCTTATTTTAAAAAAACCCATAAAAACAGCTAAAATCACAGAATTTGTGGGTTTTTCTGCTCCTATGCTATTATTTACCTCAATAACCTTAATTTCCACTCAGTTCCAGTCTATTCGGAACACCAGACAGGATGGCAGTTTGAAAAACTAGGCCCCAAACAGTACATAATGCAAAGAAAAAAAAGAGGTGCAAGATGGAATTGTCCTTGGGCCCTCCCACCCACCCATATGTTGTATAAACAGGACATGCACACTTTAACAAACCAATCATTTCAGCGCCAGGGTCTGCCACACAACTGTGGATGAAATGATTGGTTCGTTTGGGCCCCCACAAAACAAGCTGGCAATTAGTCTGTCACTGCACAAATTGGCTCTACGGAGGCAAGATGTCATCCTCATCCACCGATTCCTTACCATCTTCAGTGTTGTGTACATCCTCATCCTCACAGAGTATTAATTCGTCCCCGCTGGAATCCACCACCACAGGTCCCTCTGTACGTTCTGGAGGCTGGTCTCCCTGGAAGAGTTGATAATTCATTTTTATGAACATCATCTTCTCCACATTTTGTGGAAGCAACCTCCTACACCTTTCGCTGACAAAGGCTTCCCGGCTGCACTAAACACTCTTTCGGAGTACACACTGGAGGGAGGGCATCTCAGGTAAAATAGAGACAGTTTGTACAGAGGCCTCCAAATTGCCTCTTTTTCCTGCCATTACAGGTACGGACTCTCTGACATGTCTACTTGGATGCTGTCACCGATGTAATCCTCCACCATTTTGTCAATGTGACAGTATCATATGCAGTGACAGTAGACATGTCAGAAATTGTTGCCAGGTCCTTCAGTCCAGACAAGATGTCCAAACTTGGTCCTGCCTGCCCTGCATCACTGCCAGCGGGTTGCTTAGGATACCTAAGTTGTTTCCTGGCAGACCCATTTGCAGAAGAAAATGAAGAAGGAGCTGTTGACGTGTCACATGCTGCTTCAGCTGACAGTGTTTTCACCAGCAGGTCTTTGCACCTCTGCAGGCTTGTGTTGGCCGGAAAGAGAGATACCACATAGGCTTTAAACCTGGGATCGAGCACGGTGGCCAAAATGTAGTGGTCTGATTTCAACAGATTGACTACCCTGGAATCCTGGCAAAGCGAATGAAGGACTTCATCCACAAGTCCCACAGGCCGAGCGGAATCACTCCGTCTTAGCTCCTCCTTCACTTTCTACAGCTGCTTCTGCAAAAGCCTGATGAGGGAAATGACCTGACTCAAGCTGGCAGTGTCTGAACTGACTTCACGTGTGGCAAGTTCGAAGTGCTGGAGAACCTTACTCAACACGGAAATCATTCTCCACTGCGCTTGAGTCAAGTGCATACCTCCTCCTTTGCCTATGACATAGGTGGAAGTATAGGCTTGAACGGCCTTTTGCTGCTCCTCCATCCACTGAAGCATATAGAGGGTTGAGTTCCACTGCGTCACAACCTCTTGTGATGGCGGGGCAGGTTCAAGAGTGTTTGCTGGTGCTCCAGTCTTCGGCACGCAATCGCTGAATGGCGAAAGTGGCCAGAAATCTTTCGGGCCACCCAAAGCATCTCCTGCATGCCCCTGCTGCTTTTCAGAAAATTCTGCACCACCAAATTTATTGTGCGAGCAAAACATGGGACGTGCTGGAATTTGCACAGATGTAATGCCCGCACAATATTGGTGGCATTGTCAGATATAACAAATCCCCAGGAGAGTCTAAGTGGGGTAAGCCACTGGGCGATGATTTCCCTCAGTTTCTCTAAGAGGTTGTCGGTGGTGTGCCTCTTACTGAAGCCGGTAATACAAAGAGTAGCTTGCCTTGGAATGAGCTGGCATTTCTGAGATGCTGCTACTGGCGATGCTGCTGTTGTTGCTGCGTAAGGTGATACATTTACCCAGTTGGCTGTCACAATCATATAGTCCTTAGTCTGCCCTGTTCCACTAGCAGTCAAGGCCTCAGTTATACGTTTTGTGTCAGGATGACTGCTGTCGTACTTCATCCTCCTCGCTAAGGACTGTTGGAGGGTCAATTGTTTAGTAAAAGTAGTGGTGTTCGTACTTCCTCTCTGGGATGATGAACGACTCCCAACAGCAGCAATGGCAGCAGAAGATGTAGCAATGCAGGATCCTCTGGAGGAATCCCAGATAGGAGAGTCAGTTATGCCAGTGACATGGCCTGCAGGACTACTTCCAATCCTGACTGAGGAGGAAATTGACGAGGAGGGAGTTGACGGTGTGGTTTGCAGGCGCTTGGATACAACAGTACCAAGGAATTTAGGTGTCCCTGGACTGCTTACGGTCTTAGCCAAAGTTTCTGAACTTGACAGTAACTTTTTATGAATGCACAGCAGGTGCCGTATAAGGGAGGATGTTCCTAGGTGGTTAATATATGGTACATATGGCATGACAGTTGTTGTCCGGATTTGGATAGAAATATTGCCAGACCAAAGAGGTGGAATGTTTGGTCTTCTGCCCAGGCATGACTGTGATGGGCTTTTTCATCCCACGGACAACAACTGTCTCCCCCGGAGCCTGATTTAAACAAACCACATCACCATCAGTATCCTCCTCGCCAACTTCCTCCTCAGGGCCAGCTACACCAGTATCCTCATCCTGTTGTACAAGTGGACTGTGGGTGCTCCTTTCAGCACTTGCAGAGGGCGTGCAAATGGTGGAAAGAGCCAGCTCTTCCTGTCCAGTGCTGGGAAGGTCAGGCATCGCAACCGCCACCACACTTGGACTCTCCTTGGGGATTTGTGATATCTTCTTAGAATGCTCAGTTCTTCGCTGTGCTTTTTACCAGCTTAACTCATTTGATTTTTGTAGCGGGAGGAGGGCTTCCATCGTCATGTGAAGCTGAACCACTAGTCATGAACACAGGGAAAGACCTTAGCGATTCCTTGCCACTCCGTGTCGTAAATGACATATTGGCAAGTTTCCGTTTCTCCTCATATGATTGAAATGTTTTTTTCTAAGGTCATTTTCCTGAACTTTGGGCCTGATTCAGACCCGCTCGCGAGTGCTATGCGCTCACAAGCGGGTTGATGGTGGCCCAGTGTGCATGTGCATGTGCATGATGGAGCCGGCTCCGTCGTGCGCATGCGTGAGACCCAATAGCGACAGGAAATCTGTCGCTCTGGGTCTCATACCAAAGGGGGTGTGCTGTTGATGTTGAGTGACAGCACGCCCCCTTTGGTCCTCCATTTATGTTATATTGATATATACGTGCGGCTAAGGCGCACACAAACACAGAAAAGAAGAAGTTATTTAATTTTTTTTGGAGTGCACTTTGGGGGTTACAGCACCTTTTAACGGTCAAGCCAGCTGGCCCTTGATTTATGACACAGGCGCATGCTTGGTGCTGCTCCTTTGTTGATGGACGTGCGGCTACAGCACACACAATTCACAACACAGAAAAGAAGATTTTTTTTTTTTGGAGTGCACTTTGGGGGTTATACCACCCTTTAAGAGATGAGCCAGCCATCCCTTTGTTTATGGGACACAGGTGCACGCTTGGCACTGCTCCTTTGTTGATGCACACAATTCACAAACACAGAAAAGATCTTTTTTTTTTTTTTGGACTGCACTTTGGGGGTTACAGCACCCTATAATGGACAAGCCAGCCGGCCCTTGATTTATGACACAGGCGCACGCTTGGTGCTACTTTGTTGATGTACGTGCGGCTACTGTGCACACAATTCACAAACACAGAAATATGTTTTTTTACATTTTTTTTGGAGTGCACTTTAGGGGAGAACTCCTGATGGACAGATCACCCCCTGTACAACACTACAGCAGCCCTTTAGGACTACAGCCTTTATGGGACACTGCCCAACACAGTCCAACCAGCCCCTATAGACTTTGGAGTGGACACTGCCCCTATGGACAACTGACTGCACAACACAGCCCAGCCAGCCCCTATGGACAACAGCAAAACAACACAGCCCAGCCAGCCCCTATGACAGCAGCACAACACAGCCCAGCCAACCCCTATGGACAACAGCAGCACAACACAGCCCAGTCAGCCCCTATGGACTGAGTGGACACAGCCCCTATGGACAACAGCAGCACAACACATCCCAGCCAGCCCCTATGGACAACACAGCCCAGTCAGCCCCTATGGACTGAGTGGACACAGCCCCTATGGACAACAGCTGCACAACACACCCAGCCAGCCCTAGCTCCCACCCACCCTCTTCACTGACCACAGCCAGAGTGAGAAATGGCTCCGACGCGGGACCCTTTTATAGAATCCAACACCCGCGAGATCTGGAAGGTGGGATGATGATGTTTTGCCTCGATTTCAGTTCCAAGTCTGGCGGGAAAACCCGAGCCGGACCAGGTTCCCAGGGTCGGATTTGGGGGGGCTCGGGGGGGTTCAGATTTCAGAAATCCGAACCCACTCATCCCTAATAATAATAATAATAAAAAAATCTGACTACAGAAAGAGAGGTACTCAGTCATGCGGTGTGGTTTATAATGATATTTATTTGTGTAGGAGGCTGTGAAAGATTTCTAAAATATGTGCGTATATATATATATATGGTGACTTAACCTGCCCCAGTGTGAATTCTTTCTGAGTGCCGCCGCAAAGAGACTATATAGGGCCCCTTGCGAGGAGACAGACGGAGGGCACTAGCACTGAATATATTTTTCATATGGGATTGCCATCCACAAAGCTTTGTTGTATGTATGTATGTATGTATGTATGTATGTATGTATGTATGTATATATATATATATATTTGATTAAATAAATAATTTATTATTTACTATTTTTGGGGTATGGAACTGTTACTGATAGTTTCCACAAAGTAAGTAAATAGTCATTAGGATCATATAATAACTGTACACCCAAAAAAGTATGTATTTAAGAAAAAAATAGAATGCTATGTAGTTTAACAATAGTATGCTGTAGTACCAGAAATACAGGTTTTACATACAAACGTATTTAACAACATTGTAAAAAATTCAGATTGTTGGGACATCAGAGTGGAAAATTCTTTAACCAGTGGAACTTTTGAGTAAAGTCCATAATCCTGAAACATCTTTAAAAAAAAAATCCTCTATAAAGTAAATCCAACTGGCTCAATTTACAGCTTGATTTTTTTAATTCGTCTCTTGTCCTTTGTGTCTAGGATTTTTGTAAAAATACAACACAATATTACTATAAATAATATTTTATACTTTGTCTTGCAAGTACTAATTTTTTTTCCTGCTGGCTGGTCTTCCTTCCACACATATAATACCTTCTAGCAGCCTCTGCTCCCCCCTCTTCCCCAAGATCTGCATTGCATAACTAGCTACCTTCAGGAAGTCACCTCTTGTCTGTCCAATAGCTGTAGGCCATGAGGGAAAGTAATTACTGATACATCCTGTAAAGAAAAAACACGGGGCCTGATTCAGAGCCGCTCGTAAGTGCACAACTGCGCATGCGTATGGTTTGTAATACGCATGCGCGAACCAGTCATTGCGGTCCGAAATTGTGTGCTCGCAAAATAGCGAGTGCCTGCTAATTTGAGTGACAGGATGAGGCGTTTGTGGGTGGTAACAGGGGAAGGTGCTTGAAAACGGGGAGTGGAGAACCGAACGCAGGCGTGCCAAACGGTCAAAACGGGCGTTTTAAGGGTGTGCGTAATTAACAAAGCAGCGTCATCGGCCACATCACTTGGTTGTTTCATAGCCTGAACTGTTCGCATGATTGCGGTAGGAAAATCCAACCACAAGCACTGCGAGCAGTTCATACGCCTTTTGATGTACTCGATTAATCTAATAAATAGCGGAGATGACGTAGGATGCGAGCGGCCAGGGGGCGTTTTATAAAAAATAGCGAGCGCATGTTTCGTTCGCTCGTTCAGATATAGAGGTATCAACAGACCGCAAAGAGCAAGCGCTCTATTTAAATATCCGGCCCCTTTTTCTGAACGAGCGAGCGCAAATAGCGTCCGGCTCTGAATCAGGCCCACAGTTTTCAATAAGGAGTGTAACCCTGGTTAAGGGTTAAAATAAGAACTGTACTTATAAATTATTGTAATATTTATAAATGTACAATTTGTAAGGTAAAGTATATGTAATGTGACACAGTTAGGTTAGGGGGTCCCTCTCCTGGGTAGAGGACTCCTTCCTTACACACACACAGCAGCAGGGAAGCAGCACACCAGTCTGGATGCAAGTACAAGCTGGTCGGTGCCAGTCTTTATTGTACAATGTCAGAAATAACACAAAGAAAACATAAACGTAAATCCTAGCCCTGTCGGGGTATTAACTTCACAGGTAGTTCCCTCACTACCAGAACCTGGCAGGGCCTAATGCCCTCACCAGCAACAAAAGCACAGCACAACACTTACAGTTAGGTTTTCAAGTGTCTCTGAGCAAACTCCCTGTCTGCTCTCCCAGGTGAGACAATCAGCCCTCAACACACTAGGCTTATATTGGCCACCCTCAGGTGGGAACCCAATCAAGCCTGTTACCAGGCTGCGAGAACCAAAACCTGGAGTGGCCGTGGGTGGAGCCCTCTCCTCTCACCCACAACCCCCAGGTCCCAAACCGGCTTTTCAAAAAGCCGAAACTCAAGCCGGCTACACTGCAGACTTTCTCCTGGGATTTTAAACACATAGGACAGGAATCTGGGATAAATGTCCCTGCCACAGACCACTTTACCAGTGATCCTATCACATATCCCCCCCTTTGTTTCGACCTATGGGGCGGAACAACTGAAGCCCCCAAACAATGAATGCGTGACAACGTCTACTTTAAACAACAGGCCCCCTGGCCTGTGTTCCACCGAAAATTTAAAAGTTTGTAACGCCCACTTTATGGCCAACGCCTCCTTCTCCACTGTGGCACCGGGTAGGCATCGAATTTTGAAACACTGTTCAACTTTCGGAAGTCATTGCAGAAACGCACACTCCCTTCGGGCTTTGGAATCAACACAATGGGACTTGACCATTCACTATGTGATACTTCAATAACCCCTAACTCAAGCATATTTTTAATTTCTTTCGACACCGATGCTCTTGGTGCTTCTGGTAACCTATAGGGCTTTAGATTAACTTTAACCCCTGGGTCAGTGATGATGTCATGTTTAACGACCGAGGTTTTTCCAGGTACGTCAGAGAACAGCACCCTATTTCTAATCAGAAACTCCTTGACCTCTCGTTGTTGAATTGCCGACAGGGTTTTTGCCACTGTCACTTCGGGAACTAAGGGCCCTGGATTTACTGGAGGGGCTCGGATGGCCGACAGTACCGTTCTATCTTTCCAGGGCTTTAACAGATTTATATGGTATATTTGTGCCGGCTCTCTTTTTCCCGGATGGTAAACTTTGTAATTGACCTGTCCCACTCTTTCTAAGATTTCAAAGGGCCCTTGCCATTTAGCCAAAAGTTTATTTTCCACAGTGGGAACCAACACTAAGACTCCCCAGGAGCAAAGCTGCGTAACCGAGCATTGCGGTTGTATACCCTCTGCTGTGCCTGTTGAGCCTGTTTCAGGTGCTCTCTCACTATCGGCACCTCTATAATAGGAAATGGAACTAGTGGTCCCTTAAAACGTGGTCTGGGAGCATGATACTGACACTCAGGGCAGGATACGCAAAAGTCAGATACCTCTTTATGAAGCCCGGGCCAGAAAAACCTCTGCATTATTCGCTCAGTGGTTTTCTCTACCCCTAGATGGCCTGCCGTTATATTACCATGGGCCAGATCCAACACTGTTCTTCTGTAGGCTTTGGGAACTGTTAGTTGTTCCACAATATCTTCCCCCTTCTTAGTCACCTGATATAACAAATCCTGACACATTACCATGTGGGGATAGGACAAAGGACTATCAGGGTCTACGGGTTTACCATCAACTACTTTTACATTCTCCCTGGCTTTTACCAAAGTAGGGTCATCCAACTGCTCCACGGCAAAGACCTCTCTTCTGACCTCTAAATCAGGCAGACGATCCACTGGCCCAACAACACTTCCCACCTTAATGGGAGGCACATCAGTTGATGGGCCACCGTCACGCTCCACATTCTCTAGTTCGCCAACCATAGTAGGAAAAGGGAATAACTCTGACTCAGAAGAAACTCCCTCCTCCACTATATCGACAACCTTCTCAAGTGGACTGGGGTTGTTCACTTCTGGAACAAAACGGCTTTCCCACAATTTCCAGAAGTGAGCCAAGTCTCTCCCCAATATTGCATCGTACATCAGACCAGGCACCAAACCCACAGAAACTATAGCAGAGCCACATGGTGTCTCGATGTTCACCTCGGCAGTAACATAATATCGATTATCCCCATGTACGCAGGTCACACCAACAGTTTTCCCCTTATGCCTCAAGGGGTTCACCAGCTCAGTTTTTATAAGTGTCACCAAGCTACCAGAGTCTAACAGTGCCTCTACTCGGTTGCCATCTACAGTGAGTACACACATGTGCTTATCAGTCTCAGCCTGCTGGTCAGCCGTACAGGCTGTCTGTGCAAAGAAAGACCCCCTGCGGTAGACATGGGCAGTATCACATTGCATAGGTTCAGTTGTAAGTGAACAATTAGCGGCAATATGGCCGAAGTCACCACACCGGAAACACTGAATCCTATTAATGTCTAGTAGTTTATGGGGCAAGAACCTTCCTGGCCTGGCAGGCCTGTCTCCAGGTTCTACACCCTCAGTCTTAGGTACATCCCACCGCCCAGCACCCTTCTCCCCTGGAACAGTCTTACCAGTGTCTGTGGGAGTTCGCCAGTGCACCATCGGGGCTTGGTGGGGTATACTCCTCAGCTCCTCAGCCGCCACGTACCTCTCCACTAGCTCGACCAACTGGTCCACGGCTTTGGGTCTGCATGGCTCACCCACTTGCGCAGAGTCGTGGGTAATGATTGCAGGTACCGGTCCATCACGACCCTTTCCACGATCTGTGGTCCCGTCAGCGTCTCGGGCTGTAGCCATTTTGAGGACAGATGGATGAGGTCATGCATCTGTGAACGTGGAGGCTTGTCCATATGGAACTCCCAGCAGTGGACCCGTTGGGCACGAACAAAGGTGGTGACTCCCAAGCGAGTTAGGATCTCCTGTTTTAGTTTTTTATAGTCCTTGGCATCAGCCAGGCAAGAGTGGAAATATGCTTTTTGTGGCTCCCCAGACAAAAAAGGTGCCACCAGAGTTGCCCACTGCTCCTGGGGCCAACTCTCCCTTTCGGCCGTTCTTTCAAATGCGGCGAGATAGGCCTCCACATCATCGCCCGAAGTCATCTTTTGGAGGAAGTGACTGGCTCGTATGGAGTGAGTGGTGGTGGAAGGACCAGTAGCAACATCTCTGGGCCGGGCGACCAGGTGCTGTACCACCTCTTTTATGGCCTGGCTGTTTTCCGCTAAGGCCTGGCGGGTTTCCTCGATGGCGACCTGTTGTTGCCTCTGGGCTGTCTCCAAGGCCAACAGTTGCACCCTGGTGGATTCCTGCTGAGCCCAGGTAAATTCCTGCTGAAGTTTGTTCGTCTCCTGCTGAGCTCTGGTAGATTCCTGCTGAGCTGCTGTAGCTTGGAGCAAGGCCTTAATCATGTTCTCCATTTTGTCCTGGGGTGTAGGTTGGAAGCTGAACCTTGCCTCTCTGAGCATTGGCTGACGCCTCCTCTATGGGACTCCAAGGACACAGTGTTATTTCCACACATACAAATTGGGTGTCTGTCCCTTTAATTTTTAAATGGAAAGTTTTTCTCTTGCTGCAACTTCAGTGTGTGTGGTTGCCCGCATTCTCCACCATATTGTGACACAGTTAGGTTAGGGGGTCCCTCTCCTGGGTAGAGGACTCCTTCCTTACACACACACACACAGCAGCAGGGAAGCAGCACAACAGTCTGGATGCAAGTACAAGCTGGTTGGCACCAGTCTTTATTGTACAATGTCAGAAATAACACAAAGAAAACATAAACGTAAATCCTAGCCCTGTCGGGGCACTAACTTCACAGGTAGTTCCCTCACTACCAGAACCTGGCAGGGCCTAATGCCCTCACCAGCAACAAAAGCACAGCACAACACTTACAGTTAGGTTTTCAAGTGTCTCTGAGCAAACTCCCTGTCTGCTCTCCCAGGTGAGACAATCAGCCCTCAACACACTAGGCTTATATTGGCCACCCTCAGGTGGGAACCCTATCAAGCCTGTTACCAGGCTGCGAGAACCAAAACCTGGAGTGGCCGTGGGTGGAGCCCTCCCTCTCCTCTCACCCACAACCCCCAGGTCCCAAACCTGCTTTTCAAAAAGCCGAAACTCAAGCCTGCTACACTGCAGACTTTCTCCTGGGGATTTTAAACACATAGGACAGGAATCTGGGATAAATGTCCCTGCCACAGACCACTTTACCAGTGATCCTATCACAGTATATAGATGTATTTATTGTATTCATGTACATGACCCTTCTGTAATTTATGTATACAGGTACAGTATATCTATTTCATGTAGTTACATGTAAGTTTATATGGTACTTCTTTCTTTGGTGGGGATGTGTCTCAACACACACACTAGAAGAGGGCGGAGTGATTTAGCTGGTGTGGTTTGGTTCCTGTCAGAAAAAGAAGGGCAGGGACAGATACAGGGAGGAGGAGCTGCCAGCAGACTGAGAGGGCTGGAGTGCTCACCCCCCTTTGTCCCAGGTGGCAGCTGAGTGGCAGATATGCTCCTGGGCACAGGGGGTTGGAATTGGAGAGGGAGCCCAGCTGGAGCTGGGAAGCAGGTTGACAGCGGCATCCCAGTAAGCAGCTCACCGTGCGGCACTTTGGTGGAGTGACTGGTAGTGTTGGTCCCAGGAGCCAGGTCAGAGGCCGAGGTCATGGGGATGGAGCAGCAGCAGTGGTGGTCCCGATGGTGGAGCTGCACTGTGGGATCGGCGGTGTTCAGAGGCTGTGAGGGGCCGGAGTCACGGCTCATAACTGCAGCTGAGTGGCTGCATTGCAGAAGGTGGGCAAGTATGCTCATAAAGTTGAGGCAGAGGCAGAAGCAGCAGTGCTGTCACAGGGAGCAGCGCTGAGAGACAGGGAGAAGGCAGAACAGCGCTGAGGGGACTGTGAGCAGATTCAATGGTCAGCGCTGAGGTAACCTATATCAGTAGTGATACCTGGTACCCATACATTTAATATCAGCTCCAATATAGGAGATAATAAGCCCAGTATATTCTCAGAGACATAGGCCCTGATTCAGAGCCGGACGCTCTGACCAGAGCGCTCGCTCTGAATCAGGGCCCACCTCCATTAAAATGGAGCGTCCTCCTGGACGCTCGTATAGCTGTGGGTCACCACCCACAGCATATACGAGGGTCCAACAAGATGGTCGCGATGGTCTTGACCATCGCGACCATCGGACTTGCGAGTGAAACCCTGTGGTCGGGTTTCTCAACCGCAAGGCCAGGAGTGATTTTGGCTCTATCAGAGCCAAAATCCCTCCCACTGACATCATTAGTGATGTCAGTGGGGCCGGCTTCAGACGGTAGGCGTTCCCATAGGAATGCCTCCGTCTGGCAGGCACGCCCCCGGAACGCCCACCAAAGGGGGCGTGCTGTCAATCAACATCGACAGCACGCCCCCTTTAGTGCGAGACCCGGAGTGATAGAAAGTCCTTCGCTCGCCGGGTCTAGCGCATGCGCACGACGGAGCTCCCTCCGTCGTGCGCATGCGCAGTGGGGACCATCGACCCACTTGCGAGCGTACTGCCGCTCGCAAGTGGGTCTGAATGACCCCCGATAGTTCCCTGCACACTTTGGAACATTACCACATACTACTATCTGGGAAGAGCAGATAGAGTCCCCTGGATAGGAGTTGTCATGTGTTATAGACTCTTATCAGGAGGAGAATGTTAATACAGAAGGGAAAGTCTGGGGACAGGCACCCTTAAAGAAAATTGTATAAACTGGCAGCATTATAACTAAGTACCAAGAGCAGTTGCAGATAGTTACAGCGAGTCAGTGTAATATTGGAAAGTCAGAAGGGGATTACTTTTCAGCACATAGCCTAGTGCTCCGGCTTCGGTTAAACCCACAGTATTACATTTGTCAAAGCATTTAAATATATTGTTCATTCCAAGGTTTCAGCTTAGGTTACAGTTGTGGGACTTGGACTTTATGGTAACCTAAAGGACTCCTGCATATTGCCTTGGAGCACTACTGTGACTATTAAATAGTGGAAACATTTCACCACTAATGGAGCATACACACGGTCAGATTTGTCAGATGAACGATTGAACGATTTTACCAAAGTTTTGAACGATTGAACGATTTTTGACTGCATTAAAATGAATGGAATCGTCCAAGTCTGACTGCAAACCCATCAGATGTCAGATATCGTTATCTGACAAACGGGAACGCACATCCTTCATCGTCCATCGTTCAGGCATGTCAGATATGTCAGATTTTCCTTCAGATATGAACGACTGAACGATTTTTAAATCATTATCGTTCAGATCTGAAGGAAAAATCTGACAGTGTGTATGCACCATTAGACTAAGCCAAGACAGTTCAACAAATACAGTGACAATATTGGTTAATTATATACTGAAACATTGCCAATACACTATGAGCTGTAGAGTTATGTCTATGATCTTAGGCCCTCATTCAGAGCCGTTCGCTATTTGCGGTCGTTCGTTTAAAAACAAGGGGTGGCTATTCAAATGATCCGTTCGCAAATTGCAGTCTGTTCACACCTCTAAGTCTGAACGAGCGAGCAAAACATACGCTCGTTTATTTGTTAAAAACGCCCCCTGGCCGCTCGCACCATACGTCATGTCCGCTATTTATTAGATTAATCGAGTACATCGACCAGCGTATGAACTGCTCGCTATTCTTGTGGTTGGTGTTTGCTACCACAAATTTGCGAGCAGTTCTGGCTATAAAATAACCCAGTGTCGTGGTCAATGACGCTGCTGTATTAATTATGCACACCCATAATACGCCCGTTTTGACCTTTAAGCACGCCTGCGTTCGGATCTCCACTCCCCATTTTCAAGCACCTTCCCCTGTTACCACCCACATACGCCTCATTCTGTCACTCAAAATAGCAGGCACTCGCTATATAGCGTACAAACGATTTTTGGCCGCACTGACTGGTTCGCGCATGCGTACTAAAAACCGTACGCATGCGCAGATGTGCAAACATCGCTCGGAACGAGCATACTGCCGCTAACGAGCGGCTCTGAATGAGGGCCATAGTACTATATGTATAAGTACTATTATATATGTTCAAATGTACCACCTGTGAATATTGTTGTCATTTATTCTTATAAAGGAGACATGTAACAGTTTATTATTCTGTAATATTTACCTGGAAACAGAAGCTTAGGGAAGTTCCAGTTCAGCCAATATTCAGCGGAGAGAAAGGAAGCAGGTGATGAATATAATTTCCAAGTAAACTGTACTTGTATATTGTGGTAATTCACTACATTAACCATTGGGTTTTCCCAAGTAAATTCACACAGACCATAAGTACTTGGGTGGAGGCACTGACAATGGGGATGTACACCACTTAGAGGAATGCTAAGGGTGGATACATTAGGAGTAACAAAGGTGTTAGTAACCTGGTGACCCTTTAGTGGTAAAAGGGGCCTGCCCACAAGTACTCTTTTACCTGATGGGTTGTCTTCCTGCCCCACCTCTACTACCTTTTAGTGGTCTCAGGTCCAAACCCTGTCAACAAGTTTACAAGTTTGTTTGCTATGCTCATCAACCAACCATCCTCTTGGTCCTCATTGCTTCTCAAAGTATGTACACAAAGTGGATTGTCGAGAGTCGATCCAGGGAAGCCAACCAAGACATTACAGATTATGTTTCATGAGAATTGCACACCATCTGAGCATTTACAGAATGGAAATGTTTTAGATTATGAATACATCCCTCCTATTTTGTGGGGTCAATGGTACAAGGGTACAATCTGTAGCACCCATGACATAGGGCATGCTGGGTATTTAAAAAAATAATATTTTTTTACCTCCCGTCACTCTCTTTTAGACTGTGGGCCTGATTCAGAGGCGCTCGCTGCTGGCGAGTGCTCGCTCTGAATCAGGGCATGTTTTTTTTTCCTCCAGCCGATTATCGCAACCATCAGGCTTGTGACAAGACCCTGTGGTAGGGTCTGGGCTCCCTCAAGCCCGAGAGGACTTCCTGCTCTAATAGAGCAGTAAGTCCACTACTGACATCACGAGTGATGTCAGTAGGGCCGCCTACAAACTCCAGGCATTTCTAAGGGAATGCCTGCGTTTGCCTAACCACCCCCCTCCCCGCCTACAAACTGGGTGAGCTGTCACATACCATTGACAGCCGCCCCATCTTGTAGCGAGCCCTGGAGTGACTAAACTTCAGTCGCTTGCTGGGGCTCGTGCATGCGCACACTGGAGGCGGCACATGCGCAGTGGGGGACCAACGTACAATTGTGAGCGGTTCAGAATCAGGCCCTGTGTCCATTTAATGAAATAGGTTGTTTGTTTTCTGAAGGCCTTTAACACCTGACTATTTGTGTATGTTTTCATTTGGATCTAAAAATGTGTCCCACAATTCCATATCACTGTAAGGGCAGGTTTAAGCTTGCAAAAAAACCCCCATAAAATCTACAGTATGTTGAAGGTGGATATCTACAGTTCCATGTTTCTTATCCACTGTCAAAATTTGGGTCAATATATAACAAGTGGAACTATCAAGAAATATTTACACTACCAATAAGAGAAGAGTCTAGGGGGTACATTTACTAAGAATTGAGTTTCGGCCGAGTTTTATTTTTTTAAACTCACTTTGCTTCACCATAATTCGGGTTACCCTTTAGCAACTTGCAAATTTACTTAGAAATGAGTTTAGCTGAAAGTGAGTATTCCCATGGTGAAGCAGAATGAGTTTTTTTCCCCAAAGTGCGAGTTTAGATGAGATTACTTACCCGAGATTGCAGTGTTTCTCTCTGAAAAACTCACCCAGGCAAGCAGCCTGCACATATCAGTGAGATATGTAAAGGCTTGTGTGGTCTACCTGTAAACAACGGGTTAAATGTTTTTCTTTTAAAATGATGTAGGGTCCCCCCCAAAAGCCTAACCACCCCTGGACTTGCCAACCCATCCTGGTACCTAAATTTATGGGGAACAAAATGAGTAGGGTTCCACTGTAATTTAGGAACCAGCACTAGGCTGCAGGGCCAGTACTGGTTTTAATTATAGGGGGAAATTTTTTTTGTAGGGGTGCCCCTATAATTAAAACCATCTCCGTGACCAAAAGAATTCTCACCCCAAGCCAGTCAGGCCAAGCCGGGGATCTCAGGGGGGATGGGGTCCCCCCAAGAAGGGGTTGGTCCCCCCCTGAAACTCCAGGCTTGGTCTGAAGCCCGGGGCTCTTCACCGCACCGCTGGAGCATTGGGTATGGGGGTAATAAAGTGAGAAATTTAAGGAAACTATTGTATTTTACAGTGGGACTACAGGTGCCAGAATGTCTGCCATTTGGCACTTGTGGAACTACAAGTGCCAGCAGACGGCTGGCACCCGTACCCCCACTGGCAAATAAATAGTGAAATAAATACAAAACACACACACCGTGCCTAGTAAAGCTTTATTTAATTAATTAATCGCTTGCTTGAAATTATCACTTTATGTCAAGACTAAACCAATATAGACATCGTATTGTATCCCATTAGGGAGCAAAGTTGTTTTGTAATCAATATTATTGTACCTTCAATATGATATATTGTATTATATTGTTTTATTTTTTTTTGCATCTCAGAACACAAAAAAGTATATCAAATTATGTTTGTTTACTGTGTGGAACTCACCGCATGCTTCTGTACCTCCAACCACCATCTCTCATTCCTATTTATGTGTGTACGTGGTTCTTTTCTTATGTATATACGTTGTTCTTTTCTTATGTATATACGCTGTTCATTTCTTATGTATGTATGTTGTTCTTTTCTTATGTACGTATGTGTTTTTTTTCTTATGTATATACGTTGTTCTTTTCTCTTGCATGTACGTGGTTCTTTTCTTATGTATATACGTTGTTCTTTTCTTATATATATACGTTGTTCTTTTCTAATGTATATACATTGTTCTTTTCTTATCTATGTACGTTGTTCTTTTCTTATGTACGTATGTGGATTTTTTTCTTATGTATATACATTGTTCTTTTCTCTTGTATGTATGTGGTTCTTTTCTTATGTATATACGTTGTTCTTTTCTTATGTATATACGTTGTTCTATTCTTATGTATGTATGTTGTTCTTTTCTTATGTATGTACGTTGTTCTTTTCTTATGTACGTATGTGGATTTTTTTCTTATGTATATACATTGTTCTTTTCTCTTGTATGTATGTGGTTCTTTTCTTATGTATATACGTTGTTCTTTTCTTATGTATATACGTTGTTCTATTCTTATGTATGTACGTTGTTCTTTTCTTATGTATGTACGTTGTTCTTTTCTTATGTACGTATGTGTTTTTTTTCTTATGTATATACGTTGTTCTTTTCTCTTGTATGTACGTGGTTCTTTTCTTATGTATATACGTTGTTCTTTTCTTATGTATGTACGTGTTTCTTTTCTTATGTATATACGTTGTTCTTTTCTTATGTATGTACGTGGTTCTTTTCTTATGTATATACGTTGTTCTTTTCTTATGTAGGTACGTGGTTCTTTTCTTATGTATGTAAGTGGTTCTTTTCTTATGTATGTACGTGGTTCTTTTCTTATGTACGTAAGTACGTACTTATGTGGTTCTTTTCAGTGATGATGGTATAGAAAATGTTCAATCCATGTAAAACATAATAAGAAAAAGAAACATTGCGTAATTCTGTTTGTATGAATATATGTGAAGTAGACAATCACTAAGGTAATAGAGAATAGTCACTATACACTCCCAGTGAGAGACCCCTTTGGTAATCTCATTATTTTGAGTTGAATTTCCATGGCATGTTATTTCGTTATTTATCCAAAAGAGTTAAACGTTCATTTGAGGATATGTGGATCACAATTGGTCCTACAGTAGTGTGAGTGATTCTTCTTATACACTCAAAATAGGATGAAACAAAGTATCGACGGATAGTGTAAAATTCTTAGGGATATTTCAATTAAATAACATTCAAAAAAACAATTGTGCATAATTTTCAAGAACTTTGCATATGGGTTATTGGATTTTGTTTTATAAGTCATTAGTGTTTTAGAGCACATGATTATTGGAGGGGAACTCATAAAGTCCTAGACAAGCCTATGCCTTCCAAATGATCAAAATCCTCTATGTCTGCAAAAATGGGCTGGTTAAAATCAAATACTAAAAAATCTGCACTTCTCACATAGAATGGTAGAGACCCTTTGGTCTTACAGGACATTCCTTGCTTCTGTTGCTAAAGTATTGCGTCAGCCCTCTATGGCTGAGGCAGCTGAATAAATAACTACATTTCTTATGTCCCAAATTAAATTTGATGTTCACTTAAAGATTGACTTGGCTAAGTATGTGTGCAATAACTATTGAATGACTGCCCTAGTGCAGTGCTCTAGCATGTCAGAAGACCTATTTCATATCTTACATGGTTTTGTTGATTATCATGTTAGGACACTACAAACTGTACCCGACAAGAAGTTAAAAATTGTCCTCACAGCAATAATCTAATTTGTCAGTTAAAAAGGGTCAAATTTATGGATTTCCTTAGTAGGTCTCTTTGTTCCACCATAGGCATATCAGAAGGTCAGTTTCTCCCTCATGTTGAATGGACTCATCATTTGAGTCCAGAGAGGACAGGTGAGAGGTCTTAGCCTAGTCCAGTCATGCCAAATTTCTAGATTTTATGACAAAGGAATCCATCCAATCCTTCAATTGCAGGATTCCCCCCTATTTTGTTGACAGCTACAGTGTTCTGATGTTTCCATTGGTGGCTTCACAAAAAAGGAGGGAATTCTCAGATGTGTGTTCATATCTCTAACAACACAATATCAATTTTACCCTGCTCAACTATGAGTTGTGGATTTTATGTTACCCCTGAGGAGGCTAGATGACACTTCTTAATTTGTAGGTTACCGTCCCATTCTCCAAATCCCACTTTAGCATTAGTTCAGGCTGCTTTTTATGTTATCATTTATTGAAATACGACAGGGTTATTTTGAGTTATTTTTTTATATAAATGGCGGAGCCCTTATCTCTATTACTACAGATGCTCCCTTTTTTTTAAACTATAATATTTACCTTTTTGATTTTATAGATATACCTTATCTCATGTTGTGGTGCAGATTTACTATACAATATTTAGTTTTATTTTTTACCTTTGGTATAGCACTGCTACAGTATATATTTATTATTTGTTTTAATGCTCTCTGGAGACTGTTATATTACATGCCTTTTTATGTCTTCCCTTTGTGTCAGTGGGAAGTGTCTCGTATGTGTGTACGTGTTTCCTCTCCCATTATCTAGCTCCCACTTTCATTGGCCCTGGGGGTGGGATATCCATGCCATCTATGACTTACAATATATATATTTATATATATATATATATATATATATATAGATATACACACTGTATACGGTGCGGCACTCTCGGTCGGAAACGGAGCAAACAATGGTGAACGCATGTAATAACGTTTCAGTTATTTATCAAACTGTCTTCAGAAAATACAAACACATAATAAACACATACCTTAAATACCCCATTACCAATCACCATGTGAGACAACGACCACCAGCTGCATCCATCGTTCCCGCCCGTCCGGCAGCAGATGATGACATCAGCGACCCGGCGCACACCACGTGAACCACCACCCGCCTTGCTGAATAACAATATCATAACAAATAGCATTAAGATCAGCTACCATCTGCAGACACAAGATCACTATCTGCCCAGTAGTCAAAGCATAAATTAGCACATAACAACTATTTGACGGACTTAAGCAATCTGGTTAACCTAATAACAGTACCATAACCCCGATTAGACCAGAGGCAATATAACACATACGGAAAAGGAGTGTTATTAACACTCTAACAATGAATGTATAAACCGACCCTAGCCATTTTCCAAAGTATACCGATATAATCAAACCCCCAAACTAGGCCCTCAGTATAGAGAGCAGCAAGCCCATAATCACTGATGAGAGGCACCCACACAACCAAACGAACATGCGGCTTAGATCAAGTTAAGGTACCACCCAAGTAGCAAATACGTCACACTCAACACGAGAGTGACTTAGTGAACTAAGAAACATAAAAAAAGGGTAAAAAAAATGGGACCTATACAGCAGCAAATAGCAATGTGTCACATATGACCCACCAACCAAGCCAACGGTGTAAATCTAGACACACAAAGGGAACTCTGGTGTAGGAATTACAACGGATTCTATATGTGCCTCCCACTTTTTAAGGGGCCAAAAGTAATGGGACAAACTAAACAATCCTAAATCTAACTTTCACTTTTTAATACTTTGTTGCAAATCCTTTGCAGGCAATTACAGCCTGAAGTCTGGAACGCATAGACATCACCAGACGCTGGGTTTCATCCCTGGTGATGCCCTGCCAGGCCTCTACTGCAGATGTCTTCAGTTCCTGCTTGTTCTTGGGGCATTTTCCCTTCAGTTTTGTCTTCATCAAGTGAAATGCATGCTCAATCGGATTCAGGTCAGGGGATTGACTTGGCCATTGCATAACATTCCACTTTTTAGTCTTAAAAAACTCTTTGGTTGCTTTTGCAGTATGCTTCGGGTTATTGTCCATCTGTACTGTGAAGCGCCGTCCAATGAGTTCTGAAGCATTTGACTGAATATGAGCATATAATATTGCCCGAAACACTTCAGAATTCATTCTGCTGCTTTTGTCAGCAGTCACATCATCAATAAATACAAGGGAACCAATTCCATTGGCAGCCATACATGCCCATGCCATGACACTGCCACCACCATGCTTCACTGATGAGGTGGTATGTTTTGGATCATGAGCAGTTCCTTTCCTTCTCCATACTCTTCTCTTCCCGTCACTCTGGTACAAGTTGATCTTTGTCTCATCTGTTCATAAGAAGTTGTTCCAGAACTGTAATGGCTTTTTTAGATGTTGTTTGACAAACTCTAATCTGGTCTTCCTGTTTTTGTGGCTCACCAATGGTTTACATCTTGTGGTGAACCCTCTATATTCACTCTTGTGAAGTCTTCTCTTGATTGTTGACTTTGACACATATACACCTACCTCCTGGAGAGTGTTCTTGATTTGGCCAACTGTTGTGAAGGGGTTTTTCTTCACCAGGGAAATAATTCTTCTGTCATCCACCACAGTTGTTTTCCATGGTCTTCCAGGTCTTTTGGTGTTGCTGAGCTCTCCGGTGCGTTCTTTCTTTTTAAGAATGTTCCAAACAGTTGATTTGGCCACACCTAATGCTTTTGCTATCTCTCTGATGGGCTTGTTTTGATTTTTCAGCCTAATGATGGCTTGCTTCACTGATAGTGACAGCTCTTTGGATCTCATATTGAGAGTCGACAGCAACTGATTCCTAATGCAAATGTCACACCTAGAATCAACTCCAGACCTTTCACCTGCTTAATTGATAATGAAATAATGAGGGAATAGCCCACACCTGTCCATAAAATAGCTTTTGAGTTGATAGTCCCATTACTTTTGGCCCCTTAAAAAGTGGGAGGCACATATAGAAACCATTGTAATTCCTACACCGTTCACCTGATTTGGATGTAATTACCCTCAAATTAAATCTGAAAGTCTGCAGGTAAAGCACATCTTGTTTGTTTCATTTCAAAACCATTGTGGTGGTGAATAGAGGCCAAAATATGAAAATTCTGTCAATGTCCCAAAACTTATGCAACTGACTGTATATATATATACATATTAACCATGATGTGATATTCCTTAAAGAAAAGCTTTGGGTTGATTCTAATTCTTCTACCCTACCTACTTCTTGTCTTGGCATTTTTTGTGTCTGCCTACTACCCGTCATGAGTCCATGGAAGTTGTCCATGTTTTTTCATTATATCCTGACTTATGTCATAGTGAATCAGGTATTAGATTCCAGGGGTCATTCAGATGAGATGCAGTATGCTCCTAACATTTATGCCCCAATCATTAGGCCCCAGGAATTAGCTTTAATCTCTCACTCATTTGTTACCTCTCTTGTGTTTGGTGTTGGTTTCAATAAGTAGCTAAAACCTGCCTGGGCAAATCATCTTATCTGAGGCACTGGTCTCTCTGTATATCCATATACCTGTCTACTAATCAGCTCATTAATCGATTGATCGCTGGTGTCTTCTGAACCCCTCAGACTGTTTATACTCATCTCACCAGGCACTGCACCGCTCTTTCTGTCATATAGAGTATTGGTTAATAGCTGATGCTCTGAGTACTCTTGAGGTTGGGGCATTCATCTTAAGCTAAAAAACATATGTTTTATTTTGCCATTTAAAACAGTAGATACTGTAACAAACCAAGATAATACACAAGTTATTGACAACATAATACACTTAAAATGTCCCCAGAACAGAGTTCTGCATAACAGTGATGAAGAGAATGTGAACACATCGTCCATTGTCATTCTGCTGACATTGACTATAGTGAGTTGTGTAGTAAGTTTTGGGAACCAATGCAATATAAACCCAGGGGAAATAACCAGATAGTGTGGCACCCCACCAAGGCCTTGTGTGCATACCCATGTTGAGGTGTTGGACGTTAGGGGACCAGTGAGTACTGTGGCAGGCTCAAGGATTTGAACCAGAGAAAACTGCAGTTGGCGGCTGCACTGTGATGAGGTAAAGGCCGGTGGGAGAAAAGCTGCAGGTTGTGTGTTTCACCGGATTCCCAGTGTTTTTTCCCGGTGACTGTGGGGCTTCTCCTGTGACAGGCACTGGGTGGGCGGCAGAAGAAGGTATCTAGTCAGTTGGGCAGAGCAGTGGCTACAGATAAAGAGGACATCTTGTCAGCCCTCAGTTATCAGTTGGAGCCAGCGTTAGTGTATGGTACAGGCCGATAGCCCTGCATTACTATACTCGCTCGAAAGTTCGCTCGTAGCTATTCTTCCGCCCCAAAGTCTCCCAACCCCTCCTCTAGCTAACGAGCGAGCAAAATTGCGACCGTCCATCTCCCAATTTGGTTGCAGGGAACACTCGCACAAGTCCAAACCGGAAGTGGGCCTGTCAGATTTCGATTACCTGCTCGTTCATTCTGCATACCTACTTTAATCGTTTCATGCCAATCAATATATTAATTAGCTTAATTGCTCTTCACATGTTTGCAATCCACTTTTTTTTTCATTTTCAATAAACTTTAATCTTGTCCGTGTGTCATTTTTCCCGCAGAATACGTACGGTTTCAACAATGTGTAACTTTCTAAAAAATACATGTTTGAACCAATGATCCTCTTGTTTTCCTGTGTTTGTGCTCGCCATATTTTACTTTTGTCATTTCTTTATTTAAATTACCTTATGAATGTCACAGCATCAAGCCTATCATAACTCACATTATATTTTTTAGCCTGGAGGACACATGACTCATACACTAACCAATAGAATGGTTCCTGTTAATTTACCAACTACATTAGCCAATCAAATTTTTTCTCTGGCCTTTATTAAAACTGTTTTTTTTAAAATCAACCATTGCCATCTTGAGAGCCTCCGCGTTTTCCAGGCGGGAGCTTTTGGTCCTAACGGAGGTGATGGACCGGCGGATCACCAGCCAGCCTCCCCCCATCAGCAACCGCCAGAAGCGAAGGTTTGCCGCCGCCTGCGCTCCTTCGGCTCACGCAGACAGATCGGGCAGCTTGAGCGCAGGTGGTCGGATCTGCGCCACCGCACGCCACGCTTGCTGGCCTGTTTTAGACAGCGGATAGCTGAAAGTAAGTATTTGTTTGTTTTTTTTCCTTTATTTTTTGCGGCCCTATCTGCGTGTGCATGTTTTCATTCTCACCCTGTTGTTATTTTCTTGAAAGGCCTGCGTGTGCATGTTTTCAGTCTAGCCCTGTTGTAATTTTTTTGATAGGCCTGCGTGTGCATGTTTTCATTCTTGCCCTGTTGTTATTTTCTTGAAAGACCTGCGTGTGCATGTTTTCAGTCTAGCCCTGTTGTAATTTTTTTGATAGGCCTGCGTGTGCATGTTTTCATTCTTGCCCTGTTGTTATTTTCTGGAAAGGCCTGCATGTGCATGTTTTCAGTCTAGCCCTGTTGTAATTTTTTGGAAAGGCCTGCGTGTGCATGTTTTCAATTTTTAAAATGTTCTAACATTTGTGTAGTTGTTAATTTGTGGCCCAACCCCCCCACCCCAAAAAAAATTACAAACATTTTCCGCTACTCATTTAGGGGCTGAACGCAGAATCCGCCATCGCCGCAGGCACAGACGCCGGGCTCGGGCCCTCAGTCCAATGCCCAGCACAGCAGACACTCCTCAATTTGCTCCCAATTCCCCCTCCACCCCTGACCGGCCACTTCCTGAGGCACCTCCCTCTGGAATTTGGAGCCCCCCACAAATTCCTGACTCCACTCCCCCCCTTCTCTTTTCTTCACCCTCCCCTCCCCCCCGGCGTTTTTCTTCGCCATCAACCTGCTCACAGATCTCCCCTCCATGGAGCCTACGTCACTGTCCCACCTCTGAGGAAGAGGAGGATGTTGGACCTACAAACCCCCAATTCCCGATGACCGGTAGGTTTCCCTGTTATAAATGTTTCCATTTGTCGTGTTGACCTTTTTATTTTGATAGACAATGTATTGTTTTTTTAGCCATGATACATATCACACATGTCCAAACACTCATACTTGGGTAGTTATTGTTTACCCTAACAAGGCTACTTATTGTTTGTGGTTGCCTTTTTGTGTGTTCATTTGTAATTTAGTATTTCTGCCATCTTTGCATTTTCCATTACTTTGTTTTTTTCATCACAACTGGATCTTTTTTTACACTTTTTTTTGGGGCGGAATTGTTTTTTTAAACTTCTAATGTAAGGTTTTTGTTTTTTTCTCTTTGTTTTTTCCAACAGAGGACCAGAGGCGGATGCATTGTATCCAGGAAGGATTGGCCGCCTTGCCTGGCCACATGATTGCCATGTTAGTGGTCCTTGACCAAATGGCGGCGGCCCTTCAGCGCAAATTTTTTGTTTTCCTTGTTTTTTGTGGCCAAATTATTGTTTGTAAAATAAAATTTTGTTGTATTTTAACGAGTCTCATTTATTGTCTGAAACAAGTACATTGTTTAACCTTCCATAAGTCAACTATTTGATTATGTTCTTTAAAGTAAGGTAAATTATATTGTACAACGCGCTAGGAAGTATGTAAGCTGCCACATTAAACACCTCAACATACCAATAGGTTATTACCAAATCAAACATTTTCTTGTTTTTCTTTGGGTGGGTAATGTTTTTTTTTCCTAAAAACAGCTTAGGCCTAGTTTTTTAAACCTACTGATTCAACATAATACCTTTGAGGTTTTGGATAAGCCAAAAAGCATGTTCAAACACGGAAACATTTCAGAAATTAAAGGATTAGGCATTACGATAGTTGCCCTTTTTTGTGCCAGGTTACACGTGACTAGAATTTAGTGAAAAACAGTCTTTTTAATGGCAAACAAAAAATTAATACACACCAAACACATATAGAAAGTGAATTGTGTCAAGCAATTCACACAGTGAAAAGACAATCCCCAAAAACCCCAACACCAAAATCCTAAAAAAAAATAACCAATCAAGAACTGATGAAATAAGTAGCAGGACAACATAAAGCCACAAATGAGGCGATGAAATAATTGTTTCCAAAGTAAGATCCAATGTGGCCACATGTACACAATTTAGTGGAGCAGGTAGTAGGCATCGTTTGGTCGAGGTGTGTAAAGGAAGACAAGAAAAGTTAAAATTAAAAAATTAATTTCAAAAAGGAACATTACAATGGTACATGTCGACATTGTGTCAATTAAGTTAATGTTTGACAATAATTACCTGAAAAAACGGGCCACCATATCATCGCATATGGCCCCCCCACATACTGACCTCCGACCAACCTCGGGGGGGCCATCCTCAGGCAAGGCATCCTCTGGCTGCATTGGGACACCACTCCTTATGGCGATGTTGTGAAAGATCCCACACAGGACCACAATTTTCGAAACCATAGCCGGCAAATACATGAGTTCGCCACCAGAGCGGTGGAGGCATCTGAATCGGCCTTTTAAAAGGCCGATACAGTGCTCCACCACCTGCCTGGTGGCTGTAAGTGCAGAATTATACTCACTTTGTGGCCCTGGTGTGGGAGCCAAATAAGGAGTGAGCAGCCAGGGCGTGCAAGGGTAGCCACTGTCTCCTGTGAAAAAACAAAAACAACAATCAGGATCACTGTGTATCAAGCTTTGCATTGGTTTCAACTAAAGGTCTCCACTTACCCAGAAGCCACGCATCACCAGCTTGTAGGTTGTTTAATTTATGCCAAATCCCTGATTGCCGGATGACGAATGAGTCATGTGCACTCCCGGGTAATTTTGCATTCAGGGACAGGATCTAGAGGGAGGCATCACATACCACCATTACATTCAGTGAGTGATAGAGCTTTCGGTTCCTAAAAATGGCCTCCAGCCGTGCTAGAGGCTGAAGTGGTATGTGAGTACCATCCACAACCCCTATGATGTGTTGGAAGCCAGCTATTTGGTAAAAATTGGCCTTCGCCACACTAAGGGAACCCATATCCAATGGCATGTTAATAAAATGATGGAGGTGCTTGAAAAGGGCCTCCATCACTGCCCTCAGGATCCTTGAAAATGAGGATTGGGAGATTCCGGCCACTATTCCCACTGTGGTTTGAAAGGATTAATGAGGCACAGAAATGTAACACCGCCATTAATTGCGTAAGTGGTGGAATTGCTGTAGGACTGTCAATTTGCCGCTCAAGATCACTCTCTATTAATGAGAGAGTGTCTATGATGGTTTGTGGAGGAAGATGGTATCATCTTAAAACCTCATCATCGGGCATTCCAAAAAGGGTGACACGTGTTCTAAATATCTTGGGCCTTGCACGCCTACGATGCCTATGCCTGGGACGAGGTTGAGGTTGGTCGGGTTCTGGAAGCATGGCCAAAACAATATGACCAACATCAACCTGAAATGGGAAGCCAGGTAGTTAATGTTGTTGAAAATGTAAATTCAAAAATATACTTATCTTAGGCGAAAAATCCAAAGATGCTTACATGCCGGGGTATTGTCATGAGTGCACCAACCTACATTTCCAAATTTGAAATTCAGGTTAGATTTTTTGAGGGCCATATTTGATTCTTTTAAAAAAACAAAAATGCGTTAAAAGATAGGGGGGAGCACACATTATTTAGAAATGCACCCTACATTGAGAGGACAAACAAGAATGGCCAAATTTATACCCAAACAAACATTAGTGCACTAAATAGTTTGCATGTTTACATGGAGAATAAGGAAACATTAGTGCGCTAAATAGTTCACATTTTAACATGGAGAATAAGGAAACATTAGTGCGCTAAATAGTTCGCATTTTTACATGGAGAATAAGGAAACATTAGTGCACTAAATAGTTTGCATGTTTACATGGAGAATAAGGAAACATCAGTGCACTAAATAGTTCACATTTTAACATGGAGAATAAGGAAACATGAGTGCGCTAAATAGTTCGCATTTTTACATGGAGAATAAGGAAACATTAGTGCGCTAAATAGTTCGCATTTTTACATGGAGAATAAGGAAACATTAGTGCGCTAAATAGTTCGCATTTTTACATGGAGAATAAGGAAACATGAGTGCGCTAAATAGTTTGCATTTTTACATGGAGAATAAGGAAACATTAGTGCACTAAATAGTTTGCATGTTTACATGGAGAATAAGGAAACATCAGTGCACTAAATAGTTCACATTTTAACATGGAGAATAAGGAAACATGAGTGCGCTAAATAGTTCGCATTTTTACTTGGAGAATAAGAAAACATTAGTGCGCTAAATAGTTTGCATTTTTACATGGAGAATAAGGAAACATTAGTGCGCTAAATAGTTCGCATTTTTACATGGAGAATAAGGAAACATCAGTGCGCTAAATAGTTCACATTTTAACATGGAGAATAAGGAAACATTAGTGCGCTAAATAGTTCGCATTTTTACATGGAAAAACCAAGGAATTATATTTGCCAAAACCTTATATTTAGTGTTAATACATGAAAGATAAAAATATAAATAAGACATTAAGGTTCAAAATATATGCGAAGATCAACACATCAAATTCAGAAAATAATGAAAAAATACAAACTTACCAAAAGTCGAACAATAAGTCACAGTCCAAAAACTTCAATGGGGCCAAGCCAAAATAACTGATAAAAACAAAATTAAATATAAAAATGAAGAAATTCGGATTGTAGATCCCTTATTTTTAAAAGGACTTGTAAAAAATACTTACTCCAAAAAAAAACAACAAACAAAATATCCGCAAGAAAAAAAAACGAACGGAAAATAGCCAAAAAAAACCTATCACCAACTCCTCCTCCAAAAATCCACCTCACAACCACTAATCCCGCCAACAATCCACTACTACACACGATACCTCCAACAATCAACACCCGCCACCTCGACTCGAGTCGCCCATAGCCATAAATAGTCTTTATTTTCCCGCTCAAATTAAGGACGGATCATAGGAGCGCACAATCAATGATGCCTACCAAAAATAAGGACGCATGTATAAATACGTCACGGAAAATCAAAAACGTTCTGGTGTAGTTCAAGTTGTTTGGATCAAAATGGCTACAGACCAGCAAAACGATGGCCAAGAGGTGCCCGGTAAGTACTTGTCTCTTTCTGATTAAAGGATTAATTATAACCCGAATTTAGAGAAAGTTGGACATCTAAATGTAAAAAATGTTTTTTAAAAAAGGTGTGGAGGATGCCATGGAAGAGGCTGCTGGGCCGAGTATGCCAACAAAAGAAACCAAAAAAAAAAGGCAGCCACAATTCACAAGAAAGGAGATGGAGGTTTTGGTACAAATGTGTGTTGACACCCTGCCACAAGCAGATCGGAATATGGGTGCAAGCCAGAAGTGGAAAATGTGGGAGGAGATAGCCAGTGCTTTCAATAGGGTGGGTGAGTTTGAACGTCTAGCCCGGGATGTCAAACGCCGGTACGTAAAAACTACATTTTTAATATAAGTGGTTACAGGCCCAAATACTGCAGGAATAATGCATTTTTTTTCGCCCACAGATGGACCGATTATAAATATCGGTTGAAACAAAAAATGGCAGAGAGGGCTAGGCATGCAAGGGGGACAGGTGGGGGTCCCACCCCTGTGTCATTGGAGCTAAATGACTTGGAAGAGCTGGCACAGGGGTGTGTGCAGTATGAGGAGGTGTTTGGCGTGTCCAACATGGATACGGACATGCCAGACTTTGCGGCTCCTCATGTTGTCCCAGGTAAATGTTGTGATGTAACCAACTCAGAAATGTGTTTGTGACAATATGTAGATTGTAATGTTCCTCTTTTCTAATTTTTCTCACAGAGACACAGGCGGATGAGTCTGCTCCAGAGGGGAGCCTTGGCCGCAGAATTTCTGCTGGCTCTGATGGGGAGGAAGCAGTAGATCCGGCTGGGGACCCTGCAGAAGCCAGTCTAGGGCAATCCCCCTCGCAGGCAGTGGCCCTCCTCACGGATCTCAATTTTAAATCGGATCACCACACGGAGATTCTGCTGAGGATGGACGCCAGTCTGCTACGGGTGGCGGAGGCCATGGAGCAAAATGCTGCCGCCAACGTGACCATTGGTCAGGCCCTGGCGGAAAATACCAGGGCCAACATCCGAATTGCCAATGCCCTGGAGCAGCTCGTTCGCCAGCACATGGTGGAGCCTGCCTCCCTTCCTGCCGGAACATCAGGATCCTCCACCTCTGGCACAACAACAGCCATCCCTCCAAATGTGCCTAGCCCTCTGCCTAGTCCAGAGGCCACAACATCTGCCTCTGGAGAGGCCAGCCAAAGGACATCCCGGACCCGGTCAGGCTCCCACCCTACCCCAGCCAAACGGGGCAAAAAGCGATGACAGCACTGGCTAATTTTCCCACAATCCTTCTGTGCTTGCCCCATATTCCTTTTGGGCCAAAACTTCCCTCTCCTTTCTTGTGAATTGTTTTTAATGTGTGTTATTTTATTTGGGCCAAATGCCACTCTTGTTTTTTATGTAATTATGTAATTTTTTTTTACGTTAGCCTGACCTGCAAACTGGCAAATGCACATGAGAATCTAAAAATGTGTGTAAAAAATAAAAACAATTCAAAATCTTCTCCATTGTATTGTGACATTATTCTAAAAATGGTTTTTAGGTAATCCCGGCCCCAAAAAAACAAAAAAATAAAAAATAAAATTTAATTCAGATTCCAAAGGGTTAAAAACCATTTAGGAGTTTAAAGGAACACTTTTCCATAACAAAATGGATGTGAAATTTCCGGGAACATTAAAAATGTGGCAAAAACACAAACATGATGACAATATTGTTGCAATAACAGAAAACCAAAATAAAAAATCAAAAATAAATTTTTTTTAAAAAAAGGGTACGCTAATTGATTGTCTAATCCTGAAATTAGCAGCTGAGTATTTCACCTGCGTACGGTTCTGTGCTACAAAAAAAAAACTAGTTGCTAAACACATTACAAGCAAGTTTTCTAATCAAAGTTGATTCCTTTTCTGGCTAAAATTGATAAATCGAAGAAACATCTAAGAGGCACGGGAGGAAAACATCGAAGAGGCACGGGGAGGAGGACGAGACCATCGACATTGTGGTAGAGTATACCAGACCACAAGCTGTGCGAGCAGTTTGAACGGAAAGTGGATCAGACAGTGACGTATGACTCGTTCCGATCACATTTGCCGTTCGCATGAGATAATTTAGGGACGCCCACAAAATGCCTCGACACGCCTGCGTTTTCCCATCTCCACCCCCATCACCGCCCAAAAATGGCCTGTTCTGTCAATCACATTTTACATGTCACTTCCTGTTCGCTATTCGACGAACGTCTTAAAAAAAGATTGCAATCAGCCGTACGCACATGCACTGTGTAACACCAGCGCATGCGTGGTTGCACAACATCGGAACGCTACGAGCGTACTGCTGCTAACGAGCGGCTCTGAATCAGGCCCTAAGATCACATCAGTGTGTTGCGACTATTTCTATGCAAAACTTAAGGCACATATCCACTACACGATAAATTGGATGAGTTGAACAATAACGATATCGTTATCGTTCATCGGCCGCAATGTCGTGCAGTGCACATGCCATCAATGACCAGCGCATGCGCGTTCGCGCTGTTCGATTAAGACGTTGCTTATCACCCAAACCTGGTGTTCAACCTGACGATATCGTCAGGTTGTGCAGGTTCGGGGATGAGGGAGGGAGCCGGCACTGAAAGATATATATCGTTCAGGGTGGGCTCAATGTCCATTGCACAATATAATGAACGATAATGATATCGTTATCATGCAATAGTTCATTATATCGTGTAGTGTATACCTGGCATAAGACACTTTATTCGGCACAGTTTAGCAAACACAGTACGTGCTGTGTAACATATATAAATCGCAGGCTCCGTAACTCTGATAAAGAGTCTAGAAGGAGAAAATACGGTGCATTCTGGCGAGAGCACCACCGAGCTCCATCGTACTGAACTGATTTATATTACTTTATGGGGCCCTAAGGATAAAGTTAATATATTAACTGTCTTGTTCCATGTAAAATTTTGTTGACACTGTGATCTGTTATTGTGTAAAGCTGGACACACATCTAAAGATTATCTGTCCAACCAGCCAACTAGTTGATTGGTTGGAATGAAAATCTGGTAAGGTATGAAAGCAAATGACAATCAGCAATTTGCTCCCAAACGCTGGAAAATGGACCAACTCTGTTGTTTGAACAAATAGTTGTCTGAACGACCATTTTCATCTGTTTTCTGGCATTTAAGAGCAAATTGCTGATCATCATTTACTCCCATGCGTTACCAGATTTTCATTCCAACCAATCAACAAGTTGGCTGGTTGGATGTAAGTTGGTCTAGTGTGTGGCCAGCTTTATGCTTTAAATTGGTTGTAAAAGTAAGAAATTTGTTTTGCTATAGAAGTGTTTTATTATAGGGATTATACATCTGCATAAGTGTAATATTACAAAGCATTTATTATAAGGTACAATTATTTATGCTGATTAACCAGAAATTGTTTCAGCATAAGAAGTCTACCCAGTCAAGTCTCCAGTTAAATAAATTGTATAAAACATTATTGTGGTGAAAGTTATTAGATATTGTAATATTTTCTGTGTGCAACGATCCTGCTTTACGTCTCTGTTGAGTAACAGTGGAACCTGCGCTGAAGTGGCGGAACAGAATAATACGTTTTGGTAAGGAAGACACTTCACGACCCGATACTGCTTACTATCACGTATCACATTAGTACTGTATGTAGGACAGTTCCTGTTACTGTCTTACTGTATGTTCACATATTACTGGAAATGAACCTTATTCCCAGTCGTCTAACACCAGAAACTTTGAGCCTGATTTACACCCGGTCACAAGCGCTGTGCGCTCACAACCGGGTTGATGGTGGGCCAGTGCGCATGTGCACGACGAGGAGACGGCGCCGTCGTGCGCATGCGCGAGACCCGGCTAGTGATGGGCACTCCGTCGCTCCGGGTCTCACAACAAAGGGGGTGAGCTGTCGATGATGAGTGACAGCTCGCCCCCTTTGGTGGGCGGGCCGGGGGACTGGCTGCCCATACGGAGGCGTTCCCATGTGAACGCCTCCATTTGGGGGCGGCCCCACTGACATCACAAGTGATGTCAGTGGGAGAGATTTCGGCTCTGTTAGAGCTGAAATCTCTCTGGGGCTTGTGGCCACGAGACCCTACCACAAGGGTCTCGTCACAAGCCCGCTGGTCACGATGGTCTTGACCATCGCGACCATCTTTTTGGCCGCTCGCTATCGCTGTGGGTGGTCACCCACAGCTATGCGAGCGGCCTGGAGGCCATTCTAAAAAATAAAAAGGCCGGCCCTGATTCAGAGCTAGCAGTCTGTTAGAGCGTCCGGCTCTGAATCAGGGCCACTCTTCCTAACCCTCACATACAGACATCTGGAGCACTGAGACCAGGCATACAGCAATTATACATTAGTGCATCAGAGATCAGGCCGGCCATGTATATTATATTGATAGTATAGAAATGGGCATTAGGAATCATGGGCAAGAAATGGTTCTCCACACTGCCTTACGTTTAACCCTAATTAAAGCCCTGCACTGCACAATAAAAACTATTTTACATTGACATCGGTACAGTATACAATATGGTGAAAATAAAGTCTCAATGCAAAGTCCCATCACAAATAAATGAAAGTTGCTGACTTACTGAGTCCTTGGGGTAATTTTATGTACAAGGGGAAAATCATTCATAGCAGCCGATTAAATAAATGCATGAGAGTAAATAGAAGTCTGGTGCGGTGTTTGTAATTAGTCTCTTAAGAGTATTTTACTTGCTCTAAAATCATTTATAAAAGTGTTTAAGAAGTCAGAGCTAGAAATCACAAAGTGAAGAATAGGAGCGTGCTGGTACTGTCCGTATATTTATCTATATGTCCGTATATTTATCTATATGTCCGTATATTTATCTATATGTCCGTATATTTATCTATATGTCCGTATATTTATCAATATGTCCGTATATTTATCTATATGTCCGTATATTTATCTATATGTCCGTATATTTATCAATATGTCCGTATATTTATCTATATGTCCGTATATTTATCTATATGTCCGTATATTTATCTATATGTCCGTATATTTATCAATATGTCCGTATATTTATCAATATGTCCGTATATTTATCTATATGTCCGTATATTTATCAATATGTCCGTATATTTATCTATATGTCCGTATATTTATCTATATGTCCGTATATTTATCAATATGTCCGTATATTTATCTATATGTCCGTATATTTATCAATATGTCCGTATATTTATCTATATGTCCGTATATTTATCAATATGTCCGTATATTTATCAATATGTCCGTATATTTATCTATATGTCCGTATATTTATCAATATGTCTGTATATTTATCTATATGTCACTAATATGTATTGATGTATTTCATCTGTTCTATATTGTCAGTGGTTAGTATATAAGCTATATACACCTGCGCTCAGTCTCACCTGCATTTTTAGGAGGTCAGCTGTGATATAAATGCATATTATATTATACTGTAAATACAAATAGAACTGATGCTGTATATTTTCATTCTAATTTTTAATATATATGTATAGATAATAAAAGCTTAAAGTTGTCCTAGCTGCTGTCTGGCATATAAACGTTTATTTATGTTCAGTTATGTGCGTGAGATTATATCTGCATTACAGTATGACGGAGAGCATAGATGTGAGTGTAGTTATCTGAATAATGTCTAGTTACAAACTTAAAATGTGTTCCCGTACCTCTCATGACAACTACTAGACACTGGGATGAGCACTTTTAAGGACAGGTTATGACCACTCTTCTATAAGTGAAATGGTTTATTGTTATTTTATGTCATTTAATTTTCATGTTAAACAGACATAAGTAGAACTTTCTTCATAACCCATATTAGAGATGTACATAAGTTACAGTATTTTGGATTTAATTTTTTTTTTAAACAAAGCGACCGTGATGTATTTTGTATTTTATTAAAATGGTAAATTCACGTAATTTTCAGCTTTTTTTTCCCCCATTCATTAGTATTTATGTCATTAACATTCATTTACATTAATTTGCTGTCATTTGACAAGCCTTTTTTCAGAAATGACCAGTTATTCTGCCACTGCTATCCCGCTCAATGTCAAACATAATGTTTATCAAGTACCTATTGAAATCAGGACCTAATCAAAAATCCTAATCAAACAGCTAAATGAAAATCAACAAATGACTTTCTGAGACCATTTAAAGGCTTGTTTGTGTCTCTTATATTTTCAAATGATTACGGTGATGCTGATATCCCTCTGCAAGTCCAACATGTTGCTGTATAATTTCATGTAAGCAAAAGACTTAAATTGCCTTTTACAAACCATTTTATTTCTAGGTGTCCATTTTAAAGAATTTCATATTTTTTCATGATATTGCTGTTTTTTAGGCATTTACATGTAAATGACTAAACTGTACAGTGCTCAAGTGCAGCCACCTCTAGTTATAAAGGTGTGTTGCACGGTGAATATTACACAACACTCAAAGTGGAAAACTAAAAACCCTCCCGGTGATATACAACATTAACAAAGTATAGCAATGTGGCAAACCTAAAAAAAAAGCCATTAAAATGTCTTAAGGCCATTCAAATCTTCTTTATACATTATCTGGAGGTAGTCAGTCAGTGCTAGGTGATTGCACTCAACTGTGCGCCCCTTGCTACTTTGCAAAGTTAGGGGTCTATTTACTAGTTGTGTTAGGATATAACGTGCATGGTGATAAGGTGCACGTTATATCCTAACACAACTAGTAAATAGACCCCTAACTCTGCCATGTCACAGCCTGTGACATGGCAGTTAGGAGCTGATTGGCTGGTACCTTATCACTGTTTACTTTATCTCCAAACACAGCTAAGTAAATAGGCCCCTTTATCTGGTTCCTGACTCCATCTTCCTGCTGCTATTATTTTGCATCTTGTGTACTGGCCTGGCCATGTTTATGTGGATTCTGATTGTGCTTATTCCTGCAAAATTGCTGTCTCATACTGTATACCAGTTTCCTTTGATTGTACCTGACCTCTGTCAGCTGCTTTGTACCTTAGACTGTGATATATTTGTGTATCAGATGTTTGGACTTGAATATTGGATTACTGTTTTACCTTACTTTCCCTGCTTTTTCTGGATTGTCTCACCTCAATCTGTTACACTCCTGGTACTAATACAACAGGTCAGCACCACTTTGCTAGTATTAAATTATTGGGGTTGACAGCACCTGTTGCCATATTTTAATGTGTCTCTGTCACTGGAGTTTAGCTTGAATATGAGAGTAAATTCCATACTAAGCCGCTGTGACAATAATCTATTGTAAAGTAAAGTCACAGTTGACTTTCTCAGACCACTTAATGTTTAGCCTTTGCCAAGCAATCTTCTGTTTTCAAATGATCATTATGACAGTGGTAACCGTCTGCCTGTCAGGCATATTTCTGTATAATTTAATGGGTTCTAGAGTATATGTGTCTCTACTGTATTAGGATGATTTCAGGTATTGCCAAACACCATATTATCAGTGCACGTAAGGGTGATTAAAACGTAATACAGGTTTACACAACGTTATTCTTTTTTATATTCACATAAATATCGCCGGTCTAATACCATCATTAATCATGTATGAAGATTGGTCCTATTTGATCTACATTGGAGGATTTGGCCATAGGATTGGGACATTCAAAGTCAAAAACCATCTGCTTGGGGCCATACAAAGGGGTCTATTTACTAAGCTGTGTTAGGAGATAAAGTGAACGGTGATAAGGTACCAGCCAATCAGCTCCTAACTTGCATGTCACAGGCTGTGTTTGAAAAATGGCAGTTAGGAGCTGATTGTCTGGTACCTTATCAACGTTCACTTTATCTCCTAACACAGCTTAGTAAATAGACCCCTTAGCACCTATTTCTGGTATTTGTTGTGTGTATTTGTACCTGTTTGTACCAAGATCCCACAAAAAAGCCTGCTGGCTGGGTTCTCAGGTCGATGCCTTTCGATGCTTGCGATGTGTCCATTGTCGCCGCATGTTGACAGGTGACAAATTTAGACACCTGACTTTGGGGACCGCATAACATTTACAGCATCGGATGAACCATAAGAACAAATATGTGGTATACATTATTATGTGTCCATGTTAGCTAATATACGTGGGCAAAACATCACTGCCGGTGCCTGGGACACTTTCTCTCTTCCCCTGTGTTGGTGTTGGTGGATTCAGTTCTGTTTGCCGATGTAACTTCCGGGACGCTCCTCGCCTCTGAGCCATGTGGTGGGAGGGGCAGGTTCTGGTGACCGGATGAGGGTTATTTGTATTTGTTGTATGGTATTTAAGCTGGGTATGTGCAGTCTCTTGAGAAAGGTGTACCCACACGGAAACAGCTGTAGGGACTATGGGGGTCATTCAGACCCGGTCGCAAGCGCTGAGCGCTCGCATCCGGGTCGATGTTCCCCCACTGGGCATGCGCACGTCGGAGCTGCCTCTGAACGTGCGCATGCACGAGACCCGGCTAGCAACGGGGGCTTCGTCGCTAGGGGTCTCGCACCAAAGGGGGCGAGCTGTCAATGGTGAGTGACAGCTTGCCCCGTTTGGGAGGTGGGCAGGGGGCGTGGCTGGCCAAACAGAGGCGTTCCCGAAAGAACGCTTGCCATTTGGGGGCGGCCCCACTGACATCAGCAGTGATGTCAGTGGGGAGCTTCCTGCTCGATCAGAGCAGGAAGCTCCCTGGGGCTTGCGAGTGCCGAGACTGAACCTTAGGGTCTCGTCACAAGCCCCGATGGTCACGATGGTCTTGACCATCGCGACCATCACCCTGGTCGGTCACTAGAGCTGTGGGTGGTAACCCACAGCTCAGCGAATGACCAAGAGTGGCGGCACTACAAGATGCAAGCGGCCGCCCTCATTCAGAGCGACCGCTTGCATCTAATGACTGCCTCTGAATGAGGTCCTATGTCTGTTTCATGGCTTTAAGACCAGCAGATGGATTAAGAAGATTGATAAGTATTGCTGAGTTTTACACATGGTTATGGCTGTTCTTATCATGGCACAGTAAAGACGATTTTTTTTTGTATTACACATAGAGTGCTGGTATTCATCTGATGGTGTAGTTTGTTTCTTGCCACACAAGTGGATTGTTGTTTGTATAGTTTATACCTGCACTCAGCAATTACTCTATAAGTGTGTGCAATTCTCATGCTTCTATTTTGTGTACCTATTTTGAGGATATTGGGCCTGATTCAGACCCACTCGCGAGCGGCTGTCCGCTCGCAAGTGGGTCGATGGTGTGCACTGCGCATGCGCACGACGGAGGGAGCTCCGTCGTGCGCATGCACGAGACGCGACGAGCGAAGGACTTTCCTTCGCTGGTTGTGTCTGATCAAAGGGGGCGTGCTGTCGATGTTGATTGACAGCACGCCCCCTTTGGTGGGCGTGCCGGGGGAGTGCCTCCCAGCATTCCCAAGGGAACGCCTACCGTCTGAAGCCGGCCCCACTGACATCACTAGTGATGTCAGTGGGAGTGATTTTGGCTCTGATAGAGCCAAAATCACTCCGGGCCTTGCGGTTGAGAAACTCAACCGCAGGCTCCGGCTCGCAGTGGCGATGGTTGCGATGGTCAAGACCATCGCGACCATCAACCTGCACGCTCGTATAGGCTGTGGGTGGTGACCCACAGCTATACGAGCGTCCAGGAGGACGCTCCATAATTATGGAGGTGGGCCCTGATTCTGAGCGAGCGCTCTGGTCAGAGCGTCCAGCTCTGAATCAGGGCCATAGTGATTCTCAGATTTATACAAGTGGCTGCTTGGTTGTTTGTGCCTTGGGTTCAATTCCAATAAAAAAAAATATATCTAGGAAAAAGACCTTGGAGAGAGATAAAGGCCCTCATTCAGAGCCGCTCGTTAACAGCAGTACGCTCGTTGCGTTCCGATGTTGTGACACCGCGCATGTGCCGGTGTAACACTGCGCATGTGCGTACGGCAGATTGCGAGTTTTTTTTCACTCGTTCGGCAAATTGCGAACAGGAAGTGACATGTCAAATGTGATTGACAGAACAGGCCGTTTTTGGGCGGTGACGGGAGTGGAGATGGGAAAACGCAGGCGTGGCGAGGCGTTTTTGGGGCGTACATAAATTAGCTCATGCGAACGTCCAATGTGTTCGTACCAACTCATACGTCACTGGCTGATCCTCTTTCCGTTCAAACTGCTCGCACAGTTTAGGGTCTGGATTACTCGATCACAATGGCGATGGCCTTGTGCTTTTGCCCTGGCCTCCGCGATGTTTCATCGATTTATCACGGCTTGTCAGATAAACAATCAACTTTGGATTGAAAACCAGCTTGTAATGTTTTTTTTTTTTTTCCCTTTGTAATAGCACAAAACCGTACGCAGCTGAAAAACTCGGCTGCTAATTTCAGGATTACACAATCAATTAGCGTTTTTTGGTAGGAATGTATTTTACAATTTGGTTAGTATTTTTGCATTTTGTAACAATATTGTAATCATCTTTGTGTGTATTGTAACCTTTTGCATTGGTCTGCTTTTTTTTTTTTAACATTTATTCCAAAGTGTTCCTTAAAGTAACATTTTGTTTTAACCCTTGATTTAGGGAAAGTCCCAAACTCAGATTTCGTATTTCCCTTGTGGGACAGAATTAACTATAAAACAATTGTCAATTACTGTCACAATACAGTTGAGAACAATTTGTAGGTTTTATTTGCAAAACACATTTTTAAACAAATCATGTGCATTGTCACGTACATTTTTGGGGTCCTTGTTACCCACTAATATTTGACACATATTTTTTGTTTAACTGATATTTTTTGCACAAAAACGACAAAATTAATAAAAACAATTCACAAGAAAGGAGAGGGAAGTTTTGGCCAGAAAGTAATATGGGGCAAGCACAGAAGGAGTGTGGGCAAAGTAGCCAGTGCTGTCATCGTTTCTTTCCCCGTTTGGCAGGGGTAGGGTGGGCGCCAGACCGGCTCCGGGATGTCCTCTGGCTGGCCTGTCCAGAGGCAGATGTTGTGGCCTCTGGACTAGGCACAGGGCTAGGCACATTTGGAGGAATGGCTGTTGTTGTGCCAGAGGTGGAGGATCCTGATGTTCCGGCAGGAAGGGAGGTCGGCTCCACCATGTGCTGGCAAACAAGCTGCTCCAGGGCATTGGTGATTCTGATGTTGGCTCTGGTATTTTCAGCCAGGGCCTGACCAATGGTCACGTTGGCCGCCGCATTTTGCTCCAGGGCCTCAGCCACCCATAGCAGACTGGCGTCCATCCTCTGCAGAATCTCCGTATGGGAATCCGATTTAAAATTGAGTTCTGTGAGGAGTGCCACTGCCTGCGAGGGGGATTGCCCAGGACTGGCTTCTGCAGGGTCCTCAGCCGGATGTACTGGTTCCTCCCCTGCAGAGCCAGCAGAAATTCTGCGGCCATGGCGCCCCTCTGGAGACTCATCCGCCTGTGTCTCTGTGAGAAAAAAGAGAAAGAGGAACATTACAATCTACATATTGTCACATTAACATTTCAGAGTTGGTTACATCACAACATTTACCTGGGACAACATGAGGAGCCGCAAAGTCTGGCATGTCCGTATCCAAGTTGGACACGCCAAACACCTCCACATCCTGCACACACCCCTGTGCCAGCTCTTCCAAATCATTAAACTCCAATGACACAGGGGTGGGACCCCCACCTGTCCCCCTTGCATGCCTAGCCCTGTCAGCCATTTTTTGTTTCAGGCGATATTTGAAGTCTTGCCATCTGTGGGTGAAAAAGTAGGCATTATTCCTGCATTATTTCAATCTTTCTTTTTTGGGGGGTCAAGTTTTTACTTACCGCCGTTTGACATCCCGGGCTAGACGGACATAATCACCCACCCTATTGACAGCACTGGCTATCTCCTCCCACATTCTCCACTTCTGGCTTGCACCCATATTCCTGTCTGCCTGTGGCAGGATGTCCACACACTTCTGAACCAAAACCTCCATCTCCTTTCTTGTGAATTGTGGCTGCCTTTTCTTTTTCCCTGCTTTGTCCGGAATACTGGGCCCAGCAGCCTCTTCCATGTCATCCTCCACACCTATTTTCAATAAAATTGTGAAATTTTAGCTTGCAAACTTTCACTATATTCTGTCTCAAAATAATCCTTGTTTGGAAATGCCTGAAAAACTTACCGGCCGCCTCTTGGCCATTGTTTGGCTGGTCTGTAGCCATTTCTTATACCAAAACAAGAAATACACTAGACCGTTTTTTTTTGGTCGTGACGTATTTATACATGCGTCCTTATTATTCGGCCGCATCATTGATTGTGCGTTCCTATGATCCCTCCTTAATTTGAGCGGGAAAAGAAACACTATTTATGGCTTTGGCCGTCTCGAGTCTAGGTGGCGGGTGTTGGTTGTTGGAGGTTACGTTGGTCGGAGTGGATTGTTGACGGGAATTGTAATTGGCGGTGTTTGGCGATTTTTTCTGTGCGTTTTTTTTTAGTTTATCTTTCCGTTCGCTTTTTTTGGTGTGGTTCTTTTAGTTGTGGTGTATTTTTTTGGTAAGTTTTTGGACGTCTTCCTTTTGTTCAATTTGGCTATCCTTCTTTTATTTTTTTTTTGCTCTATAAATTTTTCAAAATTCTCCTTTTGTAGGTTTCTTTTTGCTCTGCCCCAACGACCTTTTTGTCCGGTGACTTATATATCCTGTATTGGTAAGTTTGGATTTTCACTTGTTTGTTAAATGTTCATGTCTTTTTTTACGCAACTTTTGTGCACCTTACAGTTTTTTCCTTTGGTTTTGTGTTTCCTAAATGTCTGAACTAATTAGCGCATTTTTGTCTGCTTATTTTCTGTAGTTAAATTTCAAACTAATTAGCGCATTTTTGTCTGCTTATTTTCTGTAGCTAAATTGCGAACTAATTAGCGCATTTTTGTCTGCTTATTTTCTGTAGCTAAATTGCGAACTAATTAGCGCATTTTTGTCTGCTTATTTTCTGTAGTTAAATTGGGTGATATTTACCGTTAGCAATCTTGGTTGTTTTTTGGGCCCCAAATTGTGGAAGTCGGCGCACAGTCGGTTTGCTCTTTGGAGAAATGTGTGTTTATCCCCTTTTATGTTTTGTCTTTTACCAAATTAAGAATCCTAAATGGCCACCAAACATTTTTACCTTGTTCGGGTATTTTGTTTTTTAGGCTTTGTAAATCATGACAGTACCCCGGCATGTAAGCATCATTGGATTGTATCGTAAAAGGTAAGTATTTTTCATTTTTTGGGGGGGCAAACAAACCTTACATTCAATTCTTGCCATTTCAGGTTGATCTTGGTCGGATTGTTGTGGCCATGCTCCCGGAAGCCGACCAACCTCAATCTCGTCCCAGGCATAGGCAGCGTAGGCATGCAAGGCCCCAGATATATCGAACATGTGTCACCATTTTTGGAATGCCCGATGATGAGGTGTTAAGATGCTACCGTCTTCCGCCCCAAATCATCATAGACACTCTCTCATTAATAGAGAGTGATCTTGAGTGGCAAATTGACAGTCCTACAGCAATACCACCACTTACGCAATTTATGGCGGTGTTACATTTCTGTGCCTCAGGATCCTTTCAAACCACGGTGGGAATAGTTGCGGGAATATCCCAATCCTCCTTTTCCAGGATCCTGAGGGCAGTGATGGAGGCCCTTTTCAAGCACCTCCATCATTTTATTAAAATGCCTTTGGATATGGGTGCCCTTAGTGTGGCCAAGGCCAATTTTTAACAAATAGCTGGCTTCCCACACATCATAGGGGTTGTGGATGGTACTCACAAACCACTTCAGCCTCCAGCACGGCTGGAGGCCATTTTTAGGAACCGCAAACACTATCACTCACTGAATGTAATGTTGGTATGTGATGCCTCCCTCCAGATCCTGTCCCTGAATGCAAAATTACCCGGGAGTGCACATGACTCATTCGTCATCCGGCAATCAGGGTATTGCAAAAATTAGACAACCTACAAGCTGGTGATGGTTGGCTTCTGGGTAAGTGGAGACCTTTAGTACATACCAATGCTAAGCTTGATACACAGTGTTCCTGATGTTGTCACTTCTTTTTTCACGGAGACAGTGGCTACCCTTGCACACCCTGGCTGCTCACTCCTTATTTGGCTCCCACACCAGGGCCACAAAGTAATTTTAAAGCAAGTGGTGGAGCACTGTATCGGCCTTTTAAAAGGCCGATTCAGATGCCTCCACCGATCTGGTGGCGAACTCATGTATTTGCCGGATATGGTTTTGAAAATTGTGGTCCTGTGTGGGATATTTCACAACATCGCCATAAGGAGTGGTGTCCCAATGCAGCCAGAGGATGCCTTGCCTGAGGATGGCGCCCCTGAGGTTAGTCAGAGGTCATTATGTGGGGGGGCCATACGCGATGATGTGGTGGCCAGATATTTTAGGTAATTATTGGCACAAAAGAAGTTCTTTGACACAATGTCGTAAGGATTTTTTGAGACCATCAAATTAATTGGTTTATTATTTCCCTTCTTGTGTTTTATTTCATAATCTTTTGGACTGAAACGATGACTACTTCCTGCTACCAAAAAATTACTTCATGGGGACACAATAGATATATATTCTGGACCCAATTTTGAAATGCAACATTTGTTGAATCATGTTGGCATGCTCATTCGTCAACCAGTTCTTGATTTTTCTTTTATTTTTTCTTATGGTGTTTGCTGGTTTTTACATTTTGTTATCACTGTGTGTATTGTTTGTGAACCAACACTTTTGTTTTTTGTTTATGTGGTGAATACATTTTTTGCTTTTGTAATCCCAAAAATTTTCTTGTACATTACAAGCAAGTGTAAGCAGGTTCACCCACGTTAAATTTGCTTAAGGGTAAATCCTGTAATGTCGCAATTTGCACATTATTTAACTATGCTTTGTGGGTCCAAACCAACACCAAAAGGTATTATGTACAATCAGGATGCTTTGGAATCTCGGCCTAAGCAGGTTTCCCCCAAAATTGTAACATGTAAAATTTTTAGTGAAAAAAGAAAAAAATGAAAACTCGCAAAACCGATTGTTAGTGTTAGCTGTTTCATGTGCCTGCTTTAAAAAAATCAACCTAACACAATCTTAGTGACATTAGTTGCAAATACTTGCTGCAAGAGTCTACTTATGTAAGTTTAAACAATCTAAGATTTTGAGACAAGGAGTGAGACTGAACTCAAAATTTAACTTTTTAATTATGAAAAATAATTTGAGGAAAAACAAAAAAAATTAGGGATGCAGGATCCCTGCCATATGATCCAGGACCACCAGCAGGCCGATCACGTGCCCCCACATAACTTGGACGCACCCAGGTAGGTCCGCCAAACGCCCCTGGTCCTCTGTGGGTTAGAAAATTGTGATGCTTACTACAATGAATCCATAATTTAAGAATCTCCAAAAAAACACAAGCAAAAGAGAGTTATCAAAAAGTGACAATAGTGTGGCAAAAAGCACATTTTAACAAAAACCCATAAGCCCCAAAAAATGGACAAACAAAAAACCATAAAAAAAAAAAACAAGCCAGACAGACAAGTTTGACTGTTTTGCCATGTGGGATATGTGTATGGGGAAATCAGCAGTGAAATGTAAATACAAACAGATATATAACAAAACTTTTGGCAAAACAAAAAAAGGAAGAGGCACAGACAAAGGATTAGATCAACACATTTTCAACAACAAAAAAGGATAAAAGGTAAACATACCGTTATGAATGACGGCTGGCCCTGAAACAACTCCCTCGTCCTCCTCGGAGGTGGACAAATTTCCCAAGGAGGTGGGAGGGGTGATCACAGATTCCGGAGATGGGGTGGTCAAGAGAGGGGTGGGTTGAGGGGAGGGGGAATTGGGATGGAGGGGAACTAGCACAGAGGGATGGGCGACAGGGTCTGGGCAGGCTGGGGAGGAGGGGGAATTTTGGGTATTTTGGGTAGAGGAGGTTTGGCAGGGGGTTGGGGAGAGGGGACGAGAGCACCGTCTTTGACGGCGATGACGCCGTAGTCTTCGCTCTGCCCCTAAATGATGGAAAACAAATTGAGGTTAGTTTAGAACATCACCTTGTTAAACGCTAATTGTTTAACCCAAAAAAATGAAAACATGCACACGCAGATATGAGTACAAAGAATAAACAGGCCATACAAGAAAACATGCACATGCAGATATGAGTACAAAGAATAAACAGGCCATAAAAGAAAACATGCACATGCAGATATGAGTACAAAGAATAAACAGGCCATACAAGAAAACATGCACATGCAGATATGAGTACAAAGAATAAACAGGTCATACAAGAAAACATGCACATGCAGATATGAGTACAAAGAATAAACAGGCCATACAAGAAAACATGCACATGCAGATATGAGTACAAAGAATAAACAGGTCATACAAGAAAACATGCACATGCAGATATGAGTACAAAGAATAAACAGGCCATACAAGAAAACATGCACATGCAGATATGAGTACAAAGAATAAACAGGTCATACAAGAAAACATGCACATGCAGATATGAGTACAAAGAATAAACAGGCCATACAAGAAAACATGCACATGCAGATATGAGTACAAAGAATAAACAGGCCATACAAGAAAACATGCACATGCAGATATGAGTACAAAGAATAAACAGGTCATACAAGAAAACATGCACATGCAGATATGAGTACAAAGAATAAACAGGCCATACAAGAAAACATGCACATGCAGATATGAATACAAAGAATAAACAGGCCATACAAGAAAACATGCACATGCAGATATGAGTACAAAGAATAAACAGGCCATACAAGAAAACATGCACATGCAGATATGAGTACAAAGAATAAACAGGCCATACAAGAAAACATGCACATGCAGATATGAGTACAAAGAATAAACAGGCCATACAAGAAAACATGCACACGCAGTTAGGGCCACAAAGATAAACATGAAAACCGAAGTAAAAAAAACTTACTTTCCGCTATCCGCATGCGAAAGCATGCTAGCAAGCGGGGCGTCCGCCGTTGAAGGTCGGACCACCTGCGCTACAGCTGGCCGATCTGGCGGCGTGAGCCGAAGGAACGCAGGCGTCCACGAACCTCCGCATATGCGGAACGCTTTTCACGATTGGTGATGGGGGGAGGCTGGCTGGTGATCCGCCTGTCCATCACCTCTGTTAAAACCAGGAGCTCGCGCTTGGTGAATGCAGAGGCTCTCATGATGGCAATGGTGTATTTTTAAAAAAACAGTTTTAATAAAGACCAGAAAATAATTTTGATTGGCTAATGTATTTGGGAAATTAACAGGAACCATTCTATTGGTTAGTGTATGAGTCATGTGTTCGACAGGGCCAAAAATATATTGAGAGTTATGATAGGCTTGATGCAGTGACATGCGTAAGCTAATTTAAATAAAGAAATGAACCCAGTAAAATATGCGTGGGTAAAAACACAGAAAACAAATGGATAATTGGCTCAAACATGTATTTTGACAAATGAAAGCTAATGTTTAAACCGTAAGTATTCTGCGGGTAAACACAAACACGGACAAGAGTAAAGTTTATTGCAGTTCAAAAAAAAAAAAAAAAAAACATGTTAAGAGCAATTAAGCTAATTGAGATATTGATTAGCATGATACAATTGAGGGAGGTAGGCAGAATAAACGAGCAGGTAATCGGATTCTGACAGGCCCACTTCCGGTTTGTACTTGTGCGTGCATTCCCTGCAAGCCACATTGGGGATGTACGCTCGCTATTTGGCTCGCTCGTTAGGTAGAGGAGGGGTCAGTAGTCTTTGAGGTGGAATTTTAGGTGCGTTCGAAATTATGCGCGAGCGCTTAAATTTACATATTTCGGCACGTACGCCGAACGTACGATCGGCCATTTGCGTCCGGCTCTGAATCAGGCCCAAAGTGGAGGGATGTAAAGGGATTTTCTCTGCCTGCAGCCTGCCAGTGCTAAGTGCAGGCTACAATATCACACTACACCTGGGTCACTTAGCGCTGCCATAGACAACTATGGCAACGCTAAGTGTCCCAAATGCTACTAAGGGAAGAGGTCACTTACCACTGAGTGTCTTCTCCAGCGCTGGCTTCACCTCCTGTAGCTGCCGGTATCTGCTCTCCTCATTGGAGGAGCAGGAAGTGCTTGTTGTCATTTTCAATTTTGTTAATTAAGTTTTTTCTTGTAAAAGCCATTGCCGCAGCTGCTGGCCGGGACTGTGAGTCAAACACAGGCTGTTAGTGGAAATGGGTCTCAGCTGTTATCGCCGAGGGAATGACTTAGCGGTCACTCTCCTCGGTGGGTCTATTTTTAGTAACAACTGCGCTGGCTGGCTCCTGCTTCACAGCGCTAGCAGACAAAGCAGGAGCCGCATTAACTCCACATTATGTGGCGATGTACCCCAATGTACCAGCCAATCAGCTCCTAACTGTCACATTTCAAACATGCTCCTGAAGAAAGTACCTTGAGTACAGAAACATGTTGAGCTCTCACTGCACTAAATTCTATTGGCAGACCAGCTCGGGGACACTGGCTATAACCAGGCCCATAGCATCTACAGGTATGTACTTAGCCAGGACACTAAATTGGAGAAAAGAGTCGGATTTCTTATATACTAGCTGCACATACTCAGGCTCCCCACTACAGGCAGATGGCATTGCTCCCTGATACAGGCAGATGGCATTGCTCCCCGCTACAGGCAGATGGCATTGCTCCCCACTACAGGCAGATGGCATTGCTCCCTGCTATAGGCAGATGGCATTGCTCCCCGCTACAGGTAGATGGCATTGCTCCCCGCTTCAGGTAGATGGCATTGCTCCCCACTACAGGTAGATGGCATTGCTCCCCACTACAGGCAGATGGCATTGCTCCCCGCTACAGGTAGATGGCATTGCTCCCCGCTACAGGCAGATGGCATTGCTCCCCGCTATAGGCAGATGGCATTGCTCCCCACTACAGGCAGATGGCATTGCTCCCCGCTACAGGCAGATGGCATTGCTCCCCACTACAGGCAGATGGCATTGCTCCCCGCTACAGGCAGATGGCATTGCTCCCCACTACAGGCAGATGGCATTGGTCCCCACTACAGGCAGATGGCATTGCTTCCCGCTACAGGCAGATGGCATTGCTCCCTGCTTAAGGCAGATGGCATTGCTCCTCGCTACAGGCAGATGGCATTGCTCCCTGCTATAGGCAGATGGCATTGCTCTCTGATACAGGCAGATGGCATTTCTCCTCTTTGCAGCATTGGGAGACAAAATTGAGGCTCCCAGAGATGGAGCACTGCCAGCAGTCCCTCCGCTCATGCTAGCTGGGGCAAGCTCCCATCCATCTGCCACTTCATATAGAATTTTTTTCCCCCACTGAATTTATTCCAGAGACACTTGACAATTGAGAACAGATGACATCATTTAAACAGACACCCTCTACTCCAACTAGGATGAGTTTCCATTTAACAGCCTTGCATTTATAAAGATTGAGCACCAAACTCACACAGTGGGCTTTATTCAGAGGCGGCCGTATGGTCTATGACCGCACGGCCGCCTCGATGTTTGTCTAGTGCGCATGCGCACGAGGGAGCCGGCTCCTTCGTGCGCATGCGTGAGACCCGCTATGACCGACAGCACCGGTCGTAGCGGGTCTCTTTCCAAAGGGGGCGAGCTGTCGATGTTGATTGACAGCTCGCCCTGTTTGGAAGGCGGGCCGGGGGGGTGGCAGCCCAAACGGAGGCGTTCCCATGGGAACGCCTGCTGTTTGGGGGAGGCCCCACTGACATCACTAGTGATGTCAGTGGAGAGCTTCCAGCTCTGACAGAGCCAGAAGCTCCCCGGGGCTTACGACAAGTGAGACCCTACCCTAGGGACTCGTCGTAAGCCCCGATGGTCGCGATGGTCAATGACTATCGTGACCATCACCCTAGCGGTTGTTAGAGCTGTGGGTGTTAACCCACAGCCTAATGACCGAAACAAAGGCGGCCGGTCAGGATGCAAGCGGCCGCCCAGTTTCTGAGCGACCGCTTGCATCCTCTGACCGCCTCTGAATGAGGGCCAGAGTCTCTTCTCCGTGGTATTACTATCCTCAACCGCCATTTACCGGAATATCAGTAGCTAACATTCATATCAAACAGTTAATAATATATTTTGACCTCTTAAATATTACTCAATTTATTAATACAGAATAGGTATTAACATAAAGCTTACAGTACTTAGAGGTAGTTTGCAGCTGCCCAGTTGGTGCACATTATAGTCTGTTGCAAACCCGGGATCTGTATGACATAAATAAGAAGCACTCCTTAATCTGAATGTCTCTTTTGTTCCTACAGCAAAGTGGATAAATGGATATACTAACTATTATACTTGATATTTCATGAAGGAGAGGGACAGGGCTGGATTAGGGGGGGGGGGCGTGACAGGGGCGGTCACCACGGGGCACCGGCATACAGAGGGGCCCCCACACAGGGTTGGTGTGAGCCTGCCAAGAACAGGTGTCCAGTTGCACCTGGGGGCTCAGCTGCAGCGACCGTGTGATTCTACTGCATGCAGCAGCACAGTCAGTGCTGCTGCATATAGCGCAGAGTGGCCCCTGAGTCCCCTCATCAGTGTCACATGACACATCATGTCCATGACGCTGATGAGGGGACTAGGGAGCAGCTCTACCAGAATAGCTAGGTCAGTAATCAGGGGTGGGGATAGAGGCAGCAGAGCTCCATGTGGCTTGGTGGAAGGGGGTGGGCTAGGATCCATGTAGCTTGGGGGGGAAGTAGGCTCCTTCTGGCTTGATGGAGCTCCCACATCCTAGTTGCCCTGGAGCCCCCACAAGCCTTAATCCGGCCCTGTAGAGCGAAGAGTCCCTATTCCTGCATACTTCCAGGAATCCTGTATCCTAATAATTAGTATTTCTTGGTATTAAATGACAGAGAGCCATTGTTAAAGTCTCCTAACCAGTTAGGCTTTATTAAGTTGGTAATTGAATGGTACAGAAATGAAGTCACAGATTATAATGCACATACACTCACTGTTATGCACTTGTTGGAGAGCCTGATTTTTTTTTTCAATTGTTCTTGTTGAGTTTATCTTTATCTCCTAGGGATGAGCTTTTAAGATGGAAAGGTAATCATACAGGTTTCGATATTTTACTCAATGTTCTCAGCTGTTTACTAACCTCTTTATATTTAATAAACCGTTCAATTATGTCCTACCTACATCTGAGGACAAGCATTGCGTGGAAAGGCAGAAGTATAGAAACTATCATTTTGTGCCTTGATCATGAAAGTGTTTGATGCTATGTTGTACTCTATATAGCACACCAAAGGTAACTGTCTTCCAGTGGATTATTCCCACTTGAATTAGTAGTATTTTAGGTATCAATCACTTGACAGCTGTAATAATGTTTCCTGGTAGATATAATTCTATATGAATTGGTAGTTTATCATCCTCACAGGAGCCAAACAGCTTGTCAGCTAAAAGAGTGATATGCTACTTCTGAGCAAGGATTTGGGAGATCGGCCATGTAGTAATGTCCTTAAGGGTGCCATGGTACTGATGTACTTAGGGATGTGCGCTTGACCATTTTTGCCGGATTTGGATTTGGTTCTAATTTGTCGTCCGGCTTTGGATTTGGATTTGCCAAACTGCGGTGACTGGTTTTGGATTTGGATTTTTTATAAAAATTGACAAAAAAAAGCTAAAATCACATAGTTTTTTTTTCTTCCTAGAGTATTATTAACCTCAATAACATTAATTTCCAGTCAATTTAGACCATATCACAGCTTATAATATTGTTTTCAACATTATTGGCCAAAGGTTGCAGTGAGCTGACTGGTTACTAAGCGACAAGGCAGCGGCACAACGACACAGACACCACAGTATAAAGCACATCTATGACACAGTGCCACACAGCAGTGGCAGAAATGAAAAGTAGTGCACCCACCTAGTGGGGTACGGCTAGCAGAGTCACAGTACTTGTTACATAGTGGGCTACAGCCCTAGGAGTCACAGTGCACAATCTTAATCACATTACACCACACATAGGGCCTGATTCACATTACACCACACATAGTGTCCCTGATTCACATTACACTGCACATAGGGCCTGATTCACATTACACCGCACATAGGGCCTGATTCACATTACACCACACATAGGCCCTGATTCAGAGCCGGACACTCTGACAGAGCGCTCGCTCTGAATCAGGGCCGTCCCTCCTCCTTTTTGGAGCGGCCTCCCGGCTGCTCGCATAGCTGTGGGTGACAACCCACAGTTATAGCGAGCGGCCAAAATGATGGTCGCAATTGTCAAGACCATCGCGCCCATCGGGCTTGCGACGAGACCCTGCGGTAGGGTCTCGCTGCCGCAAGCCCTGGAGTGCTTTTGGCTCTATCAGAGCCAAAACCACTCCCACTGACATCACTAGTGATGTCAGTGGGGCCGGCCCCAGACGGCAGGCGTTCCCATGGGAAAGCCTCCATCTGGGCAGCCACGCCCCCAGCATGCCCACCAAAGGGGGCGTGCTGTCAATCACCATCGACAGCACGCCCCCTTTGGTGCGCGACCCATAACGACGGCTTGGCCGTTGTTATTCGGGTCTCGCGCATGCGCACGACGGAGCCACCTCCTTTGTGCACATGCGCACTTGGGCAACATCGACCCGCTTGCGAGCGCTCAGCGCTCGCGAGTGGGTCTGAATCAGGCCCATAGTGCCCCTGATTCACATTACACCATAAAGTAGTGTCTATTATTTATGTTACGGACACACAGTAGTGCTTCTTTTACACAATGCCCACAGTAGTGGCCCTTTTACACAATGCCCACAGTAGTGCCCCTTTTACACAATGCCCACAGTAGTGACGCTTATACACAAAGCCCACAGTAGTAATGCCCCTTATACAATGACCACAGTAGTAGTGCTACTTATACAATGCCCACAGCAATAGTGTCCCTTACACAATGCCCCCAGTAGTGGTGCCCCCTATGCAGTCCCCTTAGTACTAGGGCCCCCTATGCAGTACCCCCAGTAGTACACCCCCATTAGTAGTGCCCCCAGTAGTATGCCCCCCAGTAGCAGTTCCCCATTAGTAGTGCCCCCAGTAGTATGCCCACATTAGCAGTGCCCCCAGTAGCAGGCCCCCAGTAGCAGTGTCCCCAATAGCTGTGCCTCCATTAGTGTGCCCCCATTAGCAGTGGTGTCCCCAGTAGTATGCCCCCAGTAGCGCTCTCTTGCACACACACACAAATAGAAAAAAGAAAAAAAAACTTGCCTGAATCCCTGCTCCTGCCACCGTCCGCTCTGTTCTGTCACCCACTGACAGAGCAGTGATCAGTGCGTCTATCACTGATCCCTTTCAGAACATTTGATATGTGGCTATTGTAATGAAATTTTCACCAAATGTCAGCAACAACCCATGCAAAGAAATCAATCCATAGTTGTACATAAATTAATTTATGTGTAATAATGTGAAGTGACACAGGGAAAAGGTATTGGAATACATGAATAAAGGGAGGTGCAAAAAAGCATGGAAATCCGAGACACCAGCTGAAATCTATCAGTAATAAGTAATAAGAATGCAATTCTGCCCCTTGTCAGTGCAAATTAATATAAGCTGGTTTAGTCCCAACTGATGGCCTATAACAATGTGTCTCATTACCAAGGTGTCACACAAGAAACATCTCATGATGGGTAAAAGCAAAGAGCTCTCTCAAGACTTTATCAACCTTATTGTTGAAAAACATTACTGAGGGCATTGGTTACAGAAGGATTTCTAAACTTCTGAATGTTCCAGTGAGCACTGTTGGGGCCATAATCGGGAAGTGGAAAGAACATCATAAACCGGCCACAACCAGGTGCTCCTCGCAAGATTTTTGAAAAGAGGAGTGAAAAGAATTATCAGAAGAGTTGTCCAAGAGCCAATGACCACTTGTGGAGAGCATCAGAAAGACCTGGAATTAGCAGGTACAATTGTTTTAAAGAAAACAATAAGTAATGCACTCACTGCCATGGCCTGTATGCACGCTCATCATGCAAGACTCCATTGCTGAAGAAAAAGCATGTTGAAGCTCATTTAAAGTTTGCTGCACAACATTTGGATAAGCCTGTGAAATACTGGGAGGATATAGTCTGGTCAGATGAGACCAAAATTGATCTCTTTGGATGCCATAATACACACCATGTTTGGAGGAGAAATGGAACTGCCCATCACCCCAACACACCAACAGTGAAGTTTGGAGGTGGGAACATCATGGTGTGGGGCTGTTTTTCAGCATACGGTACTGGCATACTTCATATGATTGAAGGAAGGATGAATGGAAAAATGTACCGAGACATTCTTAATAAAATCTGCTGCTATCTACATTTCAGCAAGACAATGATCCCAAACACACAGCCAAGGACACTCTAAATTGGTTTCAGAGAAAGAAAATAAAGCTGCTAGAATGGCCCCAGCCAATCACCTAACTTGAATCCAATTGAAAATCTATGGAAAGAACTAAAGATCAGAGTTCATAGAAGAAGCCACGGAACCTTCAGGATTTGAAGACTGTGTGTGTGGTAGACTGGGCCAAAATCTCACCTGAGCAATGTATGTGACTAGTTTCTCCATACAGGAGGCGTCTTGAAGCTGTCATTACCAACTAAGGCTTTTCTACGAAGTATTAAATACATTTCAGTAATTGTGTTCAATACTTTTTCCATCTGTCATTTCACATTATTATATATAATTTAATTTATGGACATCTATGGTTTGATTCCTTTGCATGTGTGGATTGCATGGGTTGTTGCTGACAGTTGGTGAAAATTACATTACAATACCCCCATTACATATATATTTACTGAGAAAAATGTTGATGTGTTCAATACTTATTTTAACCTTATTTTAATATATATATATATATATATATATATATATATATATATTATAAACAAATCTCCGTTATATTACTTTCTTTCTACAGCTTTGACCTAAATCGTATTAAGTTTCCTTTACGGCGTGTCCATATCATTGTGGCATCCAGGATAACTAACAGCTTGGGGTGTCCTATTGTATCTAACAATTGTCAAACTGGTACAAAATATAAAGAACTAAAAACTAACAGAAAACATTACCTAATACTTTTATTTAAACTTAACTGCACAAATAAACAGCTTCTTCTGTTCTACTACTTTTTAGGTATCTGGATTAAACATTATTATTATTATTATTATTATTATTATTATTATTATTATTATTATTATTATTATAACATGGACCTTGGTAATCAAACCGTATTTAAAGAATTAATCCTGACTGGCTTTTCTCAGGGATTGCAGATTAGGATATTACTATTTGTTATGTTCTTAGTAATGTACACACTGACCATTTTGGGAAATAGTTTCCTAATATGTACTATTATCACCAGTCCTCCGTTACACACACCTATGTACTATTTCCTTTGCAATTTATCCTTCCTGGATTTGCTCTTCTCATCAAGCGCACTTCCAAAAATGTTACTAGACGTCTTTTCTAACATAGTTAGAATTTCCATCATTGGGTGCCTGGCACAGATGAAGACTGGTCTGTTCCTAGGAACTACTGAGTGTCTACTACTGGCAGTGATGGCGTATGACCGGTATATTGCCATACGCTTTCCCTTACATTACACCATAAGTATGAATTGGAAGACGTGTAAAACCATTACTGTCATTATGTGGCCAGGAAGTTATGTATTATCATCAATTCCTACCTTAAAGCGTCTTGTGTTCTGTAGAGAAAACACATTGGACCATTTTGTCTGTGAGATATTGGCCCTTCTAGAGCTGGCGTGTGGTGATCTCAGCTATTATAAATTGACCATATTGGTAGTAAGTTTATTTACACTATTATCTCCACTTGTTTTCATCATGGTGTCTTACATCTGTATCATTATATCTATTTTACATATCCGCTCAACAGGTGGAAGATCTAAAGCTTTTTCAACCTGTGCTTCCCACCTAACCGTGGTGTTTATGTTTTATGGGACACTGATGACCATGTACATGGGACAAACAAGGCATTTTTCATCCAACCTGAAGTATATTTCTCTTATTTATGGTGGTATGATACCTGCATTAAACCCTTTGATCTACAGCCTGAGAAATAATGAGGTAAAAAGAGCATTTCTGAAAATATTGACCAAGTATTCTGCAACATGGACAGGATAATTATTTTACCAACAGCAAGATGTTACATTCACCTATAGTATGAAAAATTAGTGCTTAAGGTATAAAAATGAGATAATTATTTATGTCCTCAGGGGATTTTATATCTGAAATGTAAATATTTTCATAGTAAGTGTGGTTACCATGCCCATGGCAATTTCATGCCCATGGTGCTCTGACACAACAGGTAAGTTGGGGTTCTGATGCCTATGACCAGATGGTATGATGATGGTTAAGCAAAAGAAAGGGTAGGATCAAATGTGTCATTATTCTGGAGGAAATAGGATTCCTTTTAAAAACTAATCATTTTTATTTCTATAAGTAATAATACTTGCAGAAAATTGGCACAGGAAAAGGATACCAGGTTTGCACCTACAGTATTCCAACTTGTTTATAGCATAGTGGGCGGACTTCACATTTGGATGGAAAACTGTATTTTGAAGCAAACCTGGTGTCCTGGCAACAATATATAGATGCTCTCCTTTTTATCTGGCAGGGAGACAGAAAGAGGTTAGATCTTTCTGTACCTGTGCGCGGACCCCTGTGTTTTGGTTTTGTTTCTAAATCTTCAGTGTATTTTGGTTTTGGTTTCCTTTAAAAATTGATAAAAACAGCTACAATCATGTAATTTGGATAACGTCATTAACATTTATTTCCTGTAATTTCCAGCCAATTTTGACCACCTGATAGCTCACAATATTGTTTTCACCAATATTAGCAGTGAGCTGGCTGACTAAACTTTAGGTAAGCATCAAAGCAGCGGCACAAACATATTTTGGTTTAAAAGAATATAGGACATCTATTGGCACTGCAGTGGCAGACAGGATGGCAGGTTAATATAAACTAAGCAATGTTATAGAATATGTTCATTAAAAAAGAACTAATAACCTAAAATGAAAAGCTCAGCAAATATAACATTTTACCAACACACCTCTCCAAATGGCAAATCACAGACCTCAGGTCAGTACAGGTAAATGGAGATGGAGCAACCAATACAGAAAGGTGAACAAAGCCCATCATGAATAGTGGGTCATGATGGAATTGTCTTTGGGCCCTCCCACCCACCCTTATGTTGTATGTTAAATAAGACATACACAGAGTTACAGCGTGTGGCAGGGTTGGACTCATGATCAGTCTTCCATATTGCAGTTGATCTTTGCAGGATCAGCCAAATAGTGCTCGGGGGGCAGATACTGTTTTGTGAGGAGATGTGGCCATGCCACCTTACATAAGGCCACGCCTGCAAGAATTATCGATGCCGGACCAGGCTCTCTTCGACCCTGCACATACCTCTCCAGTTAAGTAGGCCTTCAGTCTATTTATGTGGTAGGTACTTACACATCTGCTGTGAAATGTTCAGGATACCACAAAATTAAACTTACCTTGATGATCAATGTGATCAATTACTGTATTGTGAGTTTTCAGTAATTGAGCACTGGTGTAAGATTAATTATGGAGGATAGGAGCTTGTGCTTCCCTGCTGGGACTAACACCATCAATTATTGATTGAACATTGGTGTAAGGTTAATTATGGAGGATAGGAGCTTATGCTTGCCTGCTGGGACTAACACCATAATATTTTGCCAACAGTCAGTTCTCAAACATGGGCCTGGTAAAAGTAATGCCATGTCCGTCTGCCTCGAGCACCTTCCATGTTGTCACAATCCGACTGCATCAGCTGCTGCATTCTTCCACACATACTTCAGCACAGGAACTGCAGGTTCCTGGAATCTCCCCTGACAGCTTTCCCAGATCAGGTGATGCAACCTTTGTATCCTTTGTTCGTACAGCATTTTCATGGGGTTTCCCCATCCCACAATGCAGAATTCACCCCTTACCAGCCATCCCACACCTGTAGCCGTCTCCAGTAATGTGTCCTGTGGGACCCGGCAGCCAGCATGGTGGCAGGACATGTTGGGGGGCATGGTTGTGGTGGGCATGGTGGCGGGCCTGAAGGATCCAGTCCCCAAACCCATAAATGCAGAGTTGAGCAGTGGGCATGTGGCAGTGGGGAGCATAGTAGTGGCGGCAAGCATGATGGCATGCCTGGATCCTGAAGAATCCAGTCCCCACCTGCAATAAATGCTGAGTCCGGCAGCTGGCGTGCTTTCAAAATGGATGAATTGAGCCACATTATAGCCCTGCCACCTCGTGCCAACTTATATATGCCAGCAATATGCAGGAGCACTCAGTCCATTGGCTGAGGAGTAGCGAGCAAGTGTTCCTGAAGAAAGAGGAAGTCTGGGATGGGTGGTGGCCATAAAAAAGAGCTAACAGGTGAAGGTCCAGTTTAAGAAATTATTAAACATTAAGGGGCCTATTCATCATCACTTATTTTTAACAAAATCATGTTAACATGATTAACATCTTGATATACTTTTGTACAACATAAGTGTCAGGGCCATTCATCAAGTTCCAAAAAAGCATTTTATTCGGAACTTGATGGTGTTATTGAATGCCACTCTGAGATGGCGTTCAGCCCCTGATAATCTTTACAGGCTGCTGTTTACATGGTAGCCTGTGAGGATATACATGCCATCCACAGCACAGGGACATATTCAGACCCCTACCTGCTGTGTCTGCACTGCCGAGCCCTAGATCGGAGTACTGCAGACATGTGGCCTGAACTCACCAAAAGAAGACAGGTTAGCCGAGTTAAGGAGATGTGGCGGCGGAAAGGAGGGGGACTGACACCTGTGGAGGGGTTCTGTATCATACACTTGCGCCGGATTGTACACCTGTGGGGGGGAGGGGCGGCGAATTGTACACCCACAGGGGTTAGTACACCCGTAAACTGTGTTTGAACTTGCAGCAAGTTCGAACCATAATTATCACGTGATATTTAAGTTTCGATGAATAGGCCCATATGTGTACTTCTAATTCCACCGGCATGTGGGAGAGGCTTGCTGGGGCCTCTAGTCCTCCTATAGTAGACAATATTACTTTTAGAATAATTATTAACCCCATCAACTCTGCTTCCATGCAGCATGCCTCAGTCATAGAAGAGCACTGGGAAGAGGAGCTACTCACCCAGGTCTTCACATGGCCAGACTGGCCCATCTGGGTGCTGGCCCTTCTGGCATTTGCCAGAATTGCCAGTTGGCCAATCTGGCTGTGGCGATGGAAGTAGCAAACCTGAGTAATTATGGTATCTGTCCTTAACAGCTGATATTGGCTCTCTGCCTGTAGCAACCAATAAAATGAATCGGCAAGAGATTGTACCCAAGATTAGAGCTTAGATTATTGTATCAGATGAACACTGAGACTAAAGGTGCGTACCATTAGCAGATAGTGGAACGACAGTACGATTACAAAATTGTAATCGTACAGTCATTCCTCTTCCCCTGCAGTGCCTACACTGAATGATATGTCGTTCAGTGTAGGCACCCTCCCTCATCCCTGAAGATAGTCTATCTGTCGTTCAGGCAATGATTAATGTCAGAAACGACCAGCGGGAGTGCGCATCGCTGATTGTCTCCGACATTTTCATACCCAATTTGTGCACCATTAATGAGCAATTGAACGATAGCAATATCGTTATCGTTCAATCAGTCATTTTAATGGGCAAGTGGATACCCCCCTTTAACACTTTTCCAAATTTCTAGTACCTGCTGTTATCCCAATATGTCAGTATTACACTGTGCTATGCTCCTGTGTCCCTGCATCTCTGACATTGATCTCACTGATCATGCTTCTGCTTTCCCTTTGATTATTTTTTCTATGCACTTTGGGCCTTATTCAGACCCGGTCGCAAGCGCTGAGCGCTTGCAACAGGGTTGATGTTTGCCCACTGGGCATGCGCACATCGGACTCCGCTCTGACGTGCGCCTGCGCGAGACCCAGCTAGTGACAGGCGCTCCGTTGCTACGGGTCTCGCACCAAAGGGGGCGAGCTGTCGCTGGTGATTGACAGCTCTCCCCGTTTGGGAGGTGGGCAGGGGGGGTGGCCGGCCAAACCGAGGCGTTCCCGACGGAACACTTGCTGTTTGGGGGCGGCCCCTCTGACATCAGCAATGATGTCAATGGGGAGCTTCCTGCTCGATCAGCGCAGGAAGCTCCTTGGGCCTTGCGATTTCCGAGACCCAACCTTAGGGTCTCGTCACAAGCACTCTGGTCGGTCGCTAAGCTGTGGGTGGTAATCCACAGCTTAGCTAGTGACCAGGAGGCCGCACTAAAAAAAAGAAGCGGCCGCCCTCATTCAGAGAGAGTGATCGCTTCTTGCGACCGCCTCTGAATGAGGGCCTGTGTTCCCGTTATTCATGTACTCATGATATTGATGCAGGCCTGCCTGATCATGGTCTGAGTTTTGGACTTACCAATGTTAATATAACTTGCAACCACTGAAAAACTGTTGCTAATCCAGTGATTCCTGACAAACATGCGTGCAGCAAATAATGTAATCCTGCCCCTGCTGGTCTTTACATTATTGCCCCATACATGCTTTTAGTCCAGCTCAAACTATAGCCCCAGATACTGTATGAATCCTGGACAAGCTGCCTCAAGCTTAAACCAAGTTAAACCCCAATTAAATCCCTGCATTTCACACACAAACAAACTATTCAACATTGGTACAGTATACAAAGTAACATGGGTACATTATACAATGTAACTTGGGTACAGTATACAATGTAACATGGGTACAGTATACAATGTAACATGGGTACAGCATACAATGTAACTTGGGTACATTATACAATGTAACTTGGGTACAGTATACAATGTAACATGGGTACAGCATACAATGTAACTTGGGTACATTATACAATGTAACTTGGGTACAGTATACAATGTAACATGGGTATAGTATACAATGTAACATTAGTACAGTATGCAATGAACTTTGGTACATTATACAATGTAACATGAGTATAGTATACAATGTAACATGGGTACAGTATACAATGTAACATTGGTACAGTATACAATGTAACATGGGTATAGTATACAATGAACTTTTGTACAGTATACAATGTAACATGGGTATAGTATACAATGTAACATTGGTACAGTATACAATGTAACTTGGGTATAGTATACAATGTAACATGGGTACAGCATACAATGTAACATGGGTACAGTATACAATGTAACTTGGGTACAGTATACAATGTTACTTTGGTAAAGTATACAATGTAACGGGTACAGTATACAATGTTACATTGGTACAGTATACAATGTAACATGTGTATAGTATGCAATGTAACATGGGTGTAGTATACAATGAACTTTGGTACAGTATACAATGTAACATGGGTGTAGTATACAATGAACTTTGGTACAGTATACAATGTAACATGGGTACAGTATGCAATGTAACTTTGGTACAGTATACAATGTAACTTTGGTACAGTATACAATGTAACATGGGTATAGTATACAATGTAACATGGGTACAGTATTCAATGTAACTTTGGTACAGTATCCAATGTAACTTTGGTACAGTATCCAATGTAACTTTGGTGCAGTATACAATGTAACATTCGTACAGTATACAATGAACTTTGGTACAGTATACAATGTAACATGGGTATAGTATACAATGTAAAATTGGTACAGTATACAATGTAACTTTGGTGCAGTATTCAATGTAACTTTGGTACAGTATCCAATGTAACTTTGGTGCAGTATACAATGTAACATTCGTACAGTATACAATGAACTTTGGTACAGTATACAATGTAACATGGGTATAGTATACAATGTAAAATTGGTACAGTATACAATGTAACATGGTTATAGTATACAATGTAACATGGGTACAGTATACAATGAACTTTTGTACAGTATACAATGTAACATGGGTATAGTATACAATGTTGTTTAAAAAAATATTAACACAAAGTACCATCACAAATGAGTAAATGCTGCTGTGTTGCTCCTTGGGGTCATTTTATGTACAAGGGGGAAATAATTCATAGCGAACGATTAAATTAATAAATGCATGAGAGTAAATTTACAACTGAAGGTTCATGTAATTAATCTCTTAAGAGTATTTTACATCATCTAAAATCATTTATAAATGTGTGTTAGAAATCAGAGCTACTGTATAATGAACAGAGGGAAGAATAAGAGCGTGCTTATAGTATATTTCTTATATCTATATGTCACTTAATGTAGATGTGATTGAAATGTTCTATATTGTAAGAGGTTAGTATAAAATATATATACACATGCACTCGGTCTCACCTGCATTTTTAGGAGGTCAGTTGTGACATAAATGCATATTATACTGTAAATACAACAAGATAAAAAGAACTGTTGCTGTACATTCGGGTTGGGTATGAAATCCCGGCTGTCGGGGTGTCGCTGGTCAGAATACTGACAGCCATAGAGAAGAGCGCTAAGTATTTATTTAACCCCTACCCTAACCCTTACCCTAACCCTAACACTCCCTCCCCGGTGCCTAAACCTAACCTCCCCCTCCCCGCACCCTAATCCTAACACTACCTCCCCGGTGCCTAACCCTCCCCCTAATGCCTAACTCTAACACCGCTACCTAACGCTAACCTCCCCCTAACACCCCGACATTTACCTTAGGGATGCCGGCGGTCGGGATACTGGTGCCGGGATTACGACCTGTTGTGATTTCGGGATGCCGACTACATCATGTACATTTGTATTTTATATATTTATATATCGCACCGGAGCAATTTTTAATTTACGGCGATAGTCTTTTTTTTTTTTTATAAATTCTTTATTTTTCACAACAAATATTTTAACCAAGGTCTTATAAGATTGCCATGGAGATGATATTAGTAATTTTTCCTCCTGACGTCAACATGACAACAAGATTTAGTTTTGACATAACACGCAAAAGGGCCACGTAAAGTTGTCCATGAGCAAAAAACAGTCTCCACTTAAGTCAGCCTCAGCCAATTGTTTTTCACCTCAATGAAATAGGAACGGCAGAAAAAGGGGATAGCCGAATTTTTGGATAAATAAACAGGGCGTTTTTTCATTGACTTGCTTCACTAAAATCGTCACTGCTCGGGTCCCTTTGTCATACATTAATGTTTCACCCCTAAACCTTCCTCCACACATGCTCTATAGAATAGTGACAACTGCATCAAAATCCATCTAGTGGTTCTCGGGATTAGCCAGAACAAACAGACAGACGCCTACCAGGGACTTTATTTTATATTATGTATAGATATAATGGGATATATAGATATATACTCTTCATAAGACCAGGGGGACTATTTATCAAGCAGGTTGGTTTTTGATACATTTTGAAACTGTTGTATATCACCGCTAAGTAAGAACTGTCTCCTGCAGGAGATTTCACAGAATTCTATTGCAGAAGTCTAACTACTGCTTAATGTTGTCCTAATGTTCCTAATGTAATGTTGTTATATACCCGGCTGGTATATAAAAAGGTTTATGTTCAATTTATGAACCCACTTTATTGTCACATATTAACCTCGTTATCAGCGAGTACATGTCATTGAGTCTGCATTACAATAATATTACAAGCATAGAGGTGAGTGGGAATCGGTATGTAATGCCAGCGGCTGTTTACCTGCCGGATCAAATACAGACAGCAGCAGCCCAGCTGGTCGAAATCCCGTCAGCTAACGGTAAGTACCCTAACCTTCCCCTCTTCCTCCTTAACCCTAACCCTAACCTCCCCCCTAGTGCCTAACCCTAACCTCCCGCTGTTAGTGCCTAAACCTAACCCCTCTCCCCGCAACCTAAACCTAACCCTCCGGGGGGAGTGCCAAACCCTACACCCCCCTAGTGGTACCTAACTTTAACCCCCCATTTCCCTACACTAACCCTCCCGTGGTGGGGTGCCTAACCCTAAGTCTTCCTGGGGGCCCCTAAAGCTAACCCTCCCCCCCGCGACTACATGCTAAGACACACAGCTTACCTTAGTTTGGTATGCCGGGTGTCGGGATTTGGTAGTGGGGCTAATGATAGGCGTCGGGATTTTGATGCCTATCTTTAGTCCCATGTCGGGATGTGGGTGTCGGGATATCAGCGGGCAGGATAGCGCCTGCCGGTATTTCGACCGCATCCCTGTGAGTGTAGATACCTGCAGAGACTTCGTCAAGCTTAAATGTTTTCTTTAAAATCTGTCCCCATACCTTTTAAAACAAGTTATGACAAAACTATTCTATTAGTGAAATGGTTTCTGCTATTTTATTGTAAGTTTATGTAATGTGTTTTGAATGTAATACAGACTTAAGGGGAACTTTCATCATACGCCACATTAGAGATGTGTGTGAATCACTGTATTTTGGTTTTATTTCTTAATTAGACAAAACCCACCGCAATGTGTTATGATTTTGTATTTTAATTCAAAATGGTAAAAAAAAAAAGTTAAAGTCATATAATTTAGAGCTTTTGATTTTTTTTTAAAATACATTAGTACTTATATCATTAGCATTCATTATAGTCATTTACGGTAAATATTCTATGTTTATCAATATTGGCCTAAGGCTGCAGCGAGCTTCCTGGCTAAACTTAGTTACAGACTCAACAACACAAACACCTGGCACTTTAATAAAAAGATACAACAGTAGCAGATAGGATTTGTCCCCCTCAGCATTGCTGCAAAAGGGGACATTTCTCCCCCTCAGTAGTTATCCCAAGCTCCCACCAGGCCCTCCAACAAGCCAGGCCTTGAGTAATAAATACCCACCCCACCGGTGCCCCTGGTCACAAATGATGTTTTATAAAGTATTCATGCAAATTATTAGCTCTTAAATCAGTAACTACTCTACAATCTCAATGAAGCTGAGACCATTTCATTTCTGGGATGTGCCAGACAAGATTGTTGGCATCCGTTATTTTTTCAAATGCTTAATGTGACCCTGTTATCTGCCAGTCAGATACATTGCTGTATAATCTATTGCAAATAAAAGTCTTCTATTGGCTTTCTCAAACCATTTAATGGCTGGGATCTGTTAAGCAGGCTTGTTGGTGTCTCTTTTTTCTCAAATGATTACTGTGATGCTTCTACATGTCTGTAAGTCAGACATATCTGTACTGTGCTCAAGTGCAGTCACATATAGTTTAAAAAATGTGTTGAATATGACACAAGATATTTACAGAATGGCAATGTGGCAACCCTAAAAAAACTTCAATACACTGTTTTAAACCCATTCCAACCATTATATACATAATCTGGAAAAAAATTATGTACAGCCGTGGCCAAAAGTTTTGAGAAGGACACAAGTATTGGTTTTCACAAAGTTTGCTGCTTCCATGTTTAGACCTCTTAGTCAGATGTTACTATGGTATACTGAGGTAACATTACAGCATTACATAAGTGTCAGATGTTACTATGGTATACTGAGGTAACATTACAGCATTACATAAGTGTCAGATGTTACTATGGTATACTGAAGTAAAATTGCAGCATTACAGAAGTGTCAAAGGCTTTTATATACAATTACAGTAAGTTTATGCAGAGTCAATATCTGCAGTGTTGACGCTTCTTTTTCAAGACATCTGCAATTCGCCCTGGCATGCTGTCACTCAACTTCTGGCCCACATACTGACTGATGGCCGCCCGTTCTTACCTAATCAATGATTGGAGTTTGTCAGAATTTGTGGGTTTTTGTTTGTCCACCCGATTCTTGAACAATGACCACAAGTTCTCAATGGGTTCAAGGTCTGGGGAGTTTCCTGGCCATGGACCCAAAATTGTGAGTGAAACCACTCCCTTGGCTGACAAGCAACCCCACACATGAATGGTCTTAGGATACTTTACTGTTGGCATGACACAGGATGAAGACTTTTGGGGGATGGCCTGGTGTCAAGAAGGGCAGCAAAGAAGCCAAAACCCAGGAAAAACATCAGAGACAGACTGATTTTCTTCAAAAGGTTTAGGGATTGGACTGCTGGAAGCTGGGGTAAAGTTATTTTCTCAGTTTGGGGCTACTGGAAAAACGCTTGTCCGGAGAAGGAAAGGTTAGCGCTACCATCAGTTCTTTGTCATGCCAACAGTAAAGCATCCTGAGACCATTAATGTGTGGGGTTGCCTCTCAGCCAAGGGAGTGGGATTTTGCCTAAAAACACAGCCATGAATAAAGAATGGTACCAAAACATCCTCCAAGAGTAACTTCCCCCAACCATCCAAGAACAGTTTGATGATGAACAATGCCTCTTCCAGCATGATGGAGAACCTTGCCATAAGGGAAAAGTGGCTCGGGGAACAAAACATGAAAATTTTGTGTCCAGACCTTTGAGAACTTGTGGTCAATCCTCAAGAGGTGGGTGGACAAACAAAAACCCACAAATTCTGACAAAACTCCAAGCATTGATTAGTCAAGAATGGGTGGCCATAAGTCAGTATGTGGCCCAGAAGTTGATTGACAGCATGCCAGGGTGTCACAAGCCGCGCACTGCAAATGCTGTGCAAAGTGAATACCAGGCGAGCGTTCGCTGAAACTCCACCTTCCCCCTGTTCTTCATTCCAGGATCTATCCGGATTGGCTCCTGCATCTATGTCCTTCTGGTGTGAACGCTGCTCCGATGCCGGTTATAGCATTTCACGTGTTTCTGGTTCTGGCCTTGTCTCCTGTTATCCAGTCGAGTACCCAGTCCTCCTGCCTGTCCTGAATATCTGCCGTTTGTGTCATCTAGGTGGCATGGTTCGCATACTCTTGCCTGTGTCAACCCAGTGGCACAGGCCGCACTCCAGCGTCAGCCGCTTGTGTCAACCTTGCAGCACAGGCTGCACTTCAGCATCTAAAGTATGCAAGTCAGCGTACTCACTCCTGTGTCAACCCGGTGGCACAGGTCGCACTTCAGTGTCCTCAGTACGCAAGCCACATACCACCAGCGGTCTCCAGCTACAGCAGCCAGCCAAGCACTATCAGCCCTCAAGGTGCACGGCCCAAAGGTCGCAAATCATCTTAAGGCCCACTGGCTACAGCCAGCCAAGGCACCTCCAGCCCTCAAGGCTGCTACATGGCCCAAAGGCCGCATCTCATCTCAAGGCCCACAGGCCACAGCCAGCCAAGGCAATTCCAGCCCTGAAGGCTGCTACACGGCCCAAAGGCCACATCTCATCTCAAATTCCACAGGCCACAGTCAGCCAAAGAACTTACAGCCCTCAAGGCTGCTACACAGCCCAAAATGTGAATCTCATCCTATGGCCCACTGGTCCATCGAGCAAGTCATCTCAGCTCTCAAAGCTGCTCCATGGCCACATCTAGCCAAGACCATACAAGCCCTAAAGGCTGTTGCGGGACAATTACACTAAAGAGTCACGCCTGTTGCTTAACACAGGGCAAATTGCAGAGGTCTTGAAAAACAAGGGTCAACACTGCAAATATTGACTCTTTGCATAAACTTAATGTAATTGTATATAAAAGCCTTTGACACTTATGAAATGTTTGTAATGTTACGTCAGTATACCATAGTAACATCTGACAAAGAGGTCTAAAAACACTTAAGCAGCAAACTTTGTGAAAACCAATACTTGTCTTATTCTCAAAACTTTTGTCCATGGCTGTATAACTTTGAGATGCACTTTACATTATCTTTCTCCAACCATTTGAAAGTAGCCTTTGGTATGACTTCTTCCTTTAAAAATTATCACTATCGCTGCTATTCCTTTGGTGTATAATTCTCACACTCAGGGCCTGAGTCAGAGCTGGACGCTCTGAAAGAGCGCCCGCTCTGAATCAGGGAGTTTTTTTTTGTTGCGGCCTCTTGGACGCTCGCATAGCTGTGGGTTACCACCTACAGCTTATGCGAGCGTCCACGATGATGGTCGCGATGGTCAAGACCATCGCGACCATCGGGCTTGCGACGAGACCCTTGCGGTAGGTCTCATTTCCGCAAGCCCTTTAGTGCTTTTGACTCTATCAGAGCCAAAAGCACTCCCACTGACATCACTAGTGATGTCAGTGGGTCCGGCCCCAGACGGTAGGCGTTCCCATGGGAACGCCTCCGTCTGGGCAGCAACGCCCCCGGCACGCCCACCAAAGGGGGCGTGCTGTTACTCAACATCGACAGCACGCCCCCTTTGGTGTAAGAACCATAACGACGGCCTGGCCATCGTTATTCGGGTCTCGCGCTTGCGCACGAAGGAGCCGCCTCCGTCGTGCGCATGCGCACTCGGCCAACTTCGACCCGCTTGCAAGCGCTCGCGAGCAGGTCTGAATTAGGCCCTCAGTGTTTCTAATAGTTAACCCAGCACACTTTTAAAACCCATGCCAATCACACTGGTAAACTTTACAAGTGATATGGCTCCCAAGCAATCGTGGACAATGGGCGTGATTCAGAAAGGATCGCAGTTGCTTATACACATGAAACCGGACGATTAATTCGCACTGCGTATGCTCCACAGTGTGCGTGCACCAACTAGATGCTGCGATCAGGTCTGTAATAGCAGAGGATATGAAGACCCATCGCAGAGTGATTGACAGTAAGTGCCATTTGTGGGTGGTGACGGGGGAGGGGGGTGGTTGTGCGAACGCAGTCGTGCCTGTGCATCTCAGCGGTGTTCAGGGCATGCATAAATTAGCCTCTGTGATACCAGATGCAGCCTGAGGGCTCATAGCATGCGCAGAAGTTAGCAATTCCCGTGTAGGGTCTGGGCATCCTTAACTGTGTGTATGGGTCCGATGTTACTGATTATTTCGCTATGTTGACAAAGTATATGGATGTGAGTAAGGGGAAGTGGGCGTCCTTATGTCAGGCTGCGATTGCAATGCGAATGCAAACATTTACATATCCCCGCTGATATTAGCAACTGCGTTGCGTGCGTATAAGCAGAATAGCGATCCATGCTTATTCAGGCCCAATGCCCAGAAGATGTAAGAGGCTTCCATATATCAGCATCACTGAAGTCCATCTGCACATGTAAAGCAGCCAGCAGTCACTCTCATTCCAGAACTCCACCCTATAGAGCTTTAACATTTTATCTCACATGTGACCTAGCAGTCAGTGCTAGGTGATTGCTCTAAGCTTTTGCATCTGTGCATGCCCTGCTACTTTTGGAAATATACTGTGTTATAGAAACATATCAAAGTACATATCTTCTAAAAGCCACCTGATTGTCTGTCGGTTTCTAAATCTTGATCCCACAAAAACCTGCCACGATCTCACCAGAAAATGCCATGCTTCAGATGTGCCAGGCCATAGGATCTGTGCATCCTACTCTTTGTGATCTAGTTAATAAAACAGAATATTAAAAAAAATAATTGGGTTACCCCACAGTTTATAACCAGCACTAAGGAGCTCATTCAGACCTGACCGCAAGTTGCAACCGCTCGCTGGCAAAAAGGGGCCGGATATTTCAATGAAGCACTCACACTGCGTCGTATAAGGGTACCCTCTATGTCTTCGCGAGCTATGGCAAAGTGCGCTTGCAAGTGTATAAAGACGCCCCTTTGCCACTCGCAACACACGTCATCTCCGGGAAATGTATGATTAATTGGGACCATCGAGAGCCATTGGAGCTCCTCGCAGCCCTTGGGGTTGCTTTAACCCGCCGCAAGCACAGCGATCAGTGCGGCCTGACATACAGGAAGGTGACGTGTACCATGACGCTACTTTGCTAATTATGCACGCCCTTTAAACTGCGTTTTGAAAGCCTGACACGCCTGCGTCCACAACACCACTCCCCCGTTTACAAGCACCTTCCCCTGTTACCACCCACAAACGGCGCTATCACTCAAAGCAGCGAGCTGATAGTGGCTTACGAGCAACCAAAAACAGATCGCAAAGACTGGCCTGCGAACGCGCACTGCGAGTTATACGCCTGCGCAGACGGGTGAAAATCGTTCAGAGCGAGCGATCGCAACTTAGCGACCGGGTCTGAATCAGGTCCTAAGTCTATATTGGTAGTAGAACAATCAGAGGGACAAATAGTGTGGGCCCCCCAATATTTCACTTTCTATATGAATCTGAGTAAGTAGCTAACTGGTGAATGAGAGTGTGTGGGGAGATTTTGTTTAATAAATTATTTTTTTCATAGTGTGTGTATCCTGTAATTTTGAAAAAAAAAATATTTGTGTTACAGGTGCACTGCAAGTCCCAGTGGTCCATGTATTTCAGGGCAACAAAATGAATTATTTTTTTTTAAACAATATTTATTAGCCCAGCAACCCATCGCACCCGGTGTGGGGAATAGTTGTTGTGCTATAAGAATGGAACTGTTTCTTCCAAGGAGAGAGAGAGAGAGAGAGAGAGACCACTTTTTTAGGGTCTGATTTCAATAGGGATTCTGGCCTACTGACTTTCTTGGATTGCATTGTAGCTGGGGTCCCTCTCTCTGTGTCTCCCACCAACAATAGTGCCACCATCTATGGCTGGTAAAGCCTAGTGCTGCTTTGTAGAAATTAAATGGTTTCCCACGTTCAATGTCGCTCTGATTTTTTCACTGCCAACCTGGACTTAAATCCCTTTTTTTAACAATATTCATATAGAGGACACCCGAAAGATCCTATATAGACCATGTATGGATCTGTACAGCACTTTACACAAATCCCTCTCATTTTATTTTATTTTTTAGATTGATCTGGTGGTTTGTATCTTTCTAGGGTGGGAAAAAGTGGGATGGCCATTTCTGTTGTAAAGTTTGGTTTCCCTGCATTTGTGAACTTAGTAACTCGACAGGATCCAATCCTACTGGTAAAACACTACAATCCCACTGGTAAAACACTACAATCCCACTGGTATTTCAAACCCAACATTTTAGTAAATTATTCCCAATGTCTGCTAAATAACTGTACTCTACATAATGGGACTTATTCAGCGTTAGGAGTAAGAGTAAATAAAGGAGCAATTTACTCCTGGAAAAAAGTGGCAATGGAATAGGAGCAAATATTTGTATTCTCTTTGCATGCAGATAAATACCTGCAGCTTTTGCATGGAGCTCACAAGTGCTGGGCAGCCTTTTTTTTTTCATTTAGCTTTAGAATCTCCTTAAATTCATTTGGGGGTCGAGCTTTTAGCTTTGCAGCTCCGATTCTGCTGAACTGTGGACGGTCGTTCTGAAAAAGGGGTCGGATATTTAAATTAAGCGCTCGCTCTTTGCGGTCTGTGGACGCCTCTCTGTCTGAACGAGCGAACGAAACATGCACTCGCTATTTTGAAAAAAGCGCCCCCTGGCCGCTCGCATCATACGTCATCTCCGCTATTTATTTGATTAATCGAGTACATCGAAAGGCGTATGAACTGCTCGCTATTCTTGTGGTAGCATTTTCCTACCGCAATCATGCGAGCAGTTCAGACTAAAAGACAACCAAGTGACGTGATCGATGACGCTGCTTTGTTAATTACGCACACCCTTAAAATGCCCATTTTGACCGTTTGGCACGCCTGCGTTCGGATCTCCACTCCCCGTTTTCAAGCACCTTCCCCTGTTACCACCCACAAACGCCTCATCCTGTCACTCAAATTAGCAGGCATTCGCTATTTTGCGAGCACACGATTTCCAACCGCAATGACTGGTTCGCGCATGCGTATTACAACCCATACGCATGCGCAGATGTGCGAACATCGCTCGGAGCGAACGAGCGGCCGCATACGAGCGGCTCTGAATCAGGCCCTCAGTGTAAGTATTTCTGATGTACTCTGATCTAATCCTGGTGCATATGTTACAGGTGCAGATCCCAGAGTATGCATGCCTCAATATATGGGCTTAAATAGGCTTTTTTATATGTGCAGCTTTTTAACATGTATGGGTGCAACTTTGTCTGTTATTCAGCTGTTTTTTTTTTAAATATATTTTATGTCATTTATTTATGGTTAATTTTTTCCATTTCTTTTCTTCTGAAAAAAAAAAAGGTCACTTCCATGTATACCGTCAGTCTGTTATGGATGAAACATTCTGACTGGATTTTGTACAACCACAGTATTTGTGGTTGTGGACAGTGAGGGGTACATTTACTAAAGTGAGAGTTTTTAGAAGTGGAGATGTTGCCAGGGGCGGCTTAGGTTGGAAAATCAGCCCGGGAAATTTCTGGAAGCAGCCCTATTTGGGGCGTGGTCAGGTGAGGGGGCGGGTACTATCGAGGGGGGCGGGATTCCTCCTCAGACGGCCTGATTCTGAGTTGGACGCAACTATTATATATTCTAAAATCACAAGCACAAGAAGTACCAGTTAATATAGTAGATTCATACAGAGGGGATGTAGTTGACATCCCGGGGGTCAGGATGCCGAGGCTCATAATACCAGCACCACAATCCAGATGGTAAGTATTAGGTTTAGGGGTTAGGGTTAAGGTTAAAGGTTAGGCTGCAGGAGGGAGGTTGGGCTTAAGCTGGGTACACACTAGATGATATGAGCGATTTGGCCGATTCCGACGCATCGGAACAACAAATCATTCATACTGTCCAGCATGTACGCACAATGTTGATGCGCGCTCCTGCCCGGTCGCCCATCGCATCCTCAAATCTTTTGTACATGCAGAAAGATCTGAGGATGTCGCTAGCGATGCCATGCTGCTGAATGCAACATGGCCCCCGCTACCCCCCGCTGTTTGCTCTGTCGCTGCCAGCATCGGCAAGTGTGTATGCACTTAACGATGCCGGCACCCCTGCCGGGTTCCATTGCTGACGAGATCGCGCTGGGTACACATCGTCTAATGTGTACCCAGCTTTAGGCTGCGGGGGAGAGGGTTAGGGTTAGGCTGCGAGGAGAAGTTTAGGGATAGGTTACTGGGGGGGGGGAGGGTTAGGTTTAGGCTGCGGGAAATGTGTGTTAGTGGGAGGGTTAGGGGTCAGGGTTAGGCAACCAGATATACCACCAGCAATACACCAGGCTTCTCTGGGCAAACATGTCACAGGATTGTCACAGCAACGTCACAACGCCAGGCCACGTTTGGAGCAGTGACGTTCCTGTGAGGTGATTGGATTCGGATACACCTAAAGCAATAAATTCTGGGACCTGTTCCATTTTGACATTTTAAGGATCCGAATTAGCGCACTATTTGTTTGATAGAGATAGGTAGATATCATATAGATATAGCACAATCACCTTTAAATAACTAATTACATGTGTAACTTACATAAATGTCAGTGTGCATGATATTAAAGTATCACAAACACATAGGACACTTTAAATATATATATAGTATATTTCACATCCCAATCCACAAGTTGTGATAGTTATTTAGGTGATGCCTCGGATGTGATGTTATCATAAAATTATAATCACATCCTAGGCATCACCTATTTAACTGTCACGACACAACCTGTGGGATGTGATATATATAAGGAGTCATACAGTATGTCACATCATGTGGATAAATTGTGACTCACACAGTGTCGCGCCCGCTCGCTCCAGTCCTGAAACAGCCTTGACACCCCTGCGGCCTACCCCTTCTCCCCTTCCTGGCTCCTGCAATGTACTGGTGGCTGCTGGAGGCGGAGCCTTGAGGTGTCACTCACGTGCTCCGCTATGCTCCACGGGAGGAGCTGCTCCGGCTCGTTGTACACAGCAACCCTCCCTCTGCCATATCACTACTGAATGAGCTTCTGCGCATGCGCAGAAGCTCATTCATGACCGCTGCACTTTCTGAGCTGAGCTCCGATCGCGGTAGCGGCTGCTAGAGACGCGGGCCGGTCAGCCTGTGTAAAGCAGCCCAGCAGGGGGGAGAGAGGACTGGCCCAGCGGGAACTTTCCCACAGTCCCGGTGGCCCACTCCGCCCCTGGATGTTGCCCATAGCAACCAATCAGATTCTACTTAACAATTAACTAGCAACTTCTAGGACAGCGGTGGCCAACCTGTGGCTCTTTAGCCACATGTGGCTCATCCGTTGTTCTGATGCGGATCCCCTGCCGGCTCCTCTGACTGACACTGACCGCCTCCTCTGATAGGCGCTCAACTGAGCAGCAGAGGCTCGTCCTTTATTGCAGCAGTCTGCTCCGTTCCAGAGGCATGTATGGGCAATGTGGTGATGTCACGCTGCAAACAGGAGGCAGAGCTCAACTTGTGACTGAACCTGCAGCCACGGGGAGGACGCGGTCGCAGACACCGGAGCCTACCCACATGACACAGACAATCGCAACAGGGAGAGAGCTGTGGGGGATTTATTTGTTTTTCATTTTATTTGTGACATGTGGGGGGGGGGCTGGAGTTGCCTATGGAATTGGAGGGAGAGTGAAGGAAGGTATCTGGACTGGAGTTGCCCAGGGAGAGTGGTGGGGGGCTGGAGTGGCACTTGAGGGTCTGCTGTTGTGACAGATGAGGGTCTGCTGAAGTGAGGTATCAGGGATTTGTGTGACACATGAGGGCCTGCTAAAGTGACAGATGGGTGGTTGCTGGAGGGACACATGGAGGGGCAGCTGTTGTGACACATGAGGGACTGCTGAAGTGACAACTGGGGTGCTGAAGTGACACATGAGGGGGCCAGGAGTGACACATGGAGGGCTGGAGTAACACATGGAGGGCTGGAGTGACACATGGAGGGGCTGGAGTGACACCAGGGGTGGGTTGGATTGTATTATTTTTTCTGTGTATTTATGTGGATGTGGCTTTTTCAAAATATTTTATGTGGATGTGGCCTTTTCAGTGTATTATTTGTGTTTGTGGCCTTTGTAAGTGTATTTTATGTGGATCTTTTTTTTCAATGTTTTTTATATTGTTCTGGCTTTTTATTTCCCTTTAACAGTTACCTCCATGGAGATTGTGTGCATGTGCTTTTGCATGCTCCTACAAACATCATACTAGGGGCGTGACCTAGATGGCCACACCCTTTTTGCACGTGCGCCTTCGGCGTGTGCATGATATCGGCTTTTTGACATACCTACAGATATTTTTTGGCTCTTTGCCTCTGACTGGTTGGCCACCCCTGCTCTAGAAGATAATAGCTAGAATGTGATTGGTTGCTATGGGCAACATCTCCACTTCTAAAAACTCTCAGTTTAGTCAATTTACCCCTAAAAATTCTATTAGGCAATTGTCTACAATCCCTCCTCCTAATCCTCCACTTGTTTCTTCTCCCATTTTTCTTTCCTTCCTTAGATATGATACTAATAAAGCAATCTCATATTACATGGTCTCAAATATTTATTGAATGAAAAACTATCTTCTGATGGATATGTAATAAATTGACCTCAATAATTCAATGATATATATATAAAAAAAAATCTACATTATATCATTTGTTTTTCTACAGCTTTGACCTAGATTGGGTAAAGCTTCCTGTACGAGATGTTCATGTCATCGTGGCTTCCAGGATAACAAACAGCTTTTATTGTTCCATTCAGTGGCAAACGCAGGATTTCCAGAGGGGGTTTCCAAATGCTTAATTTTAGAGCGAGTGTGGCCAGACCATGAAGAGGGTAGAATTGGCACTTAACCAGCTTTAATAAGCGTCATACAAAGTGCAGTGTGTCATAATTCCAGCATATACAGGACCAGTGATCACAGTAAGCCATTAGATGCGTCAGTAGGGCCATCCTGCCTGAGCTGAATGTATTTACTTTAGATGTGGGCACCATTCCAGACTATTGGAGCAAGTCCGGGAGCCTGGAGGAGCAGGAGAAGAACTTAGCACTGCCCTGGACATGTATATACATATTGGGCTCTATAGCAGTGCATCTCTAGCAGTGCATGTTTTCCAGATCTTCTAGTTGGTGCACAGGTTATTTACTACTGGCTTAAGCATGTTAAAAGATCCACAGGTGTTGCTAATTATTTAATTTGTGATACTGAGAAGAACATGCAGCACTAGTAACAATCTATGATATTACTATTTCTATTGTGGTCATGACGTGGGCTGGGGAGGGGGGTTTTCAGGCAGACAGAAACCCCCCTCTGCATTTGCCTATGGTCCCATTGTACAGTATCTAACTCTTGTTACTGTATTTTTATGTCAAACTGGTACAAATCAACTAAAAACTAACAGAAAACATTACCTAATACTTTTCTTTAAATATAACTGCACAAATAAACTGCTTATTTCTGTTCTACTTACTTTTTAGGTATCTGGATTACACATTATTATTATTATTATTATAACATGGACCTTGGAAATCAAACCTTGTTTAAAGAATTTATCCTGACTGGATTTTCTCAGGGATTGCAGATTAGGATATTACTATTTGTTACCTTCTTAGTAATGTACACACTGACCATTTTGGGAAATAGTTTTCTGATATGTACTATTATCACCAGTCCGCCGTTACACACACCTATGTACTATTTCCTTTGCAATTTATCCTTCTTGGATTTGTTTTTCTCATCAAGCTCTCTCCCAAAGATGATACTAGTAGATGTCTTTTCTAAGACAAGGACCATTTCCATCATTGGGTGTCTGGTACAGATGAAGACTGCTCTGTGTCTAGGAGGTACTGAGGGTTTACTACTGGCAGTGATGGCGTATGACCGTTATATTGCTATACGCTTCCCCTTACATTACACCATATACATGAACTGGAAGACCTGTAAAACCATTACAGTCATTATGTGGTCAGGAAGTTTTGTATTAATATATATTCCTACCTCAAAGCCTCTTGTGTTCTGTAGAGAAAACAGATTGGACCATTTTGTCTGTGAGATATTGGCCCTTTTAGAGCTGGCGTGTGGTGATCTCAGCTTCTTTAAAATAGGTTTATTTGTGTTAAGTTTCTTTACACTATTATCTCCATTTGTTTTTGTCATGATGTCCTACATTTGTATCATTATATCTATATTAAACATCCACTCAGCCGATGGAAGGTCTAAAGCTTTTTCAACATGTGCTTCCCACCTGACTGTGGTGTTTTTGTTTTATGGGACATGTATGACCATGTACATGGGACAATCAAGGCATTTTGCATCCAACCTGAAGTATATTTCTCTTATTTATGGTGGTATGACACCTGCATTAAACCCTTTGATCTACAGCCTGAGAAATAATGAGGTGAAAGGAGCATTTTCGAAAATATTGTCCAAGTGTTGGCAAAATGGATAATTCATTTACCAACAGCAAGAAACAATGTAATATTCACATATAGAGCTTGGTTCTGAGTTGGGAGGGTCTGAGGACGTGGATGGAAATGACGAGTTTATGCGTACAGCACATGTGTGTGTATCTCCGTCCTATTCTGAGTTGGACGAAATGTGCCCAGATCTGTCTTTCATTGAAATAGAAGAATTTGGAACCTGCCTCTGTACTATTCAGAATAAGCTCCATAGTATGAGAAATTAGGTTAGAAAATGAGAAGTAACTTGGCAACTGAACAAATTGATGACAGTCTAATAAGGTGATAAACTATTATATAAGAGTGTTGGTTTATACTACACAAGTATTCTTAGACTTGCCCTGTCTGTACAATCCTCTATGCCAGTCCCCACTCTGTGCCAACATCTGCACTATTCCTCTCTGCCCCAGCCTCTGTGCCCATGTCCTGTCTACACAAGCCTCTGTGCCAGCCCCCATTCTGTACCAACATCTGCACTATTCCTCTGTGCCCCAGCATCTCTGCCCATGACCTGTCTGCACAAGCCTCTATGCCAGTCCCCACTCTGTGCCAACATCTGCACTATTCCTCTCTGCCCCAGCCTCTGTGCCAATGCCCTGTCTGCACAAGTCTCTGTGCCAGTCCCCACTCTGTGCCAACATCTGCCCAATTCCTCTCTGCCCCAGTCTCTGTGCCCATGCCCTGTCTGCACAAGCCTCTGTGCCAGCCCCCACTCTGTGCCAACATCTGCACTATTACTTCTGCCCCAGCCTCTCTGCCCATGCCCTGTCTGCACAAGCCTCTGTGCCAGTCCCCACTCTGTGCCAACATCTGCCCTATTCCTCTATGCAGAATGGGGGAAAAATATAAATAAACATGAACAAGTTCTCATGTAGATTGCTAATAGGTACAGTGAAAGAATGGTAACTTGTGAAATGCTATTGAACATATCCCTTCATTGAGGTAGTGAAAAAACAAATAATGTCTCAATTACAACCAGTATTGCATGTTTCCCTAATGGCAGCAGCAGAAAGGAGTAATTACCAAGATTGTACTTATTAATAAGGATGGTAATCAAATGATAATATAGCACATCTCCCTGTTTATAGCTGCCACAGTGAATGAAAAAGGAAAAAGGCATAAAATGGTAGATGATAATATGCTTAATCGGAAGACATATTTATCTATAGATTTAAATAGATCCTGTGCATTAATCTCTTCCCAGATCCCTTTTTCCCTACCTTTTTAAATTATTCCTCTCTGCCCCAGCCTCTCTGCCCTTGCCATGTCTGTAGTAGCCAATCTGTCCTGCCTATGCCAGTTTCTCTGCCTTTGCCTTTTCTGTGCAAGTATATTTCCTTTTCCTCTGTCTGTGCCAGTCTCTCTCTCTCTCCTCTTCTCCTGGCTGTGCTATTATTTCTGTCCTTACTCTGTCTACACCAGCCTCTCTCCTTCCTCTGTGTATGTCAGAATATCAACATTTCCTGTGCCAGTCTCTCTCTCCTCTTCTCCTGCCTGTACTATCATTTCTGTCCTTACTCGGTCTACACCAGCCTCTCTCCTTCCCTTGTGTGTGTCAGAATATCTCCCTTCCTATGCCACTCTCCCTCTCTCCTCTTCTCCTGGCTGTGCTATTATTTCTGCCCTTACTCTGTCTACACCAGCCTCTCTCCTTCCCCTGTGTGTCTTAGAATCTCTCCCTTTCCTATGCCAGTCTCTCTCTCCCTCCTCTTCTCCTGCCTATGCTATTATTTCTGCCCTTTCTCTGTCTACACCAGCCTCTATCCGTCCTCTGTGTGTGTCAGAGTCTCTACATTTCCAATGCCAGTCTCCCTCTCTCCTCTTCTCATGCTTGTGCTATCATTTCTGCCCTTACTCTGTCTACACCAGGCTCTCTCATTCCCCTGTGTGTCTTAGAATCTCCCTTTCCTATGCCAGTCTCTTTCTCTCTCCTCTTCTCCTGGTTGTACTATTATGTCTGCCCTTACTCTGTCTACACCAGCCTCTCTCCTTCCCTTGTGTGTGTCAGAATATCTCCCTTTCATATGCCAGTCTCTCTCTCTATCCTCTTCTCCTGCCTATGCTATTATTTCTGCCCTTACTCTGTCTACTCCTTTCCTTGTGTGTGCCAGAATATCTCCGTTTCCTATGCCAGTCTCTCTTTTTCTCCTCTTCTCCTGGCTGTTCTACTATTTCTGCCCTTATTCTGTCTACACCAGCCTCTCTCCTTCCCCTGTGTGTGTCAGAATATCTCCCTTCCTATGCAAGTCTCTCTCTCTCCTCCTCTACTGGCTGTGCTATTATTTCTACCCTTACTCTGTCTACACCAGCCTCTCTCCTCCCCTGTGTATCTTAGAATCTCTCTCTTTCCTATGCCAGTCTCTCTCTCCCTCCTCTTCTCCTGCCTATGCTATTATTTCTGCCCTTACTATGTCTACACTAGACTCTCTCTCCTTCCTTTGTGTGTGTCAGAATCTCTCCCTTTCCTTTGCTAGTCTCCCTCTCTCCTCTTCTCCTGCTTGTGCTATTATTTCTGCCCTTTCTCTGTCTACATGAGCCTCTCTCCTTCCCCTGTGTGTCTTAGAATCTCTCCCTTTCCTATGCCAGTCTCTCTCTCCCTCCTCTTCTCCTGCCTATGCTATTATTTCTGCCCTTACTCTGTCTACACCAGCCTCTATCCGTCCTCTGTGTGTGTCAGAGTCTCTACATTTCCAATGCCAGTCTCCCTCTCTCCTCTTCTCATGCTTGTGCTATCATTTCTGCCCTTACTCTGTCTACACCAGGCTCTCTCATTCCCCTGTGTGTCTTAGAATCTCCCTTTCCTATGCCAGTCTCTTTCTCTCTCCTCTTCTCCTGGTTGTACTATTATTTCTGCCCTTACTCTGTCTACACCAGCCTCTCTCCTTCCCTTGTGTGTGTCAGAATATCTCCCTTTCATATGCCAGTCTCTCTCTCTATCCTCTTCTCCTGCCTATGCTATTATTTCTGCCCTTACTCTGTCTACACCAGCCTCTCTCCTTTCCTTGTGTGTGCCAGAATATCTCCGTTTCCTATGCCAGTCTCTCTTTTTCTCCTCTTCTCCTGGCTGTTCTACTATTTCTGCCCTTATTCTGTCTACACCAGCCTCTCTCCTTCCCCTGTGTGTGTCAGAATATCTCCCTTCCTATGCAAGTCTCTCTCTCTCCTCCTCTACTGGCTGTGCTATTATTTCTACCCTTACTCTGTCTACACCAGCCTCTCTCCTCCCCTGTGTATCTTAGAATCTCTCTCTTTCCTATGCCAGTCTCTCTCTCCCTCCTCTTCTCCTGCCTATGCTATTATTTCTGCCCTTACTATGTCTACACTAGACTCTCTCTCCTTCCTTTGTGTGTGTCAGAATCTCTCCCTTTCCTTTGCTAGTCTCCCTCTCTCCTCTTCTCCTGTTTGTGCTATTATTTCTGCCCTTTCTCTGTCTACATGAGCCTCTCTTCTTCCCCTGTGTGTGTCAGAATCTCTCCCTTCCTATGCCAGTCTCTTTCTCTCTCCTCTTGTCCTTTTTGTACTATTATTTCTGTCCTTACTCTGTCTACACCAGCCTCTATCCGTCCTCTGTGTGTGTCAGAGTCTCTACATTTCCTATGCCAGTCTCCCTCTCTCCTCTTCTCATGCTTGTGGTATTATTTCTGCCCTTACTCTGTCTACACCAGGCTCTCTCATTCCCCTGTGTGTCTTAGAATCTCCCTTTCCTATGCCAGTCTCTTTCTCTCTCCTCTTCTCCTGGTTGTACTATTATTTCTGCCCTTACTCTGTCTACACCAGCCTCTCTCCTTCCCTTGTGTGTGTCAGAATATCTCCCTTTCATATGCCAGTCTCTCTCTCTATCCTCTTCTCCTGCCTATGCTATTATTTCTGCCCTTACTCTGTCTACACCAGCCTCTCTCCTTTCCTTGTGTGTGCCAGAATATCTCCGTTTCCTATGCCAGTCTCTCTTTTTCTCCTCTTCTCCTGGCTGTTCTACTATTTCTGCCCTTATTCTGTCTACACCAGCCTCTCTCCTTCCCCTGTGTGTGTCAGAATATCTCCCTTCCTATGCAAGTCTCTCTCTCTCCTCCTCTACTGGCTGTGCTATTATTTCTACCCTTACTCTGTCTACACCAGCCTCTCTCCTCCCCTGTGTATCTTAGAATCTCTCTCTTTCCTATGCCAGTCTCTCTCTCCCTCCTCTTCTCCTGCCTATGCTATTATTTCTGCCCTTACTATGTCTACACTAGACTCTCTCTCCTTCCTCTGTGTGTGTCAGAATCTCTCCCTTTCCTTTGCTAGTCTCCCTCTCTCCTCTTCTCCTGCTTGTGCTATTATTTCTGCCCTTTCTCTGTCTACATGAGCCTCTCTTCTTCCCCTGTGTGTGTCAGAATCTCTCCCTTCCTATGCCAGTCTCTTTCTCTCTCCTCTTGTCCTGGTTGTACTATTATTTCTGTCCTTACTCTGTCTACACCAGCCTCTCTCCTTCCCTTGTGTGTGTCAGCATATCTCCCTTTCTTATGCCAGTCTCTCTCTTTCTCCTCTTCTCCTGCCTATGCTATTATTTCTGCCTCTACTCTGTCTGCACCAGCCTCTCTCCTCCCCTTGTGTGTCAGAATATCTCCCTTTCCTATGCCAGTCTCTCTCTCTCTCTACTCTTCTCCTGCCTATGCTATTATTTCTGCCCATACTCTGTCTACACCAGACTCTCTCCTTCCTCTGTGTGTGTCAGAATCTCTTCCGTGGCAGGCACAAATCAGCAAACTTCCCAGAATATACTGACCATCAGGTAAAAACTATACTGTTCAAAACTAATTTTTATCTAAAGAATAATAGGAAACTTTTAAAGAATCTCCAAAATATGAAATGGCAGAAAGGCTGGCTCAAGGTAAAGCCAATGTTCAATCACTGTATACCATTATTACCCACACCAACAATAGTAATGCGATGGTTAAACAATTTGTGAAAGAAGAAGTTTATTTTGAGAATTAATATTACTTACTGTATGGCCATTTGTCACAGCAGTAGGCACCAGGTTTGCCCCCTGGTATTCTGACTGGTTTATGGAATTTTTGGAGGACATGACATTGGGTGGGTCATTCACAAAGGGCTGGCCTGGTGTCCTGGCAATGAGATATAGATCCTGTCCTTTAGAGTTAAGCTCTATTCTGTAACTATTTGAACCAAGAGTCAGTCAATTTTAAGCACCCAAAAAATAAATGCCAAAAGTGTATTGGGGTAAGTAATCTGCATCTTCCTAAATGGTTTGTAAATGTGCAAAGACATTGGTTTAAATGCCTCACACACTGTCTTAACTCACAGCATTCACTTAGACAGCACTGACTAAGGTGGTGAATGATTCGATCAAAGTATAGAGGTCATTCCTCACTTCTTATTCTACTAGATCTCTCTGCTGCTTTTGACACTATTGACCAGTCTCTTCTTATACAAACACTACAATTCCCAAATCTTCAGGACACAGCCCTTTCTTGGTTCTCTTCCTACCTATCTAATCTTTCTTTCACTGGCTGTTTTTGTGATTCTGCCTCCTCCACTCTACCTCTATCAGTTGGAGTACCACATGGTTCAGTCTTTAGGTCCTCTGCTTTTCTCATTCTTTACCACCTCTTTTGGCAAACTAGCTCTTTTGGATTTCAGTCTCATCTGTACGCAGATGATACTCAATTATACCTATCCTCCCCAGATTTTTCACCATCTGTATTGGTCCATATCACTGAAGGTCTTTCTGTTATTTCATCTTCAATGTCATCTTGCCACCTCAAACTTAATATATCCAAAACAGAACTAATTATATTTCTGCTGGCCAATAGTAGTTACCAACCTGATATTTCACTGTTGATAACTCAACAATCAGCCCCACCCAACAAGCCCACTGCCTTGATCTCATCCTTGACTGTGAAATTTACTTTGTTTCCCAAATTCAATGTGTCTCAAATTCCTGTTACATACATCTAAAAAACATATCCAAAATGTGACCATATCTCACACAAAACACTGCAAAAACTCTAATCCATGCAATCATTATTTCCTGCATTGACTGTTGCAGTAGTTTCCTTACTGGTCTTCCCTAAAACAGACTCTTGCCACTACAATCCATTATGAATGCAGCTGCGAGGCTGATATTACTTGGCAAACATTCATTGTCTGCTAATCTACTTTGTCAGTCCCTCCATTGGTTACCGGTTTTCTACCGTACACACAAACAAAAGAAGAATCTTCCTGCACTAGATAGTATTATTTAGTGATGTTAATAAGTAGGAGATTGTTTCAAAAGTATGACAAGTTAAGAGTAATTTACACTTTGAGTATAAGCAGGAAATATAATGGTGCTACCTACTGATTTAATACAAGTATTTAAAGAGGAAAAGAAGAAAATAAATCAGTTACATAGGTGCACTCTATCTCCAAGAAATAATGATGCATAAAATCTTAGTTTATTGGATATGCTTTAAAAATTATACTGGTAACAACAGGTAAGATTTCATGTATAAATAGTACTTTATAAAAAAAACAAATAGGTTTGAAGCGAGCGAAATATAAGATAAAATATAGAAAGAATGTGTATAAAGAAATGAAATAAAGTGGTTAAAATTGCTGAGCACTGCTGTCAATTATTTCTATCCTATATAGTATTTATAATGTGCCAGTTTTCACATATGGATAAATGGATATGATTCCGTGACATCAAGTAAAGTACCACCGTTATATTATGGATTTAAATAATATCCAAATAACTGGTGTAAAAATATATATGTCACAGGAATATTGTAGAATGAATGCTTCCTATAAGTGTAGAGACTAATTAGTATTGGTTAATGTGAGGAATTTAGCGATATGGCACATAGTGCGAATTATAGTTTTCACATCATAACAGATTGGTAATTAAAAGCCATAGAATCACTGGGCTTTCTCATCAGGGCAATATGGGAGAGACGCTTGAGGAATGATCTGGTGGATCATATCCCCGCGCCTCTTCTTAAATGAGGAGGTGTGAAGAATTATAGATTTTATATGATTGTGAGTTTGTTCTATAACAAATTGTTATTGAACCTTGGCCCCTCACTGATCAATAAGATGCTAATGTCATGACTCACATGGTAATTATTCTTTTGAAGTTTACAAGTCAGGAAACCTGTTGGTTAGAGTCTGCCCAGGTAATGAACTTAACAGATACAGGCCAAGTCCCACTAGCCTGTTAATGAAATTAGGAAATACAACACAGATTTGTCTAGTTTAGAGCCTATCTGTGTTTCCTTTCAATTATGATAACGTTGTCACCAGGACATGTGGATTGCTCATCCCTTTGTGTTTGTGGCTATAGGAAGCAAGCACCACAGGGGGTGTACAACAAAAGAGTAACAGGCTGACATTCAGGTGTATGAGATATGGCAGATCAAGGATCTGTCATATTTGGATGGTTTATGTGATAAAATTGATGTATCAGTGACGTGCCATATCACTAAATTCCTCACACCTCCCCCTTTTTAGAGATGATATGGGGATTGACTGCTCCATCATTCCCCAAGGTCATCTCCTACCAATTCCTTGTAAGGTACCACCTTAGCTTCTGCTACTGATTCTACCTCTTGGCAAAACCTTTCGGCTCAAATAAACAATTGACTTCTTCTTCAGGCAGGGGCTCTGACACTGACACTGCTGTCTGTCTCTAGACAGACACCCCCTCTCTGATCTCACAGGGGTATCTCCAGCACACTTTTGGGAACAGCTAACAGGGGCCACTACTTCGGTGATAGCCTTCAATTTCCTGTAGTCCACACAGAAACGGGAAGTCTGGTCCTTCTTAGGATTGAGGACTACATGTGAGGCCCACGCACTCTGAGACTCCTGAATCACTCCCAGAGCTAACATTTCATGTAAGTCTCTTTTCATATCTGCTTTGACTTCTAGGGAAACTCTATAAGCAGGTTGCCTAATGGGGAGATGGTCTCCGGTGTTCACCTGGTGAACCGCAGGGATCGTCTTTCCCAGGATCCCTGTGAAGGAGGTTAAGGCTAAAAAGTGGCGAAAGCATTCACTCAGCTGGGCCCGCTGTGGCTTAGAAAGCTGGACTCCAAATTCAGCATCTTCTGCTGATCCTGCTTCCCTGGTGTACCAACTATGTCCACTAGAGGGTCGATTTCACCCTCTTCTGGCAGGCTGCATGCTGGCAGGGCCCAAGACTCCCTGTCATGATGAACTTTTATCATGTTTACTTGAAAAACCTTCTGGTTTTTCCTAACAGGATCTATAGTGACCACATAATTCATGTCATTCAGGCATTGGTGAATGACATATGGGCCCTCCCAGGCCGCTTGGAGTTTATATTGGGTCATTGGGACTACCACCCAGACTTTCTGACCCATCTCATAAACTCTCTCCCGGGCAGTGCGATCATACAACTGTTTTTGGTCAGCCTGGGCCTGTGACATATTCTCCTGCACCAACCCTGTAAGAGCTTTCATTTCCTCTCTTAGTTTTAGGATATATTCTACAACTGCGACTTCAGGGGTCTCTATTTCTGGTCCTGCAGGACCCACAGTTTCCCAATTACTGTACATTTTGCCCCCTATAGGCACCACCTCAGGTTACCTAAACCTAGTCCAACAGCTGCAGGCACAGCATCTGCAGTCCCTACCTCTGGGTCTGAGCTATGCCAAGCTACAGGGCTAGATTCTGGCATTATAGGGTTAAATGCTGCAGAATCTTCACCCAGTTTATCTAGCTCACTGTCCCCACCAGTACCAAGTATAGAGTGAGTGGTTTACACCAATCGGGACACACAAGTGTTGCAGGTGACCTTCTCACTCTCATACCTATTCTCTTTCTTTACCCAGCATTGCATAGCAAGATCATAATACACTTCTGCACAGTCATGTATATTTACATTTTGGTAGTTATCAAAGGCATTACCAATTATGTCAGCATTATCACAACCTTCTACACAACTGCAGGTTTCAACATTAACACTGTGGGCCTTATCCCTTTTGGACAGGAGAGCAGAATCCTCATCTCCTATCTCAACTCTCACAGCCTTTAGTAGTATCCAAACAGTCCTCTGTCTCATTTACCTGTAACCTTAGGTAAGGGCATGGGCTCACAGCTGGCCCCCCCTCGTGGGCTCTCCTGTCAGCAGAAAGGTCAGTCTGCAGATGAAGATCTGCAGGCTGAACTCTCTGACTGCACAGGCCCACAGCTATATACAGGGAACTCCCACCTTCTGGAACATTGTATACAGCCTTCTCCCCACAAGTTCTAACAGGTTCAATATACATTTCCTCATTATTCTGTACCTCTAAACATAAATCATCAGTAGTACATTTTAGCGCATAATCTGTACTTAAACTCATGTCATGGCACAATTTATCATTAGCACATACAACCTGTGGTGAATCCGGCAATTTCCCTAAAACAGAGCAAATAGGCAGAAATTGTTCTTTGATGGTTAAGTCCACAAGATCATCACAAGTATTAACAGCCAGTCCTCCCAGCTCCTGATGCAAGGTGGACCGCAAACTGTCCACAACATCAGGATAGCTCTCATCAGTTCCACGGTGTAAATTCCGGAATCTTTGATGATAAAAAGCTGGGGTTGGGTTAAGTTCCATGATTAAGGCCTGCTTTATAGCCTCATAATCATCATCGTTCTCCTGGGGAAGTGATGCAAATATTTCAATAGCCTTCCCCCTCAAACAGGGAATTAGATACTCGGCCCATTCTGCTGGCGGCAACTGATATTGCCGGCAGGTGTTTTCAAATCGCTCCAGAAATATTTCCAGGTCTCCAACCTTAGGCATAGTAGGAAAATGCTCCCAGCGAGGTTTAACTGTTACCTCTCTGGTCTCCCTGGGCTGGGAGGAATCACTCCTCCTTTGGAGCTTTGCCATTTGTAGCTGAAATTCTCTCTCAGCCTGGCATTCTGCAGACTTCCTCTCTGCCAGGCGCTCAGCATGGGCATCCTCCTGGAACTGGCAGATCAGTCCCAGTTTTGTAGCAGCATCCATAGGCCCTATATTCTTGATAATACAGTCCAAATAACGATCCAGCTCAGAATCCACATTGGCACTATTATCTTCCGCAGAAAGTATATGTCCAGTACTAAGTTCACTTCTGGTTACCGCAGCAATCCCAGATGAACTCTCCTCATGTACTATGGAGCTCTCTCTCTCTGTCAAGCGTGCAGCTCTGACATGCTCCAACTCTCTCTCCTCTCGTGCCCTGGAACTCTCTCTGGCAGGCGCACAGCTCTGGCAGATTCCAGGAACACAGGGGTAACGTGCAACTTTGGGGCTGTCTCCCTAGTCCCCACATGCTTGATAACAGAGTCCACATCAGAATCCAACTTTGTGCTATTACTATCTGCAGAAAGTAAATGTCCAGAATGAAGCACACCTCCTGCTACCGCAGCAGCCCCGGCAGATGAACTCTTCTCGCATACTGGTTCGCTGTCATCATGATGCTCTGTATCACATTCCATTGGCACTCGGATCAATTTATCCTGAGGATGGTCCATCCAGGCTAGACCTTGCTGCTTGCAAAGGTCTATCAGCACCTTCTTATCTTGTTGCTTGTATGTAGCTGCCATCTCTCTGCAGTTACTTTGCCAAATAAAAAAGATAGAAAAGAAAAACAAGAGGGAAGGGGTAATGCTTGCACGTATATCTTAGTAACCAATTATAAGCATTGAGTCTCTTTCATATAATCAGTTGGTACTGATTCTAAGTGTCAGATATAATTTCTTAAGCCTCACACTTAGATGCTCCAGAAACTAAAAATATCTCCTATCCCACCGCTGCCACCATTTGTCAGGGACCCGTACTCAGTATCCCTGATGTGGGGGGGTGCACCTCTGCTATAGACAGAGTGCCGTGATACAAATACCTTACTTACGAAACTGCCACCACCGATGGAAACAATTTAAAGAGGCCACCGGTCCTCTATTATCCCAATAAATGCACAGGCTCAGCAACAAGATTCCCACGCAGTTAATCTGTGCTTAACCTCTCCACAATTGCACAGACTCGGCGTCCCAGATGACCACACAGTTCGCTGAGAGCAACCCTCTGCTTCCCGTACTTAACAATATGTGTAGCGTCACTAATAATCTCTTCAAAGACTAGGGTTTGGAGCATATATGAAATAAACTAATAAAGAATACTTTATTTACACAAAAGGTAGTACAATGCTTAAAAAAGAATGTTACAGAAAAAAGAATGGTTACAGAGGTACATACAGCAATATAAAATAAAAATGGTGGAGGTAGACTTACGGAAAACACGCTGCATTAGAAAACACGTAGCTTTCAGCCCAGGAGAAATGGTAAGAAATGCAGAGACTGCAGGTTAAACTTCAATGCGACAAATTGATCCCCCAGTTGAACACAGAACACAGGGCTTCAATCCCTTTTATCAGAAACGTATCACACCTCAAGTGAGGTCATCACAGGCCACTCTGATTGGTGGATTAGATAATTGAAGGTCAGGAACCTCCCAGCTAAGTTTAAATATCTTTCAATTTATAACAGAATAAACCTAATAACTTCCCCTGTGGATGGACTGCCTACAATATGGGGTGTTCCTAATACTTGTCCATATTTTATCTGTTATACAAGTGTAAATATGATGTAGTTATCATGGTGCATTCCTGAGATATCTCAGATCTTCAAATCTGTATGTCTCAGTGATCTGAGAATCGCACACAACCTGGATATGGAATCCAGTTATATGTATATAATTTCCCAAGCTTCTAGCTATCACTGATACATCAATTTTATCACATAAACCATCCAAATATGACAGATCCTTGATCTGCCATATCTCATACACCTGAATGTCAGCCTGTTACTCTTTTGTTGTACACCCCCTATGGTGCTTGCTTCCTATAGCCACAAACACAAAGGGATGAGCAATCCACATGTCCTGGTGACAACGTTATCATAATTGAAAGGAAACACAGATAGGCTCTAAGCTAGACAAATCTGTGTTGTATTTCCTAATTTCATTAACAGGCTTGTGGGACTTGGCCTGTATCTGTTAAGTTCATTACCTGGGCAGACTCTAACCAACAGGTTTCCTGACTTGTAAACTTCAAAAGAATAATTACCATGTGAGTCATGACATTAGCATCTTATTGATCAGTGAGGGGCCAAGGTTCAACAACAATTTGTTATAGAACAAACTCACAATCATATAAAATCTATAATTCTTCACACCTCCTCATTTAAGAAGAGGCGCGGGGATATGATCCACTAGATCATTCCTCAAGCATCTCTCCCATATTGCCCTGATGAGAAAGCCCAGTGATTCTATGGCTTTTAATTATCAATCTGTTATGATGTGAAAACTATAATTTGCACTATGTGCCATATCGCTAAATTCCTCACAGTTAAGCACACTTAAAATAAATGTACAAAGATCTACGGTTTTCTACAGTATTCAATTTAAAATACTTTTACTTACACATAAGACTATTAACTAGAGATGTGTGCCAACCCCCGTTTGGTTTTGCTTTTGGATCCAAATTCATCTTTGTGTTTTACTTTTGGTTTTGAGAAACCTCCCTTGCTTGTTTTAGTTTTTGTTCTATATTTTTTTTTAAATAAAAAAACTGCTAAAATTACATAATTTTGACATGTTAGCATGGAATTCAAAATCCAAATCTGGGACTCGGTTCAACTCGGTACCCCAAAGTGATTCCGAACCAACATACAACTCTTCACTTATTTTAGAATATCTCCCAAAACAACCACCCACTCTGTGGAATGCCCTCCCACACACAATAAGACTTTCTGCTAGTCTCCAAATCTTCAAACGTTCCCTCAAAACTCACCTTTTTAGACAAGCTTATCAGATTCCATAACTAATAACCTTCATAGCTTTCCTATCTAATTGCATCCTTTCTTACACTAATACATAATCTTACATATTTTCTCTTTCTTCACTTTCACGTCTTCCTATCCCCAGGCCAATATTCTTGTGTAACTGGATCATACAGCTCACCAAGAACCTCTGTAATCTGGCTGCACCAATATACGATGTGTAGCACCTATCCTTGTGTATCAATACTTATTTCCCTATAGATTGTAAGCTTGTGTGCAGGGCCCTTTTATCTCTATGTATATCTGTTATTACCCAGTTTTGTTCTATTAATGTAATTTCCAATTGTAAAGCGCAACGGATTGTGCTGTGCTATATAAGAAACTGTTAATAAATAAAAATATTAGGACAAATTTCACAATTATTATACCGTGATAAGCAAAGTTAACTTATATTAAGAAACAATTTCTCAATAAGAGGCACTCGGAATCCCTTCTAATATATAACATTTTTATTTTGTATGTTTGTTCCTCAATCACGACCAAACCATTCAATCGTTTGACTTGAAAATTGGTATAAGCTTAGAGGCCGGATTAGAACACAGGCTATATCTTTTCCCATAATTACCAATGGAAAGCACTGAAAAATATAATACAGCATTACAAGAATATAGCATTACTATCCTTCCCCAGCAGAGGATATGAGACCCAAGAGTAGACTATTATGCATCAACAAGCTGCTGCTGACTATAAAACTTCATTTTGAGCTTCCCAATCAGATAAACAGAATGAAGCAAGGCTTCAACAGCAGTGTTTTACATGCACTAATGGCTAACTGGACTTTTATGTTAAAGGCGATATTTCATTATGATCCTTTTATTGAATACAGTGCTCATCCTCTAATAACAATCGGGAAGATGAAGGAGGAGTGCAAACTATATAATGCTACGAGATTACGTATTCTGAGTCTTGGAAAAAATAATATGGAGCTACCATTTCTTCAGTATCGGCACAGGGATAAAATGTACTCATACCCAGGATCCCATAATACCTACCTATCAACCATTTAAACTTACAGTAAGTGTCTCCAGTTCACCCCTGAAGCTAGTGATTGCCATGTCCATCATCAAATCACAGCGCCAAACTGTGGCAGGTATACACTTGGAGACGTAGGTATACACTTGGAGCAGGTCTCCTGCTTATAGCTGTAAGTGTATGAGAAGGTAATTAGCACTTGGCATTTATATTACAATGAATGACTGACATGAGTGACGTGATACTGGGTAGGCTTGGTACTAACTATGTACATATGAACAGTAACATGCCAATTGTAAAGTACAATAAAAAATGCTGGCTCTGTATAAATAGCTAAATAAATACTTCCCATCTGTCCCAATTTTGGTTGGGACAGTCCAAATATTAGGTGACAGTCTTACCATCCCAATTCCTTTGAGATTGGGAGAAATTGCAGTGCCCTGACAGTGGAGACAGGTGGTTCCTTTTAAATGGCAATAAAAACCTGTTTTTCTAGTAATATTGCTAATAGGGGCTGTGGCCATAATGTGATTCTAAGCTGGTAGCTGTTGTTAGCTACAATATACAATAGTTATCTACAGGGCCGTAAAAAGCCAGCCGGCCCCATTACTACTGAGGGAGTGTGGTCTAATTGTGGGAGACGTGGCCACGCCCCATTAGATTAAAAAACTATTTGCAGCACAGCTTCATGGTGCTGTGCGTTGGTGAGGGGTGCGCTGTGAGCCCCTCAGCCCTCCACAAATCCAAGGAGGGGCACAATCAGTGTCATTGCTCACCACCACAGGCAGAGGAGAGGAGACTGCTGCTGTAACTCAGTGGCAGCAGTCTCCTTGGTCTCCCACTGCAGTCCAACACAGCAGCATTTGCTGGGGCTACATACAGGTAACAGGGGGGGGCAGCATCAGACCCAGGCCCCTGCTGGGCCCCTCCAACAAGCCCGGGTAATTAGTACTTGTTCCCCCGCTCTCGGCACCCCTGGTTACCTATAGTAGCAGGCTAGTATTAGTACTCTGGTAGGAGATGTGTATGAAATGCCAGCTCTGGCAAAATAAACCCTTACATGCAGTGGCAGCTCCAGAGGTGGGGCTGCAGCGCAGTCCAAGATTCAAATAGGGGAGTCACACCAACTGTCATTTCACACACTGCCAAACATAGATGGCTGGGACTCACTGGCAGTTGGTGTTGATCCCCTATTTGAATTCTGGACTGTGCTGCAGCCCTACCCCTGGAGCCTCCACTGCTTACATGTATGTACTTGGTGATGAGGCTCAGTATGTACTTGGTGATGTGGCTCAGTATGTACTTGGTGAGGAGGCTCAGTATGTACTTGGTGATGAGGCTCAGTATGTACTTGGTGATGAGGCTCAGTATGTACTTGGTGATGAGGCTCAGTATGTACTTGGTGATGAGACTCAGTATGTACTTGGTGATGAGGCTCAGTATGTACTTGGTGATGAGGCTCAGTATGTACTTGGTGATGAGGCTGAGTATGTACTTGGTGATGAGGCTCAGTATGTACTTGGTGATGAGGCTCAGTATGTACTTGGTGATGAGGCTCAGTATGTACTTGGTGATGAGGCTCAGTATGTACTTGGTGATGAGGCTCAGTATGTACTTGGTGATGAGGCTCAGTATGTACTTGGTGATGAGGCTCAGTATGTACTTGGTGATGAGGCTCAGTATGTACTTGGTGATGAGGCTCAGTATGTACTTGGTGATGAGGCTCAGTATGTACTTGGTGATGAGGCTCAGTATGTACTTGGTGATGAGGCTCAGTATGTACTTGGTGATGAGGCTCAGTATGTACTTGGTGATGAGGCTCAGTATGTACTTGGTGATGAGGCTCAGTATGTACTTGGTGATGAGGCTCAGTATGTACTTGGTGATGAGGCTCAGTATGTACTTGGTGATGAGGCTCAGTATGTACTTGGTGATGAGGCTCAGTATGTACTTGGTGATGAGGCTCAGTATGTACTTGGTGATGAGGCTCAGTATGTACTTGGTGATGAGGCTCAGTATGTACTTGGTGATGAGGCTCAGTATGTACTTGGTGACGAGGCTCAGTATGTACTTGGTGATGAGGCTCAGTATGTACTTGGTGATGAGGCTCAGTATGTACTTGGTGATGTGGCTCAGTATGTACTTGGTGATGAGGCTCAGTATGTACTTGGTGATGAGGCTCAGTATGTACTTGGTGATGAGGCTCAGTATGTACTTGGTGAGGAGGCTCAGTATGTACTTGGTAATGAGGCTCAGTATGTACTTGGTGAGGAGGCTCAGTATGTACTTGGTGAGGAGGCTCAGTATGTACTTGGTGAGGAGGCTCAGTATGTACTTGGTAATGAGGCTCAGTATGTACTTGGTGATGAGGCTCAGTATGTACTTGGTGATGAGGCTCAGTATGTACTTGGTGATGAGGCTCAGTATGTACTTGGTGATGAGGCTCAGTATGTACTTGGTGATGAGGCTCAGTATGTACTTGGTAATGAGGCTCAGTATGTACTTGGTGATGAGGCTCAGTATGTACTTGGTGATGAGGCTCAGTATGTACTTGGTGATGAGGCTCAGTATGTACTTGGTGATGAGGCTCAGTATGTACTTGGTGATGAGGCTCAGTATGTACTTGGTGATGAGGCTCAGTATGTACTTGGTGATGAGGCTCAGTATGTACTTGGTGATGAGGCTCAGTATGTACTTGGTGACGAGGCTCAGTATGTACTTGGTAGTGAGGCTCAGTATGTACTTGGTGACGAGGCTGAGTATGTACTTGGTGATGAGGCTGAGTATGTACTTGGTGATGAGGCTCAGTATGTACTTGGTGATGAGGCTCAGTATGTACTTGGTGATGAGGCTCAGTATGTACTTGGTGATGAGGCTCAGTATGTACTTGGTGATGAGGCTGAGTATGTACTTGGTGATGAGGCTCAGTATGTACTTGGTGATGAGGCTCAGTATGTACTTGGTGATGAGGCTCAGTATGTACTTGGTGATGAGGCTCAGTATGTACTTGGTGATGAGGCTCAGTATGTACTTGGTGATGAGGCTCAGTATGTACTTGGTGACGAGGCTCAGTATGTACTTGGTGAGGAGGCTCAGTATGTACTTGGTGATGAGGCTCAGTATGTACTTGGTGATGAGGCTCAGTATGTACTTGGTGATGAGGCTCAGTATGTACTTGGTGATGTGGCTCAGTATGTACTTGGTGAGGAGGCTCAGTATGTACTTGGTGATGAGGCTCAGTATGTACTTGGTGATGTGGCTCAGTATGTACTTGGTGATGAGGCTCAGTATGTACTTGGTGATGAGGCTCAGTATGTACTTGGTGATGAGGCTCAGTATGTACTTGGTGATGAGGCTCAGTATGTACTTGGTGATGTGGCTCAGTATGTACTTGGTGATGAGGCTCAGTATGTACTTGGTGATGAGGCTCAGTATGTACTTGGTGATGAGGCTCAGTATGTACTTGGTGATGAGGCTGAGTATGTACTTGGTGATGAGGCTCAGTATGTACTTGGTGATGAGGCTCAGTATGTACTTGGTGATGAGGCTCAGTATGTACTTGGTGATGAGGCTCAGTATGTACTTGGTGATGAGGCTGAGTATGTACTTGGTGATGAGGCTCAGTATGTACTTGGTGATGAGACTCAGTATGTACTTGGTGATGAGGCTCAGTATGTACTTGGTGATGAGGCTCAGTATGTACTTGGTGACGTGGCTCAGTATGTACTTGGTGATGAGGCTCAGTATGTACTTGGTGATGAGGCTCAGTATGTACTTGGTGATGAGGCTCAGTATGTACTTGGTGTTGAGGCTCAGTATGTACTTGGTGACGTGGCTCAGTATGTACTTGGTGATGAGGCTCAGTATGTACTTGGTGAGGAGGCTCAGTATGTACTTGGTGACGAGGCTCAGTATGTACTTGGTGAGGAGGCTCAGTATGTACTTGGTGAGGAGGCTCAGTATGTACTTGGTGATGAGGCTCAGTATGTACTTGGTGATGAGGCTCAGTATGTACTTGGTGATGAGGCTCAGTATGTACTTGGTGATGAGGCTCAGTATGTACTTGGTGATGAGGCTCAGTATGTACTTGGTGATGTGGCTCAGTATGTACTTGGTGATGAGGCTCAGTATGTACTTGGTGATGAGGCTCAGTATGTACTTGGTGATGAGGCTCAGTATGTACTTGGTGATGAGGCTCAGTATGTACTTGGTGATGAGGCTCAGTATGTACTTGGTGATGAGGCTCAGTATGTACTTGGTGATGAGGCTCAGTATGTACTTGGTGATGAGGCTGAGTATGTACTTTGTGATGAGGCTCAGTATGTACTTGGTGATGAGGCTCAGTATGTACTTGGTGATGAGGCTCAGTATGTACTTGGTGATGAGGCTCAGTATGTACTTGGTGATGAGGCTCAGTATGTACTTGGTGATGAGGCTCAGTATGTACTTGGTGATGAGGCTCAGTATGTACTTGGTGATGAGGCTCAGTATGTACTTGGTGATGAGGCTCAGTATGTACTTGGTGATGAGGCTCAGTATGTACTTGGTGATGAGGCTCAGTATGTACTTGGTGACGAGGCTCAGTATGTACTTGGTGACGAGGCTCAGTATGTACTTGGTGACGAGGCTCAGTATGTACTTGGTGATGAGGCTCAGTATGTACTTGGTGATGAGGCTCAGTATGTACTTGGTGATGAGGCTCAGTATGTACTTGGTGATGAGGCTGAGTATGTACTTGGTGATGAGGCTGAGTATGTACTTGGTGATGAGGCTCAGTATGTACTTGGTGATGAGGCTCAGTATGTACTTGGTGATGAGGCTCAGTATGTACTTGGTGATGAGGCTCAGTATGTACTTGGTGATGAGGCTCAGTATGTACTTGGTGATGAGGCTCAGTATGTACTTGTTGATGAGGCTCAGTATGTACTTGGTGATGAGGCTGAGTATGTACTTGGTGATGAGGCTCAGTATGTACTTGGTGATGTGGCTCAGTATGTACTTGGTGAGGAGGCTCAGTATGTACTTGGTGATGAGGCTGAGTATGTACTTGGTGATGAGGCTCAGTATGTACTTGGTGATGAGGCTCAGTATGTACTTGGTGATGAGGCTGAGTATGTACTTGGTGATGAGGCTCAGTATGTACTTGGTGATGAGGCTCAGTATGTACTTGGTGATGAGGCTCAGTATGTACTTGGTGATGTGGCTCAGTATGTACTTGGTGAGGAGGCTCAGTATGTACTTGGTGATGAGGCTCAGTATGTACTTGGTGATGAGGCTCAGTATGTACTTGGTGATGAGGCTCAGTATGTACTTGGTGATGAGGCTGAGTATGTACTTGGTGATGAGGCTCAGTATGTACTTGGTGATGAGACTCAGTATGTACTTGGTGATGAGGCTCAGTATGTACTTGGTGATGAGGCTCAGTATGTACTTGGTGATGAGGCTCAGTATGTACTTGGTGATGAGGCTCAGTATGTACTTGGTGATGAGGCTCAGTATGTACTTGGTGATGTGGCTCAGTATGTACTTGGTGATGAGGCTCAGTATGTACTTGGTGATGAGGCTCAGTATGTACTTGGTGATGAGGCTCAGTATGTACTTGGTGATGAGGCTCAGTATGTACTTGGTGATGAGGCTCAGTATGTACTTGGTGATGAGGCTCAGTATGTACTTGGTGATGAGGCTGAGTATGTACTTGGTGATGAGGCTCAGTATGTACTTGGTGATGAGGCTCAGTATGTACTTGGTGATGAGGCTCAGTATGTACTTGGTGATGAGGCTCAGTATGTACTTGGTGATGTGGCTCAGTATGTACTTGGTGAGGAGGCTCAGTATGTACTTGGTGATGAGGCTCAGTATGTACTTGGTGATGAGGCTCAGTATGTACTTGGTGATGAGGCTCAGTATGTACTTGGTGATGAGGCTCAGTATGTACTTGGTGAGGAGGCTCAGTATGTACTTGGTGAGGAGGCTCAGTATGTACTTGGTGATGAGGCTCAGTATGTACTTGGTGATGAGGCTCAGTATGTACTTGGTGATGAGGCTCAGTATGTACTTGGTGATGAGGCTGAGTATGTACTTGGTGATGAGGCTCAGTATGTACTTGGTGATGAGGCTCAGTATGTACTTGGTGATGAGGCTCAGTATGTACTTGGTGATGTGGCTCAGTATGTACTTGGTGATGAGGCTCAGTATGTACTTGGTGATGAGGCTGAGTATGTACTTGGTGATGAGGCTCAGTATGTACTTGGTGACGAGGCTCAGTATGTACTTGGTGATGAGGCTGAGTATGTACTTGGTGATGAGGCTCAGTATGTACTTGGTGATGAGGCTCAGTATGTACTTGGTGATGAGGCTCAGTATGTACTTGGTGATGAGGCTCAGTATGTACTTGGTGATGAGGCTGAGTATGTACTTGGTGATGAGGCTCAGTATGTACTTGGTGATGAGGCTCAGTATGTACTTGGTGATGAGGCTCAGTATGTACTTGGTGATGTGGCTCAGTATGTACTTGGTGAGGAGGCTCAGTATGTACTTGGTGATGAGGCTCAGTATGTACTTGGTGATGAGGCTCAGTATGTACTTGGTGATGAGACTCAGTATGTACTTGGTGATGAGGCTCAGTATGTACTTGGTGATGAGGCTCAGTATGTACTTGGTGATGAGGCTCAGTATGTACTTGGTGATGAGGCTGAGTATGTACTTGGTGATGAGGCTCAGTATGTACTTGGTGATGAGGCTCAGTATGTACTTGGTGATGAGGCTCAGTATGTACTTGGTGATGAGGCTCAGTATGTACTTGGTGATGAGGCTCAGTATGTACTTGGTGATGAGGCTCAGTATGTACTTGGTGATGAGGCTCAGTATGTACTTGGTGATGAGGCTCAGCAAGGTATCTGGAAAACTCCTGAAAGATGATTATTTTAATCCCCCTAATCTGCAAATGTTATATTTGAGATTAGATTTAGTTAGTATTGATTCAAATAAATTAGCAATGTTCTCAAAAGTGGTCATAGTTGAGTTGAAGTCTAAGGTGCACAATCAATTAGCTGCGAGCTCCATAGTGTGAAGTCCTGCATTATATTCATATCGCATGATATTTTCATGAAGCGTGCTCCCGATTCCATTGCAATTCAAATAGAAATGGCAGCGCGGTCATATCACTATGCAGTGTGCGACCTGTGTCGGGTACATAAAAAAGTGAGGAAATCATCCTGAGTCCCCAAAAAGTAGCAAATAAGACAGCCGGACAGTGTAGGTGGCTGACATTGGCCATAGGCAAAGTATTGGAGTCAGGTAAATGGTGTCACATGGTTACTTTCTGCAACTTTAAAAATGATAAAAAAAATAATCAGTAATAACAGTGTCTACAGTACTTTATATAAAATTAAAATGTATCTATAATGATTTTAAGTGTACAAGCTTGTAGAAAATTGGAGACAAAACTCTTCTAACTCCCATCTTCACATCAATACAACACCGAAGATACATGACCCACATCATTACAACCATTTTCGATCAATGCAACATCAAACATATATGTCCAACATCATTACACATATTTCCCATCAATAGAACACCAACCATATATGTCCTACATCATTACCCATATTTCCCATCAATAGAACATCTCAACATACATATCCTACATCATTATACCCCTTTCCCATCAAATCAACACCTCAACATACATTTTCTACATCATTACAGCCATTTCCCATTATTACAGCATGTCAACATACCTGCCTCACATCATTACACTCTTTTCCAATCAATACAACACCTCAACATACATTGGCCATATCATTATACCCCAATCTTATCAAATCAACACCTCAACATACATGTCCCAAACATTACATCCATTTCCCTTTATTAAAACACCTCAACATACAAGTCCCATATTATTACACCCATTTCACATCAATACAACACCAAACATACATGTCCAACATCACTGCACCTATTTCCCATCAATTCAGCACCTCACCATACATGTCCCACATCATTACACCCATTTCCCATCAGTACTACACCTCAACATATATGTCCCTCATCATTACACATGTGTCCCATCTATATAACCCTCAACATATATGTCCCATATCATTAAACCCATTTCCCATCAGTACTAAACCTCAACATATATGTCCCTCATCATTACACATGTGTCCCATCTATATAACCCTCAACATATATGTCCCATATCATTACACCCATTTCCCATCAGTACTAAACCTCAACATATATGTCCCTCATCATTACACATGTGTCCCATCTATATAACCCTCAACATACATGTCCCATATCATTACATCTGTTTACCATCAATATAACATCTCACCATACATGTCCTATATCATTACACCTGTTTCCCATCAATATAACACCTCACCATACATGTCCCACATCATTACACCCATTTCCCATCTATATAACACCTCAGCATACATGTCCCACATCATTACACCCATTTCCCATCAATTTAACACATCAACATACATGTCCTACATCATTACATCCATTTCCCATCAATATAACACCTCACCATACATGTCCTACATCATTACACCTATTTCCCATCAATATAACACATCAACATACATGTCCTACATCATTACATCCATTTCCCATCAATATAACACCTCACCATACATGTTCTACATCATTACACCCATTTCCCATCTATATAACACCTCAACAAACATGTCCCACATCATTACACCCATTTCCCATCAATATAACACATCAACATACATGTCCCACATCATTACACCCATTTTCCATCAATATAACACCTCAACATGCATGTCCTACATCAATACACCCATATCCCATCTATATAACATCTCAACATACATGTCCCTCATCATGACTCCTGTTTCCCATCTATATAACACCTCAACAATACATGTCCCATATCATTACATCTGTTTCCCATCAATATAACATCTCACCATACATGTCCTATATCATTACACCTGTTTCCCATCAATATAACACCTCACCATGCATGTCCTATTTAATTACACCCATTTCCCATCTATATAACATCTCAGAATACATGTACCACATCAATACACCCATTTCCCATCAATATAACATCTCAACATACAGTCAGGTCCATAAATATTGGGACATTGACAGAATTTTCATATTTTGGCCTCTATTCCCCACCACAACGGCTTTGAAATGAAACAGACAAGGTGTGCATTAACTGCAGACTTTCAGATTTAATTTGAGGGTAATTACATCCAAATCAGGTGAACGGTGTAGGAATTACAACGGTTTCTATATGTGCCTCCCACTTTTTAAGGGGCTAAAAGTAATGGGACTATCAACTCAAAAGCTATTTCATGGACAGGTGTGGGCTATTCCCTTGTTATTTCATTATCAATTAAGCAGGTAAAAGGTCTGGAGTTGATTCTAGGTGTGACATTTGCATTTGGAATCAGTTGCTGTCGACTCTCAATATGAGATCCAAAGAGCTGTCACTATCAGTGATGCAAGCCATCATTAGGCTGAAAAATCAAAACAAACCCATCAGAGAGATAGCAAAAACATTAGGTGTGGCCAAATCAACTGTTTGGAACATTCTTAAAAAGAAAGAATGCACCGGAGAGCTCAGCAACACCAAAAGACCCAGAAGACCACGGAAAACAACTGTGGTGGATGACAGAAGAATAATTTCCCTGGTGAAGAAAAACCCCTTCACAACAGTTGACCAAATCAAGAACACTCTCCAGGAGGTAGGTGTACATGTGTCAAAGTCAACAATCAAGAGAAGACTTCACAAGAGTGAATATAGAGGGTTCACCACAAGATGTAAACCATTTGTGAGCCACAAAAACAGGAAGACCAAATTAGAGTTTGCCAAACAACATCTAAAAAAGCCATTACAGTTCTGGAACAACATCCTATGGACAGATGAGACAAAGATCAACTTGTACCAGAGTGATGGGAAGAGAAGAGTATGGTGAAGGAAAGGAACTACTCATGATCCAAAACAAATCACCTCATCAGTGAAGCATGGTGGTGGTAGTGTCATGGCGTGGGCATGTATGGCTGCCAATGGAACTGGTTCCCTTGTATTTATTGATGATGTGACTACTGACAAAAGCAGCAGAATGAATTCTGAAGTGTTTCGGGCAATATTATATGCTCATATTCAGTCAAATGCTTCAGAACTCATTGGACGGCGCTTCACAGTGCAGATGGGCAATGACCCGAAGCATACTGCACAAGCAACCAAAGAGTTTTTTAAGGCTAAACAGTGGAATGTTATGCAATGGCCAAGTCAATCCCCTGACCTGAATTTGATGGAACATGCATTTCACTTGATGAAGAAAAAACTGAAGGGAAAATGCTCCAAGAACAAGCAGGAACTGAAGACATTTGCAGTAGAGGCCTGGCAGAGCATCACCAGGGATGAAACCCAGCGTCTGGTGATGTCTATGTGTTCCAGACTTCAGGCTGTAATTGCCTGCAAAGGTTTTGCAACAAAGTATTAAAAAGTGAAAGTTAGATTTAGGATTGTTTAGTTTGTCCCATTACTTTTGGCCCCTTAAAAAGTGGGAGGCACATATAGAAACTGTTGTAATTCCTACACCGTTCACCTGATTTGGATATAATTACCCTCAAATTAAATCTGAAAGTCTGCAGTTAAAGCACATCTTGTTTGTTTCATTTCAAAGCGATTGTGGTGGTGAATAGAGGCCAAAATATAAAAATTCTGTCAATGTCCCAATATTTATGGACCTGACTGTACATGTCCTATATCATTACACCTGTTTCCCATCAATATAACACCTCAACATACATGTCCCACATTATTACACTCATTTCCCATCAATAAAACTCCTCAACATACATGTCCCACATCATTACATCCATTTCCCATCAATATAACATATCAACATACATGTCCTACATCATTACATCCATTTCCCATCTATATAACATCTCAGAATACATGTCCCACATCATTACACCCATTTCCCATCTATATAACATCTCACCATACTGTACATGTCCTATATCATTACACCCCTTTATATATTCGATAAACAGACACAAGGAAGCACCCACAATGTGTTAAATTAACCACAATAAATGAAATAATAAATCAGAGCCAAATGGACTTGTACTTTGTAATAAAATAAAAATGCTTATCTCAAAATCAATTATCTCATTAGACACATTTGATAGAATATCTGGTATTGCTGTAGGTAAATTAAAAGGAGACTTCCGTAGCATAAAACTTTTAACAATTTATTTTTAACACAATGAAAATGTCTTTAAATAGAAATGGAGTATAACAGGCTTATCTCCATTGTTACAGTTATTCATAGGATGGTAAGTGTATCTTTTACTGTGGCTCCAAACTGGAAACGCTTGGATCTAACATGTAGGAGACCACTCTACATGCTTCATCCAAAAGACTTCTTCAGGGGTGTGACCTCCCACCTCTGGCATCAGATATTTATACTACCAAGTGTGAAAACAACCCTGCATCTAATTTTAAACTTATAATTAACCCTGCATAGCCGAAATAGGGTGTATGGTTGACAATATGGAATTTGTCATAGTACACACATATTATATATATATATATGGGCACATACATACAAGTAACATTTAAAACATATTCACAAGTCTAATACAGATGTGTCTTTGCTCATCTAGCCTCAATACGCCATACAGCGTGATATGCCCAGTGTGAGTGAGACGGCAAGTCATGTGCAGCTCAGCGAGTGTCAGTTGTCTTTTTTCTGCCGAAATTGCATCTAATGGAAAATTAACAACAGACATGAAAAAGACAAAAAAGCAATTGACTATGATGTCATCACATCCTACAGACTGTAATAACATATTAAAGCTGACATCATAAAACCTATGGACCCAAAAAGCATTCTACATCTATCTCTTCATTTAGTCCATGTGGAATACTGGTATCAAGGTTATAAATCCAGAAGGATTCCCTTTTAGTAAATCCTGGTCTTTATCTCCCCCTCTATCATTCAGGGGGACTATTTCAATGCCCTTGCATTTGATGGTGGAGATATCTTATTGATGATATGTTCACATCCCATGTTAATTTTTCTCATGTGTTCCTGAATGCGTATTTTTTTATTTGGTTCTGGTCTTACCTACACATCCCTGATCTTATGTACAGTATTTTACCATTATAGCTAGTGTTTGACTCAGGGTCCATAAATGTAAAGATATTACAGTGCTGACGCCGAATGGAACCAATCATAGACTTATTTAGATGATTAATATCCTTAGTTTCCTTTTTTATTTTCAAACCTACTGTAATTTGACTTGGAGCAATAATCATTTTCATGTTATTTGCACTCATATCTTATAGGTGGTCCCAATATAGGACAATCCTCTAGTAAGTCCCAATGTTTATACATAATTTCTTAATTCCGCTGTGATCCACACTATACTCAGTTGTAAAGGCTCTACTCCAATGACTATACACACACACATCTGATTAAATATTAAGAAGAAGTTTTGTCCTACTGCGTACTGTAAATATCATATGTAAGTTAGAGATGTGCATTGACTACCGTGTTTTTGCTTTTGGATCTGTATTTAATTTTTAATTAATAAAAATAGCTAAAATAATGTAATTTGGGTCTGTTTTTGTTCATACGGTATTATTAACCTCAATCTCAATTTCCAGTCAATTTTGACTAATTCACAGTTCACAATAAATACAGTATCACCAATATTGTCCAAAGGCTGGCTGGCTGGCTATACTAAGCAACAGAGCAGTGACACAAACACACAGAGGTTTACAGGACTATAGCACATCTATGAAACATTACCACACAGCAGTGGCTGACAGGATTGAAGTTTAACGAACTATACAAACCAAGAATGTTTTCATTAATCAAGAACTAGATCAGAGTACAGGTAAATGGACATGGAATATGTATGTAGTGGAAGGCAGGTAAAGAAAGGAACAATTGATTAGTTATTTAATTTAATAGTTTTATTGGCAAAGAACATTTATGAGGGAGGAGGGGGGATATGGCCAGCAGAACAGCATCCTAATATGTGTGACATGTTTTCTAATCATTATTGGGAATCCTTGACTATCAACATTGTATTATTATTATTATTATTATTATTATTATAATTTTATTTTTAATAATGTGTATTAATATATTAGAACAATAACTAATACACATTTTTATCATGAAAAAAATACCATTCCCAATGCCCCCCAAAAATACAGCCCATTATGAAAAGAAAAGTGGTGCATGATGGAATTGTCCTTGGGAACTCCCACTGACTCTTTTGTTGTATATTGAAATGCACAGTATAACAAACCATGCACTTCAGCTATAGGGGCTGCCACTTTTGTGGCTGAATTGCTTGGTATGCTTGCACCCGCACTAAACAATTTTTGGGAAGAACTACCTCCAAACATTAAGCAGGAGGTTGATGATGAGGGTGTTATTGGTGAAGATTACATGTGCTGGTCCAAGCCACTGGTAGCTGATACTGGACTACTTGTTATAATTTTACAAATAAATTGGCATAAAATGCTCTGAAGTATTTTTCAATAGTGTAACCAGCACAAAGCAAATATACAAAATATTGTCTGGTCACAAATGAATGAATGCTGCTGTGTTGTTCCTTGGGGTCATTTTATGTACAAGGGGGAAATAATTCATAGTCAACAAGTAAATAAATGCATGAGACTAAATATAAATCTGACTGTTACAGTAATTAATGTCTTAAGAGTATTTTACTCCATCTAAATTCATTTATAAAAGTAATTAAGAGATCAGAACTAGAAAGAAAGGACTAAGGAATGAGTGTGCTTATGGTACTGTCTGTATATCTGTATATATCACTTTATGCTTAAACATACTAATGTTTCGGGACCTATTTATCAACAATTATTTGCAGAATATCCCAGAGATGTCTATTTCCAGATATATTTGGGTTAGTACAAGGAAAACTTTGACATGACAACTACTATTCTATTAGTAAAATGGTTTATTCTGTTTGATTCTTAGTTTCTGTACTGTGATGTGCATTGTGCATTCTTCATAATCCAAATGTTCTGAATTTTCAAAAAAATGGATTTACTTGTTAAATAGAACAAAACCGTCTTACTACACCATTCTAGATAAATAAAACACAACATAACTTGGTTAATGAAGTTGGATGCACAACGTTTTTCTGTTCAAGATTTTTTCTTATACCAAGAGTAAAACTAATAGTTTTTTATTCCTTGAAACGTAATTATTCTGAAATAGATACATTAATTATTCTGTACATAGATGTGCAACAATAAATCTTTAGAGTAAAAGAAAATTAAGTAAAGGGTCCACAAAGAATCTTTATACATTTCAATTAATTATTAATAAAACTTGTCCCTATCACCTGACAGAATTCCTGACAATGCAAAACTCCATGCTCTAGCCGGCTACTTTGAAGAAACAAGTTGGGTTAAATTATATACTATAAGAAATAACCACACCTAAATCATTTAATGTAATGTAAGCTACTATGTCAGATGATTTAGAAAATCTATTTATTCATTTCAAGTAATATAAACAGAATTAAAAATTCCCAAATTATTTTATTGAATACATTGTTAATAGTTATCTAGCTATCTGTAACTCTCTCTCTCTCTCTCAGTGGCGTAACTCCGTCCCAGGTGCCCGGAGGCAAGATAAATGTTGGTGGGGGCGTGCCGCCCCCCCATTTTTTTTTTAAATTAACCATCCCCTCCAGCCAGCACCTATGCCAGCCTCAGCTGCCGTCACCCCACTATGCAGTTCCCCCAGTTGTGGTCCCCCTGTGCAGTGCTCTCTGTAGAGGTCCCTCTATGCAGTGGCAACCTATGTAGTGCCCCCCAGTAATGGTCCCCCTATGCAGTACCTCCAGTAGTTGTGCCCCTATGCAGTGCCCCTGGTAGTAAGGGCCCCTGTAGTGCTCCCAGTTGTAATACTCAGCGGGCGTCTGGCATATGGAGTGTACAGGGGGTGAGACCACACACCCTGCACCACCTGTAGTTACGCCAATGGAGGTAGAGCACCAATCAGTGGTGCTCCTTCTCCATGCAGTGCCCAGAATGGCCGGGGGACAATGGAGCCAGGTGCCCCCTTCAGGGCTGGTGCCCGGCAGCAAATGACTCCATTGTCTCCGGGAGTTCCGCCACTGCTCTCTCTCTCTCTCTCTCTCTCTCACACCCCCCATGTGTGTGTACATATATTTATATGTCTTTTAGAATGTACTGTAAGCTCTTATGAGCAGGGCCCTCCACCCTCCTGTGCTTCTCTTTCCTTATACTTTCATCTACTCCTTACTCCCCAGTATGGCACCTAACACCTGGTTGCTAACGTCTTGTTGCTTATTTGAGTGTCATGATCGCTAATGTAGCAATGTTTGTAGACCATGTCCTAATCCTGCATTGTACTCTACTGTAACTCACTGGTTTCTTGTTTGCTTATTTATTTATGTACTTTGTAAGGCTCTGCGGAACCGTTGTGGCACCATATGAATAAATTATATGTTTTAGGTAATAAGGACAAGTAAGAGAGATTATGTTGCCCCTTCAGAGATAACAAGTTCAATGACCCTGGGACTATCTTGTCTTTGAATCGCCTGCCATCTGTTAATTAATGAAGAATATTTTAGAACTAACCTGCTCCTATTGCTTGTAACACTGAGGTATAGTATTAGGGTGCAAGATAAATGAGACCACATAAACACAAATAAACAAATACTTTTTTGGGCCAGTCCTAATCTCCTAATCTATATGATAAATGTCTCTCACTCATATAAAGAATATTATTACAGCCCATTTTACACAACGTTGATGTCCAGTATGTAAAATCGCCTGTTGAGTTTGACCATTTCATTGTGGCTTCCAGGTTACACAACAGCTTAAATTTGCCCATTGTATTAAATTAACACTAAACATGACTCCTGGTAGAAAGTATCCAGCAAAAAAATAATAAACAATAATATGGACCTTGAAAACCAAACTTTGTATAAAGAATTAATCCTGGTGGGATTTTCTCAGAACTTGCAGATTTGTGTTTTACTTTATATCTTCTTTTTACTAATTTATACTCTGATCATTTCCGGAAATAGTTTTCTGATATGTGCTGTTATAACCAGCCGTCCATTACACACACCTATGTACTATTTCCTTTGTAATTTAGCCTTCATCGATATGTTCTACGCATCCAGCTCTCTTCCAAAACTGTTGGTAGATATATTTTCTAAGAGAAGGAGAATTTCCACTGTTTGGTGTCTGGCACAGATGAATTCTGGTATATTCCTAGGAATAACTGATGGGGTCCTACTGGCAGTGATGGCGTATGACCGGTATGTTGCCATATGCTTTTCTTTACATTACACCATAATTATTAACTGGAGGACTTGTAATATCATTACAGTCATTATATGGACAGGAAGTTTCACCTTAGCAACTATTCCCACAACCATAAAGCCATTTGTGTTCTGTAAAGAGAGTGTTCTGGATCATTTTTTATGTGAGATATTGTCCCTCATACAGCTGGCATGTGGAGACCTCACCTTTTATAAAATAACTATATTTGTAGTAAGTTTCTTAGCACTGTTATTGCCACTTGTTTTCATTGTGGTGTCCTACATCTGTATCATTGTGGCTATTTTAAAAATGCACTCAGCGGGTGGAAGGTCTAAAGCTTTCTCAACGTGTGCTTCTCACCTGACTGTGGTGTTCATGTTTTACGGGACACTGATGACCTCGTGTTTTGAACAAACAAATATTTTTTGGCTCAAACGAAAGTATGTTTCTCTTATTTATATTGTTGTGATACCTGTGTTAAACCCTTTGATCTACAGCTTGAGAAATAATGATGTGAAGAAAGCATTTCAGAAAATAATGTGCAGGCGATCGGTAACATGGACAGGATAATATTTACCCCAACATCCAGAAATCATGTAATAGTCACATAGGGAGGAATCCAATGTGATGAGATTAGTATCTTCAATGCTTTGCATTCGGGAGCTTGGAAAGTTCGGCAGGGACGCAGATCCCAAAGTTTTCTATGGGGGCTGCTTTTGCAAATGAAACCGGGTAATGGCAGTTGATGTCTCTGATATGTGTTGCTATCCCCTGTAGATACATTCGGAGGAATATTTTTGGTACCCCTTGAATAACTGGTGTTTTCAGGGGATATACAGCAAATAATAATTGATGAATTGGCCCCTAAATGAGAGTATGTGGTACAGTACTGTGGAATATAGTTTGGAATGTGGGATTAGACCGGTGAGGGCTAGTACCTGAGAGACCTGGACATCTATGCTGCATGAGTGTGGTATTACAGGATGCAAATATCCCATACACAGTGAGCCTGTGATAGCCAGAACTCTTCTTACAAGCAGCACCTTGCACCATATGGATAGCCGCAGAACAGGAAAATGGTTTTGTGGAAATATGTGAAGATAGATTAGAATGGGTGTTATGTGGCAGGAATGGGGTGGGTTAGTTAACAGTCTGGCTGCTGCATATTGTACAAGCTGCAAGCGGTGCAATTCTTTAGTTGAGAATTTAGTAGTGAATTGCAGAAGTCCAAGTGTGAATATACAAATGCATTGTATGAGCATAGGAAGATCTTCTGAGGGATTCAAGTGCTTGATTCTGGCTATGTTCCTCAGAAGAAAAAAAGGAGGTTTATCCATGGCAGCTGTTTAGGGATCAAGCCACAACCTAGGACAACACGAATATTCTGCACATCATTAAAGCTTTGCAACTCTGAACCCCCAAACTTATGTCCAGTTGGTTGGCAGAGTTTCACTCTTGTTCTTTGATGGTAAGGTCCTATCACAAGACCGCCTGTGTTATCAGGATCTGGGGACTTATGTAGAGCTACTGTAGCGGCAAATCAATAAAGAAGCTATTTACTTTTGGAACAAGCCTTGTTTGCCATGCAAGGGATACAAATGCAGGTATATTTGCAGGTAAAATACTGGCTACTTTTAAAAGTACAGAACAAGTTCTCGACAGTTGTGTTTTTACACTGAAATGTAGAATTAAGCTACAACATGCAACAAATCTAAACCTCTCTGCACATTCTAAATCAAACCCACCTGCATTGCATGATGGTTTTATCCAGGCATGCATGTGCTTTTTTTTTTCCATTTGATCTGAACTCTGCATAATAATTCACACCCATATGGCATTCATCCAGTCCTAAAGCCCAGTTATACAGTGATTTAAGGTTGGTATTGATTTCTCAGTACCCCAAGCAAAGGACAGGAAGTATCATCTACACTGCAGTGGTAGACTAGGCAGTGGCGTATCTATGGTGGGCTGAGCAGGGCATGTGCCCTGGGTACCGTTGCAGGCCCAGCAGAGGTGGCACCGCTGGCAAGGGCAGCATAACCTGGGGCTGTCATTATCATTATAGAAGAAATGACCCTCTTCCCCACTCCACTGGCTATTTAGCTTCCTGCTCTGTGAGACCCAGCATCTCCTCTCTGTGTCTGATCACATCTCCTCCCCTTCCGTCATATTCACATTTCAAAATACAGTCATAGGGCCAAATGCAATAGGGTGAGAGTTTAGAAAATGTGAGAGTTCATCAGTGAACTCTCACACTATTACATTGATTGAGTTGTATTTTCAAAATGGGAACACATGAGTCTGAAAAACATGCAAGTTTGCATGTTCTTGGACTCTATTACATTGACCAAGTTTAAAATGTGTGACAGTTTACTCTCACATTTCCTAAACGCTCACCCTATTACATTTGACTCATAGCTGGGATTCGAACCTGTTACTACATGCTTTGCAGACATCTTATCAATGAAGCCATCTGCTATTATAAGGGAAGACTGTGCATTCTAACTATTTCAAGCTACATCACATTGGCTGTGATCCAATTCAAAACAATGCTGAATAGACCCAGGATGGAGCTCCCAGAGCTATTCAATTCAGCACGCTGTTTGGTCTGACTAAAGGATTTCTACTCACACCCTCCTGAGGATGAGGAGAAATTTGAGTAAAGTGCTGGCCGCGCAGCTGTTTGCTGGCTTAGCATGGCACTAACTGCCTCACGGCCGGCAATTTAGTTGGAGAATGCCGGTTGTCGTGATGAAACACCCAGGTTGTCGTGAAAACAGTAATTCTCTGACTTAACAGCTTCCCAATAAAGTTAGACATTGAGCTGAATTGACTAGCTCTGGGAGCTCCCTCCTGGGGCTATTCAGCATTGATTTGAATTGAATCATGGCCACTATGCTTAATTTAAAATACAGTCATACCTAGGATTATTCTTTGCAGTCAGTGAAATCCTATGAAATCTAACTATATTAAGCTACTTCACATTCTTATTAATATAAAATATAGACATACCAGGGATTCAATCCTTGCACCTCATGCTTTGTTGTCAGTCACCTTACCAATGGAGCCATCTGCTATTACAAGTGAAAACCTGTGAATTCGATCTATATCTAACTATATCAAGATACTCCACATTCTTCTTAATTTAAATTACAGTCATACCTGGGATTCAAACCTATCACCCCACACTTTGTAGCAAGACACTTTACCAATGGAGCCATTTACTCCTGCCTTAAAAATGAGTGAATGCTGACTATACGAGGGCACATATTTACATTTTGCAGGGGGAGCCGAACACCCTAGCCCCGGCCCTGGTAACAGAAATACAGTCTAATGGTGTCCTCATGTACGGTGACTGGTGCCCATGATCTTATAGTCTCCCAGTCAAAGAGCAGGGGGGCAGGGCCACAGGGGCTTTAGCTGCCATTTTATTGTAGACATTTTTACACAGCTAGAGCCAGGTAATGTGTTCTGTATATATTATATTATTATTATTATTATTATTATTATTATTATTATTATTATTATGTAGGGGGAGGGGACTGTGCAGTGATATATGAGGGGGAATAACGGCTCCCAGTACACACTGATATGTGCTGTTATTATTATTATATTAAGGGGAGGGGACTGTACAGTGATATATAAGGGTGAATAACACAGCTCCCAGTACTGCCCGCCACAGCTTCGCCATTGTGCTGCCAAGCACCATGGGCCTTGACTGCACCTCCTACCTTGCTGGGAAGTGCAGTCATGCTCCCTGTACTGCCAGGAAGAAGAGCCCTGGTGCCAGCCTGTCCTCAATATCTGTGGCTCATCCAGACAGAAAGCAGAGATGAGGGTGGCCAGCAGTTACCAAGGGAGGGGGGAAACATAGAGAGAGAATGAAGGGAGGGGGGACAGAGAGACACAGAATGAGAGCTGGCGGAGCACAGAGAGACACAGCATGAAGAGATGGGGAGGCACAGAGAGACACAGAATGAAGGGGGGGCACAGAGAGACACAGAATGAAGGGGGGGCACAGAGAGACAGAGTGAAGAGAGGGGAAGACTGAGCAATACAGAGTGAAGGGGGAGGCTGAGAGACAAAGAATGAAGGGAGATGGTGAGAGATGCAGGGGGGAGATGATGATGTGGCTGAGAGATGCAGAGGGGAGATGATGGTGTGGCTGAGATATGCAGGAAGGAGATGATGGTGTGGCTGAGATATGCAGGAGGGAGATGATGGTGTGGCTGAGAGATGATGCAGGGAGATGATGGTGTGCCTGAGAGATGCAATGGGGAGATGGTGTGGCTGAGATGCAGGGACAGATGGTGTGGCTGAGAGATGCAGGAGGAGATGATAGTGTGGCTGAGAGATGCAGGGGGAGATGATGATGTGGCTGAGAGATGCAAGAGGTTGAAGATGGCATAGCTAAGAAGGATGCAGTCAGGAATTCGACAGTCGAAATGCCGACTTCCAGCTTCCCAACTGTGAAATCCCGAAAGGGAACTAATGACAGGCATCGAAATCCGGATGACTATCATTATACCTTTGCCGGGAGGATGACGGGGGAAGGTTAGGGTTTAGGCACCCCCCCGGGAGACTTAGGTTTAGGCTGTGGGTATGGGGGAGTTAGGTTTAGGCATAGGGGGGTTAGGGTTAGGTACTAGGGGGGGAGGTTAAGGTTAGGCACCCCTAAGGGAGGGTTAGGGTTAGGGGGGTAGGGTTAGTTATACTTACCTTAATCCCCTGTCGGGATATTCACTGCTGCCGTTCTGCCGGCATCGGGATTTGAATCGCTGGCCATAGGGCCGGCGGTCATTCATACTGATCCTGGTTGAGAGATGCAGGGGGCAGGTAGTGACACAGGGGGCATGAGTCTTGTTGATCTGCTGTTGTATGATGATGACCTTGATAATATTTCTACACAAACAGGCATCTTCTGGACCATGATATCCTACATGAATAGTGAATACCGTCTGAAGATGCTGTCTGCCCAGGGAGGACACATTTCTTCAGAGATTCCCCATTGTGAGAAACCACCATATAGGTAAGGTGCATATAAAATGGGAAGAAATGTTCCCAGAGTAACGAGAAATGGTGGTGTCATGTTGGCACGCCCCCATTTTTCAGTGGTGACACCCAGTTGAGGGGGAGTCATTTTGCATCTTGCCCTGGATGCCAAAGACCCTAGTTATGCCTCTGAGACTAATTCATGATTTCTGATTATTATAACCAGCCGCTGCATGTATACAGTATTTTACAAATAGCATGAAAAATAGGATAGAAACCCTATGACACCTGTTATAGCAGAGAGATCCAGATTTGCTGCCAGAGCCTTGTGAGTGGCACCCCTCATTGCACAACACCTGCTCAATTCCATGGGCATAGTTCTATTTTAAGGGATTGCACCTGAGACACAAATGGGACATTGGTCAGTTAAGGTAGTTTTATTGCATACAACTTGCATCTGTATTCTTCATTAAGGGTACTTTATTTTTACTTCTATTTGCACATACAGTAGAGAGTCAATCAAGCCCCTTAGCAATTCATCCATATCATCTAGACTTGACATTTACCATTGCATCTTTGAAATCCACATAAAGCTTGTACAAGTTTGCAAGTTGATGGTGATGACAGACAGATTTTTGAGCCAAAATCTTTACATGCTGTAGATTTAAAGTTGCACATACTTTAAGATTAAAGATGAACAGGTCCGGTTCTCTGGACCCACCCGAGAACTGGACCTACCCGAACTTGCGATACAAGGCGTGATCCGAGTCCGGCTCGAGTTTTCCTGCCTGACAGATCACAAAACGAGGCAAAACGTCAACCTCCCGCTGTCGGATTCTCGTGGGATTTGAATTCTATAAAGGTTCTGGTGATCGGCGCCATTTTCATTCTGGCTGTGGAGAGTGTACAGAATAGACGTGCTCTGTCTGTGCACATGCTGCTGTGTCACTGTGTTGTCCTGTCGGGAGCTGGAGCTGAAAACTGCTGCTGTGTTGTCCATAAAGAGGCTGGGGCTGCATTACATAAAGGGGGGCTTCAGTAATCAGTACATAATGGTGTGCTGCTGTGTCACTGTTGTCCTGTCAATCCAGGGGCTGGGGCTGCAGTACATAAAGGGGTGCTGCTGTGATGCCCATAAAGGGGTGCTGCTGTGATGTCCATAAAGGGGTGCTGCTATGTTGTTCTGTCCATCAAGGGGCTATGGCTGCAGTTCATAAAGTGGAGCTGTGTTGTCCAGGGGGGGCGCTCTGTCAATCCAGGGGTGCTCTTCCTCAGTGTAAAAAAAAGTTGAAATTAATAATAATTAATTATCATTCCAAATCTTGTGACACTGTAAGTGGTAGTGCAGTGTTTTACTCATAAAAAATCTTGTGACACTGTAAGTGGTAGCGCTTTTCTTATTCATAAAAATATTGTGACACTAAGTGGAAAAGCAGTGTAATATTCAACACATATTGTGAATCACTGTAAGTGGTAGTGCAGTGTATTCATAAAAAATCTTGTGACACTAGTGGTAGTGCAAAGACCACAACAATGTGCTAAATAACATGTGTAATATATAAAACATAATGACATCACTGTAAGTGGCAGCGCAGTGTGTTATTCTATTATTATTCATTAAAATACTTGTGACACTGTAATTGGTAGCGCAGTGTGTTATTCTTTTCTTATTCCTAAAAAATATTGTGACACTAAGCTGTAGTGCAGTGTGTTATTCTTTTCTTATTCATAAAAAATATTGTGACACTGTAAGCAGTGGCGGGCTGGGCCGGGGGCAGGGTGCCATGTGCCCCCCGGGCCGCAGCATCATGCGGGCCATGGGCAGTCTTTGTCACTGTGACACAGACTGCACCACATGTGTAGCGCTGACTGGACGGAGTTCGGTCAGCGCTACACAAGTGACAAACACACAGCAGCTTGCTCCGGCAACTGTGTGTTTGTTTTGATCAGCAGCCAATGAGAGTCTGTCAGACTCTCATTAGCTGCTGCTGCACCCACTGCAGGAGCCGCTCCATCTTCTGGCTCCCGCAGTGGGCAATGGGAGAGGCGTCATGACGTCATATGACGTCTCTCCCATAATGCAGGGTGGCCCGGCCTGGGAAGGACAGATGGAGGAGCGGATGGCGACGGCGGGAGCGGGGATTCAGGTAACTGTTTTTTGGGGTTTTTTTTACTATGTGTGTCTACTGAGGGGGAGGCTGGCACTACAAGGGGGAGACCACTACTGGGTACACCACAAGGGGGAACCACTACTGGAGGCACTGCAAGGGGGGGACTACCACTAAAGGGGGCAATACAAGGGGGGACTACTACTACTGGGGGCACTACAAGGGGGGGGAATACTGGTGGCACTACAAAGGGGGAACCACTACTGGACTGGGGGCACTACAAGAGGGAGGGACTACTACTGGGGGCACTACAAGAGGGAGACCTCTACTGGGGGTACTACAAGGGGGAGATCACTACTGGGTGCAGTACAGGGGGGGCACTACAAAGGGGGACCACTACTGGGGATTATAACTGGGGGCACTTCAAGGGGGGGACTACAACTAGGGGGACTACTAATGGGGGCACTACAAGGGGGGACTACTATTACAAGGGGAGACTACTACTACTACTAGGGGCACTACAAGGGGAGGGGACAACTACTAGGGGCACTGCATAGGGGGAGGGGACTACTACTAGGGGCACTACATAGGGGGGAGGGGACTACCACTGGGGGCACTGCATCGAGGGACCACTGCTGGGGGCTCTATAGAAAGGGCAATATTGGGGGTACTGCATAGGGGGGAGACTACAACTGGGGCCACTATTTAAGGGGCACTGCATAAGGGTTACCACTATTGGGGGCACTGCATGGGGTGTGGACGGCTACTGGGGGCACTATATAAGGAGCACTGCATAGGGGGTACCACTAATGGGGGCACTATATAATGGGCTTACTACTGGGGGCACAAGGGGCACTGCTCAGGGGGGACCACTACTGGGGGCACTGTATAAGGGGCACTGCATAGGTTGATCACTACTGAGGGCACTACTGGAGGCCTGCTTAAGGGGGTCCTCTCCTGGGGCACAGGGGGGCACTGCATATGGACACCATGATGGGGCTGTTCCTAATCTTTATTTTTACTTTACATTAATCCCATATGGACCCGCCTCCTCCCTGGAACACTTGAGGGGGGGTCGCTGTAGCACGCACGTTCTTCAGGCATCCTGGCTACATGCTACCCCTCTGCCAGGACCTGCTGCTTGCATTTGCCCCCCAGGCTAAAAGTTGCCAGCCAGCCCCTGACTGTAAGTGGTAGTGCAGTGTAATATTCAACTTTTCACTTCTTTCCTCAATCATGAATAAATTATTAGAGTACATGACAAACTACAAGACCACAACAAAGTTACGTTTTCCATGTCACCCAGTAGGTGCACAGGTAGAATCAGTACTCACTGACACATTTTAAAAAGATCCACCGGTGGAGCTAATTATTTCTCTGTAAGGAGACCTAGAAAACATGCACTGTTTGAGGTCCTGAGGACCGAGTTTGAGAACCTGACTTTTGACATTGGTAAAGAAAAAAACATCAAAGAGAAATTAGCTGCAGAAAGACATAAAATTGGCAACATGCCTTTCACCACACGAAGTGGCAAGGAAAAGCTAAAGCCATGGCCTTTATTTATGACTGGTGGTTCTGCCTCTTATGATGATTTAAGCCCTTCTCCGTGTACACGTTTCAAAACAATGAAAATTGTTATGGCACAGGAACCAACTGTGCGCTCAGAAATTTCACAAATTCCTGAGGAGAGTCTATGTGTGTAGGTAGGTGCCATGTGTGAGCCTGACCTTTCCAAAACTGTACTCTAAGAGGAGCTTCCTTCCACAACTTGTGCATCCTCTGCAAATGTGAGGATGAGTAGCACAAGTCAACATGCTGACATGCATGCTTCCGTGGAAGTGCACCAGGACGAGGAGGATATTTGTGTAGCTGACACTAATTAGGATTTTGACAATTAGGATGTTGCTGATGAGGAGGTTGTTTGTGTAAATCAGGCCCCAGGGGAAACAGTTGTTGCCCATGATAAGGAAAAGCTCATTGTCATGCCTGGGCATAAAACAAAAAAATTCACTTCTTATGTGTGGAACCATTTCTACCCAAATCCGGACAACAATTGTCAAGCCATCTATACCCATTGTCATGCCGGAGTAAGCAGAGCTAGGGACCCTAACCATCTAGGAACCTCCTCCCTGTTATGTCATCTACAGCGCATCCATCAAAAGTTTTTGCAAAATTCTGAAACTTTGGCTAAAAAAGTAACAAGCATATCCTCAATCAAGATCAGAAGTAGTCCTGCATCCAATTTGATAAAGCTAACTCAGTCCTCTCTTATCCTGGATTCCTCAGAAGAATCCTTGAGTCCTATGCCTGCTGCTGCTGCTGGGAGTGGATCTTAATCCCAGAAGGGGACCAGGAGAACTACTAGTAGTAGTTCTAAAAAACAATTGACTGTTAAACAATCCTTTGCAAGGGGGATCAAGTATGATAGCTATCACCCAGTTGCGCTGCAGATCACTGGTGCCATAACATCTATGCTGGTATTAGATGTGCATCCGATATCTGCCATTAGTGTAGTTGGTTTTAGACAGTTAATTGAGGTCCCCAGTCCCTGCTACCAAATCCCAACTAGGTTCAGATTTACTAGAAAAGCAATTCCCAGCCTATACAGGGACATAAAAAAAAACTTAATTAGTGTCCTCCAAAATGCCATTGACTGTAGCAGCACACTGGGTGGGTGGATTGCCTTCAGTGCCACCAACAGCAGCAGTAGCAGCATCTAAGAGACAGCAGCTCATTCAAAGGCAGGCTACTCTGTCTATCAACGGTTTCACTAAGAGGCATACCACCGACAACCTCTTAGAAAAATTTAGGGAAGTCATTGCAAAATGGCTTACCCTGCTTGGACTTTCCTCGGGATTTGTGATTTCTGACAATGCCACTAATATTGTGAGAGCATTACAGCAGGGTCAATTCCAACACATCCCATGTTTTGCTCACACAATCGACATTTTTGCCATTCAGCAGGTGCATGTAGAAGATTCCAGCACCTGCAAGAAATGTTAAATTTGCCCTGTCACCAGCTAAAGCAAGAGATAGTTACAAGGTGGAACTCCACCCTTAATATGCTTCAGCAGATGAAGGAACAGCAAAAAGCATCCAAAGCTACACAATGAACTATGACATGGTGTGAGGAGGGATTACTCAAGCTCAGTCGAAAATACTTTCCGTGTTGTGCAAAGTGCTAGTCACCGATGAAGTGAGTTCAGACACTGCCAGCTTGAGTCAGGTAATTCCCCTCAGTAGACTGTTGGAAAAGCAGTTTGATAAAATGAAGGAGGAGCTAAAACGAAGCGATTCCGCTTAGCATGTCAGACTTGTAGATCAAGAACTTTATTCGCTTCGCCAGGATTCAAGGGTTGTCAGGATCTTACAATCGGATCAATACATTTTGGCGACCGTGCTGGATCCTAGATTTAAGTCATACGTCGTGTCTTTCATCCCAGTGGACACAGGGCCTGATTTAGTTTTGGGAACAGAGTGAGAAACAGCACATAACTGATCATCTTGTTGAAACCATGCTGCACTGCAGGTGGGGCAGATGTAAAATGTGCAGAGAGATTTAGATTTGGGAGGAGTGTGCAAAAATTATATCTAAATTGCAGTGTAAAAATAAATCTGTGCAGTATTTGTGAGCTACTTGCAAAAACAGCCAATATTTACTCTACATGCAAATAAAATGTATGTATTTGCACTTCTTGCATTGCAACATGGTTTGTCCTAGTTCACAGTTACATGCTCTTTCTCACTCTATTTCCAAAGCTGAATCAGGCCCACAGATCTGAAGAGATGCAAAGAGCTGTTGGTAAGCAAATTGTCAGCTGAAGCAGCCCATGATGCAGCGATGGCACCTCATTCAGTTTCTCCAACAAGTGCGGGTGCCAGGAAAAAACTAAACTTTCCCAAAAAAGACCCATTGGTGATGCTAATGAGTCAACATGACTAGATTTGACATCTGGTAAGGTCTAAAAGAATTGCCTACAATTAATGAGACCACTACCATGACTCCATCTTATATGGTCACCATTCAAAGAATGGTTGAGGACTATTTTAATGATAGCATCCAAATAGGCATGTCAGACTACAGACAGGAAAAAAAGGCAATTTGGAGGACAAACTGGCTTTGCTTTACTTGAGCTGCCCACCCTCCAGTGTGTACTCAATAAGAGTTTTCAACACAGCCGGGAACTTTTTGTGTTTATCAAAATGAACTACAAATTTCAAGAGAAAGACCCTTACTGCCAATTGCCTCAAAAAAATGACAGAGGTGCCTGAGGCTGTAATGGTGGATTCCATCGGGGATGAATTAATATTGTATGAACATGATGTACACACTGATGACGGTGAGGAATCGGATGATGATGGCGATAACATCTTTCCTATGTAAAGCCAGTTTGTGCATAGAGAGATCATTGACAACAATGTCAGCTGCTTGTTGGTAGCTTGTGTTGTAGGGGTCCAAACAAACCAATTGCTTCAGCCACAATTGTCAGTCCCTGTTGCTGATTGGTTTGTTAAACTGTGCATGTGCATGTCCTAAATACAACATAAGGGTAGTTGGAAGTGCCCAAGGACAAATCCATCTTGCATCTCTTTGCTTTGCATTATATGCTGTTTGGGGCATTGCTGCCTGACATATTAATTTCATAGTTTATGAATGTCCAGAAATTGTTATGGCCACATACAAATTTACATGTTACATACAGTGCGCAAAGCAGGCTGAGGTAACCTGAGGCATGCCACCTGTTGCTGACAAATAACTTCCAGTTGGCCCAACAAACATCTTAGATGCTGGGAGTTGTAGTTCAGCCGGAGAGCTACAGGCTGCTTTCCTCTGATGTAAACAGCAAGTCTTGGTCCCATTATCCCTAACAACCTCCCTGAGCACAAAGTAAATGTCTGTATACAGTGTGTACTAGCAGCACCTCCACAAGCAAGGCCACCACATTTCTATTAGATGTATACAAAACTTAACTTAGATCAAATATGTCTTTCAGGAAATGAAGAACTTCATTCATTCAAACAAGAATTTATTTACTTTTAAAAGGACTTGCGGTGGCGTAAGTCACGTGCATGTGCACAATTGTGCATTATTTAAACATCACTAAATTAAAATAAAAATAAAAACTAGAAGCAAAGAATCCCCCCCCATAAAGCAGAAGATATTGACAATTGTAGTGCCCTCTTGATCCCCCCCATAATCTCCAATGTGTCCATCCACCACCTTATTCAGTGGCACCAGCCTACACAATGTCCTGAAGGTGAATGGGGCCATCTCTAAAATTTGTCTTGCAGCTCAGAATCTCATACATGCAATCATCACTGCAGAACCCCGATACACTGGTAGAGATCTCATCTATAACAAACTGTAAAGTGTCTCTGGAGAATTGGTAAGCACCGTGATTGTATTTGAACACAGTAAGGACGACTTTCTTCATCTGTGTGCTATTTGCCATCAATTGTAAGGTTCATACCAGGAATTTCCCCACTCCTTTCCTGCAGACACGGATCTCCAACTGCACCTCATAATAACACAGGACCTCATCCCTGTACTTCACATCAAATCTGAAGTGCACAAAAGCAACAGGCGCAGAAAGCTGATCTCTGGCAATAATGCACGGTCGTCTGTCAGCTCTTCACACTTTTCCCGCTCCTTCAATCCCCACTCACTCTGTTCATATAGCAGCTGCATTTGTCTTTGTGAGTTCAAATACCCAGTCTAGAGTCTTCTGGTCCACATATGTTACTCTGCAGCACTCTATAGACAAATTCAACCCATATCTGTTAGACTTCTTATTTGTAAAGACTGGAAAGGCTCCTAAAAGGTTACCCTGTGGATTGGCTGCTTGTATCTTGGCACACAGAGCTGCCCTTTCAGCATGTTCCTCTTGGCGTTTTTCTTTTTTTTCTTTTGCCCGTACAGACTTCCTCTCCATGACGTAGCTGATGGCATAATACTCTGAAGCATGGTTCAGTTCGGTGCTGGAGGCGGAGAAGAATCAAAACATAAAAATAAATAAATTAAAAACAAATCAATTCTTCGGTCCTTTGCCTGTTTTTATTCCATAAACATATTTCAACTCCCTCAGGCCTCTGACCTAGTTCTTAATTAATTAAAACATTCTTGTTTTTTAAACTTCCTAGGGGTCATATAGTTTATTAAACTGCCATCCTCTCTACCACCGCAGTGCAACTCTGTGCCATATTGGAAGCTGTACTGCCATGCATGGTTGGTTTTGGCAAAACCAAATCCAAAACATGAAAGAAATACAGATCCAAAACCAAAACCCCTACTTTTAACACAGTACTCCAAATTGTTTTAACTTTTTTTAGTGCTGCAGGCCAGTCCCATTCCGTATCCCTCCAGGCCCTGTGTGAATGGTGCCCGGTAACGAGGGGGGAGGGACTTTTATATGCAATCCAAAAAACACAAGCTCGAGCTCCAGGAAGATGGCACAATCTGGAATACTCGAGCGCCGATGCAGGGAAGATAACATTTTGTCTAATTTTTGGATCTGAGATTAGTGGGAAGTCTGGGCCAGGGCTTGGTTTGACATGGAACAACTAAGTTTGGGTGTGTTCGGTTTCCAGGAAAACGAAACCGCACATTTCTAATAAATGTTTTATTAACAAACAATGTTTCCATTGAAACACCTGTCTCCAGGTTCAACTAGTATTAAATATTAGAACATGAATTACAGTATATATCACCACACCACATCCATGCTGGAGTCATCCGATAACCTCGCTGGAATCTCAACATCTTATAGCAGCTGTACCTCCATTTATGTATAATAAGATGAAATCACCATGGCCATTCAGAGCCTCAAGGCTGAACCTTCTAGTGTGGCAATGTCAGCAGGTAAGTTGCATTGCCACACTAGCAACTTCAGCATTGAGCCCCTGAATGGTTTTTGCTACCAGTTATGCAGTACTTGGTTGTGGTATAAGGTCTGCCTTTCCTCTATCTAAATTACATCAGGGGAGAAGTGTAAGGTGCAGCCCATTACCAGGGTCTTGGTGTTTGGTAAGTTGGGATCACTGGATCGCAGGTGTATTCCAGCAGCCACTACAGTCCCCCCTGTCCTAGAGTGTTGGTCATCTGTGCACATGGGCTGTAGCCGAAGAAAGTGCAGAGCAGCTTGCAGGAAGTGCTAGGAGTCGGTGTTGCCATGGTAGGGGAAATTCCTCTCCATGGGTGTGGGTTGATGCTGTTTCCTAATTGCACATGGTATCAGTTTCATCTCCTGCAGACCCGTTGTCTTCTGTGGTGTCTACTTTGGTTTTGGTGCTGGTGCCCTTGTTCACCACTGTGCCCAATGATGAGGTTGCTGGTGAGGAGTCCAGCATCGTACCTGCTTCTTTAGTATTAGACGAGCATCAGATCTGTAACAGGATTGCTCCTATAGCATCCCAATTTGCACAGGCTATAAATCAGGCTTTATGGGAGCAGACATTGCTCATGCTGCTGTTAATTCTGTGACATCTACTTCTGGCTCCTTGCTTTATGCTCCACTATCCCCTGTTCCTCTGACTATTTCCAATGCCTCTCCACCTTTTGCAGGTGACAACGACCTGATGGAAGGTCCTAGCTCCTCCAGGGTGCATGGAGATTTACTGGTGGTTCCTGGGGTCCCCAATGGGGATGGTGAGCCATCAGTTTCTGCTGACTCTGATTGGCATATGCATGTAAGCCGTGTATGTTCTTTTCTTTCAGTGTGTAGGTCATCATTCGCAACGTGTAGTACTGCTAAGCGTCGGTCCCCTTCCTGCCATCACTACTTTGACTCGGAATCTACTTCCAGGTTGCTGTCTTGGGACAGCACATCAGATAGTTCTGGTGGCTACTGTCACCTGGGTCATCACAGGAAATTGGGCCATTACTCTTATAGTATTGCTTAGTGCCGGTCGTGGTGATATAGTCAACTGTGCCAACCCTGCAGTGTTGTGCAGTGTTTGAGCTATTGTTCAAGAGCACATTTGTCTGGGTAAATGTATAAATGCTTTTGCCCTGGCTGCTAAGACCCAGAAGCCTTTGGACATGGCTAAAAAGAAGGGAGGCATGGGTGAAAATGCGTACAAGTCCTACTACAACTGGCTGAGTGGGATGTACTGTATGTTTTCTCAGTCGGTTATTTGGAGACACAACCCACAGAGCACATGAATGTGATTAAGTATCTTCATTTGATTGTTATTTTGCATTGTTTATTTTGGTAGGAGTTTAGGAGGAAGCAGCATGAGTGAACCATTATGGTGTCGGCGTGAAAAAATTTAGAAGTCTGGCTTGATGTGACTTAATCTCACTTGGCAATGGTAGACCAGCAATTACTGCACCATCCACCTCCAAGACCTGGGAATTCTTCTGCACAGGCATCCGCTAAAGGACAGGAGTAATTTTTATAATATCTGTATGTGTTACAATATGAAACACAGGTCAGGGAATGTGGGTGGTTATTAGGGTCAGAAAATATGTAAGTGAAATGGCACTATAATCACATACTTACCATATAGTAATACGTAAAATGTAAAACATTTATTAAAAATGGATATGGATATAAGGTAATCATTACCAAATAGTCAATAACATGGATAGGATATAAATGTTAAATACTTTGTCAGGAAGCATATATAATATATATTCTCAACTTCCACATGTGATGCAGAAGGATAATTGCGACTGAACAGTGTTACTGTCTGTTCAAAAAAAGAGTGTCTCACTCCAAGATAAATGGTGTCAAAAAAGTGTCATATGAGTTGCAAATCACTGTTACAAAGCAGCCGCTGATGTGTGCATAGTGGTATGGGTACCTGTATATCACAGTTCCAATAGAAGACAAATGGTATAATGTGCAGGTAATGTGTCACCAACCGTATCTCTGTGGTCAAGCTGATGGCTGATCTGTGTCGGCAATACGGTGGAGACACCACTCTTATTCACTGGCTGGCCATTGTAATTGCCTGCCTCCCGGCAATGATGGTTGTCCTCTCCAGATGAAGGATGCAATATCAGAGTGTAGAAGGCTGAGTCACAGCTGGAGGGTGCCGTAGGGTGGGTGGCAGTCCCGGTGCAGACACATGTCTGTAGTGTATGACTATTGGCTGGTCTGTCCCGGCAGTGCGGCAGAGTCACCGCTTGTACTCACTGGCTGGCCACTGTAACTGTCTGTCTCCTGGCAGCATGGACGGTTCACTCCAGGTGCATGACAGCCTGGATGTGGAGGCTGAGTCTCAGCTGGAGGGGGCCAAGGAGTAAATTCAGTCCCAGCGCAGGCACCAATCAAATGTAAAGCAAGGGAAATACATATATTGGGATCAATCCAATGGCTGTGTTAGCTGTGTAACAGTGTAGCAAATTGGTGAGAAAAGTATCTGTAGGTCTTAACACGTTTCTCTGCATTCAGCAGCTTTTTCAAAAAGGCAGAATGGATAGTCTTGATATGAGTGGCTACATATACCCTTTCTCAATCATTATACACCTGTGGATCAACACCTGTCATGTGGCAATTAATAATAAGTGAACATGCTGAAGTCTCGATTCCAGCACTTGGTAAAGTAAAAATATTTAGTCAAATAAGATGATACAAATGAGCAGACTTATACAAATAAAATTAAAAAGCATAATGAGCAGGCATATCCTATAAGAGATATATCTAATTGATGAAAATTTGGCATGTTACAGAGAATGGGTGGAATACAAATTCCTAGGTAGTCATATCTACAATATCTATTGTGTTTTATACACAGAAACATGATCATCCGTATAATAGATAAATCAGAAGATCAAAGAGCCACATAAGGGAATTCCAAGGGCCACAATGACAATAGCAATGAGTCACATGTAGATAAACATTACATCTTTTATTAATAATAAACAATTGTGTTTATTCTGTATAAAAATGAAAACAAAAATAAAAATAAACAAATGAATGTATTATATATGAAAAACCAAATAAAATAAAATAAAATAGAATAGAATGAAATCAAATAAAAAAAATAAAAAAAAAAATATTAAAAAGAATGAAGGGGGACGAACAAAAGTGTCCATGGATGTATAATATGAACTGACAAATAGAAGTGTGCATACAATTGAGCACACAAAACAGGGAAGAACAAGCAAAGGGCACACACTAAAACATCCTCTGCAAAAAAGGAACTACTCTCATCATGCTGATGGACAGGGCAACACAGCAACACAACAACACAACATGTGCACTGAGGCAAGAAACAGACATGGCATAGGGACTTGGACTAAATGAATTCTAAATTGATGTTTTCATTCAAGCCCTGAGGGCTTAAAGTTTGCATTTTCAAGATCCAGGCTGCTTCTTGTTTTCATAAATTCCTAAATCTGTTGCCTTCTCTGATCATATGTGGGATCTGCTCTACACCGACCACTTTGAGATCACTTGGATCACTGTTGTGGTGTTCCAAAAAGTGTCTGGAGACACTATGCTTAATGGACTTATTGACAATATTACGTCTATGTTCCAAAAAACTGTTTAAGTGGATGTGTCGTGCGGCCAATATAGAGCAGATCACAAGGGCAAGACAATAAATAGATTACAAATTGCAAAGTACAGTTAATGAAAGAATTGATGGCAAACTTTTTTTGGGCTACAGATGAAAACACAAATTGTGTTTTGTTCAAAATGTGTGCGCAAGTGATGCATTTATTGTGGTTGCATCTATAGCAGCCAATGATCTTAAGACCACTCAGGGTCTTCTGAACAAAACTGCCTGAATCTCCTGTTTGAGTTTTGGTTTTAAAAAAGCTGGGAGCCAAAATGTTACCAATATTTTTTGCTTTCCTAAAAACTTACCGGAATTTTGGACCTAGATGTATTTTCAAAATGGGGTCAGTGAATAGTAGTTTGTAATTGTTTCTCATAATACCAGAAATTTTATTTGCAGATAAATTATATCTGGAAATAAAGGTAGGTCCTTCTACTTTATGATCTTTCGATTTAATTGTTTGTCTGGTTCCATTTTTATTTGTATTTTTATTTTTATCAAGAATCGAAGCTCTATCTAATGATGTAGACATATGGAGTGTGTCATCTAAAATATGTGGAGGATATTCTTTCTCAGAAAAGTTATTGATCAGCATCATGGCTTGTTCTTCAAATTTGCTCACAGATGTTCAGTTTCTGCGAATGCGATATAGTTGTCTTTTGGGGACATTGTTCAGCCACTTCCTTTTGTGGTTGCTGGAATAAGGTATAAAGCTACAAACATCTACTGATTTCCTAAAATTGGAATAGGAGATACAGGTGTCTACAATATCCAAGGAAATATCCAAAAAATTAATGTGGTTATTGTGACATGTGTAAGTGAAGGTGAGTCCATAAGTGTTGGTGTTTACATAATTAATAAAGTGTAAAACCAAAGATTCATCACCCTCCCAAATAAAAAACAAATCATCTATAAATCGGCAGAAGAGGACCAGATTCGAAGCAAACTCCCTGCTCCAAATGAGCTCATCCTCAAGGCTACCCATATACAGGTTCGCGAAGCTCGGTGCGAATCTGGTACCCATCGCCGTGCCAAGTAATTGTAAAAAGTGACAGTGATTGAACAAAAAATATTTATTAGGGTCAGCAGTGGAAAAAGTACAAGACAGTTGCCCCCTGGTGGCCTTAAGTAAAGCTTTGTCTTCAACTCAGGTGCCTGGACTGGATGCATAGTTCACCAGATATCTCGACAGTGTTAGAGATTTCTTATGGCAAGTCTTACTTTTGGCTTCCAGTCTGCAGGGGCGAATCCTGAGGACCAGGAATTTGCTTTCTGCCATTGACATTTTTGAGATTGTACAAAAGAAGGTGCAAAATGTGGTTCTTCTGGGGCACATGATTGGGCCTTATGTGGCGCATCCTTCACCTGGTTAATTTTATCTCCAGTTGGTGGTGACCTTAAAAAGGCATCAGGCAAATACCACCTCATTCAAAAAATTTTTATCTAGAGGGCTCTTCTGTGAATTACACTATTCTGTCAACTATATTAGATCTTAAATCTGTTTTTATTTTGTTGCCTCTGCACCCAGAATGGCTGGATTATGTAGATAAATGGGCTGCTCTGTCACTGTGCATTTTTTGAGAAATTTCCTTATATCATTTTATTTTTTCCCCAGTTATTTATGTAGTACACACATACTCCACAGCACATTACAGAGCATACAGTATTTGGCCATTCCCATCAGCCCCTGCCCCAACAGAGATTTCAATCTATATTCCATACACATACACACTAGGGTTGTTTTTTGTTGGGAGCCAATTAACCTACCAGTATATTTTTGGAGTGTGGGAGGAAACTGAGGTACCTTTAGGAAACCCACGCAAGCACAGGGAGAATATACAAACTCTGCACAGTTAGTTATGGCCGTAGTGGAAATCAAACCCAAGACCTCAGTGCTGTAAGGAAGTATAGCATCCTACACATATTAATCATGGGTAGCACACTACCTTGATGATTTCCTGATGGTGGGTCTGGCTGGATCCTTGCATTGCACTAATGTGCTAAGGGTAATACAACACTTGTTCAATGAGTTTGGTGCACCCACTGCTCATGATAAGACAGAGGGGTCAATGTGCCAGCTATCCTATCATCAAAGCAGATCCTCTAAATGGCTGCTGACACCACTCTCATGAGAAAGTTTTGAAGCTGCAGGACGTCATTGTCCTGGCTTTGTCTTCAGACAAGGTTATGCTACATACTGCGGTCTTTGCTGGAACGTTTTAACTACACTTGCCGAGTCATTCCCATGGGTAGAGTTTTTTGCCATAAGTTACAAGGCCTACAGTGGGTGTCCACAGGCCACACCATTTTGTATACATTTTGGCTGAAACTAGGAGGTAACTGCTTGTCTGGAAGTTTTTGTCCCACCATAATGACGTCCAAATTTTTAGGGTGCAACTTATCGATAATTGTATTGCAAATGCTTTATCACACTTTGACTTGTACATTTAGGGAATTGACTCAGCTGGCTAGTTCAAATGATGAGATGTGCCCCTCTTAGGTCTGGCAGGTTATCAGACGGGCATGGAGGGCTTAGCTTATCATGTGATTGCTCGAAGAATGCATTGGACTTATCACACGTCCTAGACTGAGTGGCAGCAGTTTCAGAACCATTCAGGCAATAGAAGTAAGAGTGATTACCAGATGATGCTGATGTTGCTTATTTCCTGTATTTGCTTGGTGACTGGGATGTTAGTAAATCTTTTCTTCTGTCCAGGGTGTTGAAGAGTTGGGCATCATATTCTAGTCACCCTATTGATACACATTTACTCCCCCAGTTGCTTTCAATGGTTGAGTCAGTTTGCTGTTCTGCTAATGAGTGTTTGCTGTTCTGCCAATGAGTGTTTGCTGTTCTGCCTGTGAGTGTTTGCTGTTCTGCCAATGAGTGTTTGCTGTTCTGCCTATGAGTGTTTGCTGTTCTGCCAATGAGTGTTTGCTGTTCTGCCTATGAGTGTTTGCTGTTCTGCCTATGAATGTTTGCTGTTCTGCCTATGAGTGTTTACTGTTCTGCCTATGAGTGTTTGCTGTTCTGCCAATGAGTGTTTGCTGTTCTGCCAATGAGTGTTTGCTGTTCTGCCTATGAGTGTTTGCTGTTCTGCCTATGAGTGTTTGCTGTTCTGCCTATGAGTGTTTGCTGTTCTGCCTATGAGTGTTTGCTGTTCTGCCAATGAGTGTTTGCTGTTCTGCCAATGAGTGATTGCTGTTCTGCCTATGAGTGTTTGCTGTTCTGCCAATGAGTGTTTGCTGTTCTGCCAATGAGTGTTTGCTGTTCTGCCTATGAGTGTTTGCTGTTCTGCCAATGAGTGTTTGCTGTTCTGCCTATGAGTGTTTGCTGTTCTGCCTATGAGTGTTTACTGTTCTGCCTATGAGTGTTTGCTGTTCTGCCAATGAGTGTTTGCTGTTCTGCCAATGAGTGTTTGCTGTTCTGCCTATGAGTGTTTGCTGTTCTGCCAATGAGTGTTTGCTGTTCTGCCAATGAGTGATTGCTGTTCTGCCTATGAGTGTTTGCTGTTCTGCCAATGAGTGTTTGCTGTTCTGCCAATGAGTGTTTGCTGTTCTGCCTATGAGTGTTTGCTGTTCTGCCAATGAGTGTTTGCTGTTCTGCCAATGAGTGTTTGCTGTTCTGCCTATGAGTGTTTGCTGTTCTGCCTATGAGTGTTTGCTGTTCTGCCAATGAGTGTTTGCTGTTCTGCCTATGAATGTTTGCTGTTCTGCCAATGAGTGTTTGCTGTTCTGCCAATGAGTGTTTGCTGTTCTGCCTATGAGTGTTTGCTGTTCTGCCTATGAGTGTTTGCTGTTCTGCCAATGAGTGTTTGCTGTTCTGCCTATGAGTGTTTGCTGTTCTGCCTATGAGTGATTGCTGTTCTGCCAATGAGTGTTTGCTGTTCTGCCTATGAGTGTTTGCTGTTCTGCCAATGAGTGTTTGCTGTTCTGCCAATGAGTGATTGCTGTTCTGCCTATGAGTGTTTGCTGTTCTGCCAATGAGTGTTTGCTGTTCTGCCAATGAGTGTTTGCTGTTCTGCCTATGAGTGTTTGCTGTTCTGCCAATGAGTGTTTGCTGTTCTGCCAATGAGTGTTTGCTGTTCTGCCTATGAGTGTTTGCTGTTCTGCCTATGAGTGTTTGCTGTTCTGCCAATGAGTGTTTGCTGTTCTGCCTATGAATGTTTGCTGTTCTGCCAATGAGTGTTTGCTGTTCTGCCAATGAGTGTTTGCTGTTCTGCCTATGAGTGTTTGCTGTTCTGCCTATGAGTGTTTGCTGTTCTGCCAATGAGTGTTTGCTGTTCTGCCTATGAGTGTTTGCTGTTCTGCCTATGAGTGATTGCTGTTCTGCCAATGAGTGTTTGCTGTTTTGTTTTTCAGCTTCTCCTTCTTTGCCTTTTTCTAACGTTGTCATTGACGCTAGCTCCTTTTTCTGTGCTCTAAGACTGAACAGCTCAGTAAGGACTGGTGGGTGGCTCTATGGCAGCTTGCTCAAATGTTGCTATATATCCAGTCATTCTTGCTGTGATTACACATCACTTCAGCCCTGTGTCCATGGCTGATGCGCAAAGATAGCTCTCTGATCATTAAGTACCAGTTCAGTTGTATCTTGAAGCATCACATCATTTTGTTGGGCCTACCTCTGGGGGATTTCGGCACATATTCCTTCATAATAGGAATACGACGTCAGCTGCTTTGGCAGTTTTTTTGGAAAGTTTTTTCTGGCAGTTTTTTTGGAAAGTGATTGGCTGATGGAAATCTAATGTTTATAAGCGACACATTAGATTTGCTAGTTATAGTGTCCTACAGTAACTTGAAAAATCAGCCACTCATCATCTTTGGTAGGGGTCCATGAGAAATGTTTTTTTTTTACTGCTTGTTTTACTGAACTTGCAACTATATACCATGCTGGCAATTTTTTTTGTTTCTTGTGTTATGACTCCCTCCTCCCCCTTTTTCCCCTTATATGCCTGCTTATTAGTTCTGATTAGGTAAAAGATTTTCTGGTCAGAATGTGGTGATTCCCTTGTTTTACCTGTTTAGTAGTTTGGTTTATTAACATTCTCTCATGCTTTGTTATAGGTAACAAAGTAAGAAGAAAGAGGAAGACTCCAAACTAGGGGCACACTTCTACATATAGAAATAGAGGTCTAAAATTAATTACATTTTATTGATAGTCATTAAAACAAAATGGCCTAATACTCACCTATCAAAATAAACTATTAATATATCTATAGAGCTGAAAAAATTATGTAAGTAAACCAAACTCCATTAGGCAGATCCACTGTAAATTCCAAGCAATATCACCTTGATACCTGTTATACAATGTATTATTAAAAAAAATAGTTTTGCAGCCTACAAATACAACATCTAGTATAATACAAGGTAATTTCTAAACCTATTGTACAATCCGCAATTATTACCCTCAATTATCTGTAACGTTACTATTCGTAAGCTGAGCTACAATGGAGAAAAGTACAATAAAGTGTATATATCTATACACATCACTTATAGTCATTCATATATGAGTGTTGGCCGGTTCATATATATACACAGATAGGTATTATTTACTGTATATATATATATATATATATATATATATGTGTGTATATATATATATATATATTTATAATGCCAAATTTGCGGCACTCGTCTGGACTAATAAATGCACAACTCCATGTGAATTGGTTCCAACGTTTCAGATGTTACTCCTTTATCAAGGACTAAAATATCAAAATCAAGATATATATATATATATATTTTTCTCCCTACAAGAAATACAAGATTTAACAGTATGTTATCCCATATGGAGAATGGTACATCACATCAAACAGTAGACAATCGGGAAGCCAGCTGCCTTAATACCGGCAGCCGGCTTCCCGACTGTCATATCCCGGTGAGGGATGAAATGCCGGGCATCTAGATGTAGACGCCTGACATTTCCCAGACGCCGGGAGACAGGTGCCCGGCATCTCAATCAGACAGCCGCCGGGGGGAAGGGTTAAGTTTAGGGCCCCCGGGGGGACTTAGGTTTAGGCGGCGGGGAAGGGGGGGTTAGGGTTAGGCCCTTGGGGGGGAGGTTAGGGTTAGGCACCCCTAAGGAGGGTTAGGGGGTTAGGTTAGTGAGTACTTACCTATCCACGATCAGGATTTCCAGCGCTGTCTGGCTTCCGCTGCCGGGAACTCTGCTATTGTTGGCCAGGCGCTGCCAGGAATTGAACCGCCGATTCCCATCAAACAAATGAAAAATATAGATGTGCTGTAAAAATACTTTAAACAAAAATGTGGCGAAATGATAAGTTGAATAAATGCAATCATAAAGGTGAAAAAACACATGTAATTGGTTAAAATGCTTGACACCATGAATATTACCACATGATATATTAATTGTTCAGTAGTAGAGGCATCCCTCAATTCTACAAAGGAGACTGTAGGTATAAAATATTCCTTACTCTAAATAGATGCAGACAATTAGAACTGTGTACTGATATACCTGAGATCTGCTGTTTCCCGTCTTATAAATAGAGGCCAGGATATGAGAGTCCCCAGTACTAGCACAGTGAAGAAAGTTAAGTTGCTTCTGCTTTTAGTGTTTTAGGGAATCCCAGCAGTTGGCACTATTGAGAGAGCAATAAAAAGATGAAGGAAGTACCTTTTGCTATGTCTCCATGGTATCCGTGGTGTGGGGGTCCAGAGTGCGCACTGAGGAACTCCCCTGCAGTCTGACCGACATGCGTTTCGCCGGTGCAAGATTAGATGACACATTTGTTTGATTCATTTCCCATTATTTTATTTATTGGGTATCTGAATTCCCTTATACAGTCAATTTTGCCCTCTTCCATGAATTTAGTAATGTTCCTTGTTGCAGCATAGTAAGGCAATTGGTTTTCCGCTGTTGGTGCTAGTGCATTTGGGGGGTAACAATTTGGCTGATCAGACATCCTTAGATCCAAGATGTGACATTACTCAGGACTTTGCTAATTTGGCTCACGCTTACCCATGTTGTCAGCTGACTACTGTAGGTCATTGATTATTCCTCGGTGTGTTTCGCAATGTCTCCAGAGTGTCATGTCCTTGGATGCAGCCAGTTGGAGACTCAATGCTGCTGTGAGTTGGTTTGTGGAATTGTTGGGTGGTGTTGCTGTTAGTCATCTCCTGGTTAGGTGTTAGGATAGTAATTTTTTTTGGCCTGATGAAGTTCACCTGACCCCTGAGGGCATTTTTCTGTTTTAAGCGGGACTAGTAGGTGGTGTAAGAGGTGTTGCTGTTTTTTATATGGTGGAGACTCTGGTTGGCTGATCTTGGGAAAGAACAGCTGCAGTAACCATCCCGTCATTAGATCTTGAGGTGCTTTACCTCCGAAAGCACGGGTTAGGCTGATTCAACCCTACTGGGGTCATCGTGACCACCAGTCTAAGTAGGCCTTGTGATGTTTGTCATTGGGAGGGGAGTTGCATGCCTCAAGTGGAGTATGATGGGAGGGCAGAAGACCCCCAGCTAGGTCTGATGTGTTGTGATGGACTGGTTTGGTTATTGCAAAGAGTAGGACCATTCTTTCTTTCTCCACTATCCTATATTTTAATAAAACTAATATAAATAAATTAAGCTAACCCCTTTTCCTCACCAATACTTGTCTTTTTTGTAAATAAGTTATAGTTAATTGTCTGAGAAATATGGCTGACATCAGCCGATATGTAGTATGTATGTATAATCACTGTAACATACACAAAGTAACAATATAAATGGTTGTATGGTCACATGTGGGTAAATGTTGCTGTTTTGCTCTTTGGTATAATTTTATGTCCAAGGGGGGAATATTTCATAGCGGTCAATTAAATAAATGCGTATGACTAAATATAAGTCTGACTGTTACAGTAATTGATCTCTTAAGAATATTTTGCTCCTTCTAAAGTCATCTATAAAATTATTCTACAGCTCATATGCTATGAAGGACTGAAGAATAACAGCGTGCTCACGGTACTGTCTGTATATCTGTATAGATCCCTTAATACATAAACATACATTTTAAACTAATATTATGTATTTTCAGTTTTTTTTTATAAAAGAAATAACCTGTCCTTTGCCTCACCAGCATGTTTTAGTAGCCAACTGCAATATAAATGCACCATGCACTCGGAATACTGATAGAACAGCTGTATTTTTGAATTATATATATTTATATTACCATGTAACTGGTCCACTGAACAATGCAGTTTATAAAGGAGGCGAGGATATTTATTTTCTATTTTAAGATAATGGTTAATGATGTCCTAGGTGCTATCCTGCCAGCGTATAAAGGGTTCTTTATGTGCAATTTAAGAAACAATCCTCTAGTCCAGCAGTGGCCAACCTGTGGCTCTTCCGTTGTTCTGATCTGGCTCCCCTAACTGAAACTAACTGCCTCCTCTGATAGGCGCACAACTGTTCAGAGGAGGCTCGTCCTTTGTTGCAGCAGTCTGCTCTGCTCTGGAGGCATGTATGGGCGACATGGTGACGTCACACCGCAAACAGGAGGCGGAGCTCAATATGTAACTAGACCTGCAGCCACGAGAAGGACATGGTCGCAGACGCCTGAGCCTACCCACGTGACACAGACAATCCGCAGCAAAGTAAGAGCTGTGTTTTTGTTTATTTTTATATTTTTCATTTTATTTGTGACATGTGAGGGGTCTGGAGTGGGCCATGGAGTGGAAGGGAGTGTGGGGGAAGGTGGCTGGACTGTAGTGGCCCGGAGAGAGAGGGGGTAGGAATCGCTCTGAATCAGGGCCGGGCTTTTTTTTTTTTGGATCGGCCTCTTGGCTGCTCACATAGCTGTGGGTCACCACCCACAGCTATTGCGAGCGGCCAGGATGATGTTCGCGATGGTTGTGGTAGGGTCTCACCCATCGCAAGCCCCAGAGAGTTTTCGGCTCTAACAGAGCCGGAAGCTCTCCACTGACATCACTTGTGATGTCAGTGGGGCCGCCACCAAATGACAGGCATTCTCATGGGAACGCCTCCGTTTGGGCAGTCACCCCCCCGACCTGCCCACCAAATGGGGCGAGCTGTCACTCAACATCGACAGCTCGCCCCCTTTGGTGCGAGACCTGGAGCGACAGAGTACCCGTCGCTAGCAGGGTCTCATGCATGCGCACGATGGAGCCGGCTCCATCGTGCGCATGCGCTGTGGGCCACCATCGACCCGGTTGTGAGTGCTCAGCGCTTGCAACCGGGTCTGAATCAGGCCCTCAGTCCCGAAGAGGTGAAAGCAGGAGTACTTACCATCTCCCTGTAAAGTGGTATTGGATGTCGACAACATTTTAAGCTGTGAGCACAGTTATTTAGCATTATTCTGTATAAATATTTTAATAAAATTGTATTACTGATTGACCTTTGGTTTGGTGATGTGGTGAGGGGAATATCTTCCAGATTTCTATTGGTCATATTTGAAGTTTACATATTGGAGTTTCATCTAAAATTTTGAGATAAGAAAATAAAGACCAAGTTTTGGACTTATTACTTATAGGAGAGCATTCTATAGGAGAACACTTTTTAGATTATCTATATATATCTTATATATCTATCATTGTTTATCTAGCGCCCTCTGGTATACTTTTATTTGTGTCTATCATAATTGGTTCTGGCTAATAAGGGATTTACTAAGAGGAGCAGCTGAGTATTTGTAGTGCAAAATAAGGGTATTTTCTGTATATATATATATACATACATACTTGCCTACTCTCCTGAAAGTTGCGGGAGGCTCACAATTTTTCGGGTAGCCTCCCACACCATCAAAAGAGTAGGCAGATATCTCGCATGGACAAAAATTAAATACGAAATATACCTGGCACCAATCTAGTTAAAAACTTAGCTTAAAAGAAAACAGAGGGTTAATTACAAATGCTGATTCTGCAGCTCTCTAGATGGCAGATCTACTCAAAAAACCTCCTAACCGACCAGGTAAACAAAAATGTATAGAAAAAGAGAGCGCTGATTACAGCAATAATAAAATATTTATTGGATGTTTAGCATAAAAAGTTTTTAGTCATCAATACATAACAAATGCCGGCCAGCAATAACACAATCCAATAACTAGTTATTGGTCTACACAATTTAAATAATGACACACACAAAATTTTTTTGCATAATTATAACCTATTATATCTAGAGGATATTCAACAAATCGTCATGCGCCCTCCAGAGCCAAATACGATCAGAGAGAAAAGAAGAGTAACAATTGTTTAAAGAATCAATTAAAAAGACACTTATATAGCAATCAGTATCGTTTTTCTTTCAGAGAAAAAAGGTTCACAATATGTCTTCAATTTAATTTGTTAACAAGCTGTCTGATAATGCAAACGTAAACTGTTTGCAGTATAGTGCCAGCTTCACCAATGTAACATCTGAAAGTGATATATGAAGACTTCTAGCAATCTATTAAGTGTACTTTCAACTTTGATATAAAATGCAGACACTTTGCATAAATAGAAAACCAATAGTAATATATATCAATCCTCTCTAATATAAGAATTGTTAGATGTCCAGCATGGCCATGTGGAAAAAGAAAAAAAGAGGAAAAAAAATTGTAAAAATAAAATTAAAAATTAAAACAATTGTTCTTTTCCCGTGATGTTTGAGCCCCAATTTTAGGTTCACCAAACTGAAAATACGCTTCCGATAATTCTCACTCCATTATGCCTCTATTATGAAATATAGTGATCAATCCCCTCTCAGCGTTTGGACGGCATTAATCAATCAGACCATGACTGTCGGTATTTACCTGCCAGGAAGAAAGTAAGCCCGCTGCGTGTCCTTCAGACTGAATGTTTGTCTCTATAAATTGAAGCAGACGGTAAGCCCGCTAGTGTCCTTCGGGCTAGATGCTCGTCTTTGGTGGTAGGAGTAAGCTTTACTCTCGGAGTGGAGGGCGTATAACCAATCATTGTGGAAAAATATATATATATCAGCTGGCGTCACCTGTCAGCCAGTTAGTATTGCCGCTACACCTTCTTTCGGGCTGTTGCTCGTCTCTAAGTAAAGATGAGATAGCAAAATCCTCTTAGCGGGTGGTATGGAGCCGCCACTGGCTGTAACCATTGCCACTGATGGTCTTGATGGTGATCTAGTGCTGCATGTTTGGAAGCAGCACTTGGATCTGCGAAGCCGACAGGAGGCAGATGCCTCCTGCGGCATTACCAAATTTTCACATCACTTCTGCTACCAAAGACACTGGAGCTTTGCGATCACTGTATGGCTCTGATTCACCCCCATAGAACACAAACATTACTACAATGCTACATGTACTGTGGTGCTTGAAAGTTTGTGAACCTTTCAGAATTTTTTTTATTTCTGCTGAAATTTGGCCTAAAACTATCTCAGAATTTCACACGTCCTGAAAGTAGATAAAGTGCAAATTTTTTTTATTGAGGAAACTTATCCAATATCACATACTGTATCTGTGACTGGCAAAAGTATGTGAACCTTTGCTTTCAGTATCATGGTGGGTTTCCTCCCATGAACTGCTCACTTCAGGGCCTTCCACAACATTTTGATTGGATTAAGGTCAGGACTTTGACTTGGCCATTCCAAAACTTGACATTTATTCTCCTTTAACCATTTTTTGGTTGAATGGCTTGTGTGCTTTGGGTTGTTGTCTTGCTGCATGACCCACGTTTTCCTGAGATGCAGCACATGGACAGATGTCCTGACATTTTCCTTTAGAATATTATGGCATAATGCAGAAATCATTGTTCCATCATTGATGGCAACACAGGCCCAAACCATGATACCACCACCTCCGTGTTTCATGCTGGAATGTAGTGTTCTCCTTTCTCCAAACATAACGCTTCCCATTTAAACCAAAAAGCTCTATATTGGATTCATCTTTCCACAAAATATTGTTCCAGTAGCTTTTTGGCTTGTCCAGGTGATCTTTAGCAAACTGAAGATGGGCAGCAATGTTCTTTTTGGAAAGCAGTGGCTTTATCCTTGCAATCCTGCCATGCACACCATTGTTGTTCAGTGTCCTCCTGATGGTGGACTCATGAACATTAACATTAGCTAATGTGAGAAAGGCCTTCAGTTGCTTAAAGGTTACCTTGGGTTCCTTTGTGACCTTCCAAACTATTAGACACCTTGCTCTTGGCGTGATCTTTGTTGGCTGACCACTCCTAGGGAAGGTACTAATGGTCTGGAATTTCCTCCCTTTGTACACACTCTGTCTGACTGTTGATTGGTGGAGCACAAACTCTTTAGAGATGGCTTTGTAACCTTCTCCAGCCTGATGAGCATCAACAACTCTTCTTCTGAGGTCCTCAGAATTCTCCTTTGTTCATCATCATACACTTCCACAAACATGTGTTGTGAATGTCAGCCTTTGATAGATCCCTGTTCTTTAAAAAAGACAAGTTGTCCACTCACACCTGATTATCATCCCATTGATTGAAAATACCTGACTCTAATTTCACCTTCAAAATATCTGCAAAGCCTAAAGGTTCACATACTTTTGCCACTTACAGATATGTGATATTGGATTATTTTCCTCAATAAAAAATGAGCACGTCTAATTTTTTTGTCTCATTTGTTTGATTTTGTTCTCTTTATCTACTTTTAGGACTTGTGAGAAAATCTGAGGTAGTTTTAGGCCAAATTTCAGCAGAAAATTCTAAAGGGTTCACAAACTTTCAAGCACTACTGCATTATAGTCTCATTTTCACATGTTTTCTAAATTCATTAATTTTATTATTATCTTTTATTTGTAATGGGATCAAAAAGATCTGCAGTGCTTTACAGGGGGTGAACAAGAACACATTAAACAGCCTTAAACAATGCACATATATCAATAAATAATACATACACTATATGGACAAAAGGATTTGGCCACACCTGTTAATGATTGAATTCAGGTATTCTATTCAGACCCATTGCCACAGGTGTATTAAATCAAGCACCCAGCCATGCAGTCTCCATTTGTAAACATTTGTGATACAAAATGGGTCTTTATGAAGTGCTCAGTGACTTCAAGCGTGGTACTGTGATAGGATGCGTGGTACTGTGATAGGAAGCATGGTACTGTGATAGGAAGCGTGGTAATGTGATAGGAAGCGTGGTACTGTGATAGGAAGTGTGGTACTGTGATATGAAGTGTGGTACTCTGATAGGAAGCGTGGTACTGTGATAGGATGCGTTGTACTGTGATACGATGTGTGGTACTGTGATAGGATGCGTGCTACTGTGATATGAAGCATGGTACTGTGATAGGAAGCGTGGTACTGTGATAGGAAGCGTGGTACTGTGATAGGATGCGTGGTACTGTGATAGGATGCATGGTACTGTGATAGGAAGCGTGGTACTGTGAAAGAATGTGTGGTACTGTGATAGGAAGTGTGGTACTGTGATAGGAAGCGTGGTACTGTGATATGAAGTGTGGCACTGTGATAGGAAGCGTGGTAATGTGATAGGAAGCGTGGTACTGTGATAGGAAGTGTGGTACTGTGATAGGAAGTGTGGTACTCTGATAGGAAGTGTGGTACTGTGATAGGATGCATGGTACTGTGATAGGATGTGTGGTACTGTGATAGGATGCATGGTACTGTGATAGGAAGCGTGGTACTGTGGTAGGATGTGTGGTACTGTGATAGGATGCGTGGTACTGTGATAGGATGCGTGGTACTGTGATAGCATGCGTTGTACTGTGATAGGAAGCGTGGTACTGTGAAAGAATGTGTGGTACTGTGATAGGAAGTGTGGTACTGTGATAGGAATCGTGGAACTGTGATATGAAGTGTGGTACTGTGATAGGAAGCGTGGAACTGTGATAGGATGCATGGTACTGTGATAGGAAGCGTGGTACTGTGAAAGGATGTGTGGTACTGTGATAAGAAGAGTGGTAAAGTGATAGGAAGCATGGTACTGTGATAGGATGCGTGGTACTGTGAAAGGAGGCGTGGTACTGTGAAAGGATGTGTGGTACTGTGATTTGAAGCTTGGTACTGTGATAGGAAGTGTGGTACTGTGATAGGATGCGTGGTACTGTGATAGGAAGTGTGGTACTGTGATAGGAAGTGTGGTACTGTGATAGGAAGTGTGGTACTGTGATAGGATGTGTGGTACTGTGATAGGAAGCGTGGTACTGTGATAGGATGCCATCATTGCAATACGACGGTTCGTGAAATTTCATCCCTGCTGGATATTTCACAGTCAACTGTAAGTGATTTTAATAGATAATGGAAGCATTTAGGAACAACAGCAACTCAGCCATGAAGCAGAAGACCATGTAATATCACAGAGCGGGGTCAACGACTGCTAAGGTGCATGGTGCATAAAGGTCACCAATGCTTTGCTGATTCCATAGCTGAAAAGTTTCAAACTTCCACTGGCATTAATGTAAGCACAAAAACTGAGTTTCCATGGCCAAGCAGCTGCATGCAAGCCTCACATCACCAAGTCCAATGCCAAGTATCGGATGGAGTAGTATAACGCACACAGACACTGGACTGTGGATTAGTGGAAACGTGTTCTGTGGAGTGATGGATCACGCTTCTCTGGCAGTCACATGGGTGAGTATGGGTTTGGTGGATGCCGAGGAAACATTACCTACCTAACTGCATTGTGCAAACTGTGAAGTTTGGTGGAGGAGGGACAGTGGTATGGGGGTGTTTTTCAGGGTTTGGGCTAGGCCCCTTATCTCCAGTGATTGGCAATCTTAATGCTTTGGAATACCAAAACATTTTGGACAATGCTTGGCTTCCAACTTTTGTCTATATAGTCTAGTTTCACTATACAAGATTATACCATGACCAATCATCAACAAAGTGACAGGGTATAAACATACAGTCACATAGAATTACAGATAGAATTAGATCTAGCTAATGACAATATAATGTAATCTATTTGTGTTGCTTTTACAAAATAATAGTAATAACGTCGTAGTTATTATCAAAAATAAGCAGTAGCCATCGAAAGCTACACATTTCAGAGACTGTTTAAAAGTTTTTAGTATGTGCCACTCATAGAATTATTTTTTGCCTAAAGTTTTTACTTTCAGGATACAGCGCCTGCCCTTACTAACCTTGGATTCTAACTCTGCAGTATTTTACATCCAGCCACAAATTCTGCACATGCCCCCACCAGGTTGGGGGGGAACATTTTGCTTTCTTACTGTACATCTAATTTTTTTCCCATAGGCAGTCTGCGGGTGTCTTCTGAATGTTCGTTACATTGGTCTGTTTTCTAATTTTCATTGTCATTAAGAATTTGGTGCCATTACAGGAGAAAGTGTACATTTTAGTAAAGGAGCAGAACTTGGTCTGGAACCTTCACACATGGAAGAAAATCAGAGGTTTCAAGATTTTGCTATTCAACAACACTTCAGTTGAAAGGCAGAAATACATGTTCTGGAACACAAATACAGTACAGAATATTTTCTTATTTTCAATTTGTGACAAAGGGGCGGATTCAGCACTGGACAGAATTGCAAAGCTGCACACAAGCAATTCCGTCCTTGCTATTATGTTAATGTAGCAGGAGGCACCATGCCTCCTCCATGCATTAATGATCTGCGCTGCATTCAGGTCATCTGTGTGATCCCTGGCCAGCTGAGATACCATGGGGTCATGCAGGCAGGCCATCGCAGATGAGGGAAAGAGGCCAGGCCAGGCCATCTGATGACATAGATCCTGGCCTCTTCCTTCCCCCAACGGTGGTGACATGCCTCTGTTTTGGAAAATGGAGGCCGTCGACACCCCCTCCCTGCCCCCAAATAGACTGCCTGCCGCTGCTCTGCATCCAAACACACAGCACACGCAGGTTCCCGGCTATCGGGAATCTGAATTCAGCTGAATCACCCCCTAAGACATCTAATATTTGATTAGGATATAGAATCACAAAGAATGGTGTTTTTTTAATTTATCTATCTATCTATCTATCTATCTATCTATCTCATATCTTTATATCTATCTATCTATCTATCTATCTCATATCTATCTCATATCAATCTATCTATCTCATATCTATCTATCTCATATCTATCTATCTATCTCATATCTATCTCATATCTATCTATCTATCTATCTATCTATCTCATATCTATCTATCTATCTATCTATCTATCTATCTATCTATCTCATATCTATCTATCTATCTCATATCTATCTATCTATCTATCTATCTATCTATCTCATATCTATCTACCTATCTATCTATCTATCTATCTCTCTCATATCTATCTCATATCTATCTATCTATCTATCTCATATCTATCTCATATCTATCTATCTATCTATCTATCTATCTCATATCTATCTCATATCTATCTCATATCTGTCTATCTATCTATCTCATATCTATCTATCTCATATCTATCTATCTATGTATCTCATATCTATCTATCTATCTATCTATCTATCTATCTATCTATCTATCTATGTATCTCATATCTATCTATCTATCTATCTCATATCTATCTATCTATCTATCTATCTATCTATCTATCTACAGTATCTATCTACCTATCTGTCTGTCTAATAGTGATGTGGTCATGGGTTAGGATGGAGCTTCAGGGAAGGGGTTGGAATGGAGACACGCCAGAGTGGGATATGAGGGAGAGGGAGACTGAGGTGACCCAGCATATGCCGGATGCATTATACCAGTATTATTACTATTAAAACGATGATCTGGACTTCTTCTACTAAGTTCTAGAACTTTACTATCCCTATTTCATTATTTAAAGATCATTTGCATTTAAGACACAGTAGCAGAAGAACTGTATGAACATCAGACATCTGAGAAACCTTCAGGTTACTGAGGATATCATAAGTTGAAATTCTAAAACTTGCAACTTCTACTGTGTGTTTTAAAGGTATGTGGTCTATGAAATCTAAATCGCAACATGGACCTTGGAAATCAAACTTTGTATAAAGGAATAACTCTGAACGGATTTTCTCAGGCATTGCATGCTAGGATAATACTATTTATTATGTTCCTTCTCATTTACACACTGATCATTCTGGGGAACAGTTTTCTGATATGTACTATTATCACCAGTCCTCCGTTACATACGCCTATGTACTATTTTCTTTGCAATTTATCATTCCTGGATTTGTTCTACTCATCGATCACTCTGCCAAAGATGTTAATGGATCTATTTTCTAAGCAAAGGAGAATTTCCATTGTTGGGTGTCTGGCACAGATGAGCACTGGTCTGTTTTTAGGAGGAACTGAGTGTATACTACTGGCAGTGATGGCGTATGATCTCTATATTGCTGTATGCTTCCCTTTGCATTATACCATATACATGAATTGGAGGACATGTAACATTATTACAGTCATTATGTGGTCAGGAAGTTTCATTTTATCATCTATTCCCAACTTTAAGCCTCTTGTGTTCTGTAGAGAGACCATATTGGACCATTTTGCCTGTGAGATATTGGCAGTTCTACAGCTGGCATGCGGAGATCTCAGCTATTATCAAAAAGTTTTATTTGTTGAAAGTTTTTTTGCACTTTTAGCACCATTTGTTTTCATCATGGTATCCTACATTTGTATCATTATATCTATATTAAACATCCATTCAGCAGGTGGAAGGTCTAAAGCTTTTTCAACGTGTGCTTCCCACCTGATGGTGGTGTTATTGTTTTATGGGACCAGTAGGACCATGTACATGGGACAAACAAAAAGTTCATCATCCTGCGAGAAATATAGTTCTCTTATCTATGGAGTCATGACACCGGTATTAAATCCTTTTATCTACAGCCTGAGAAACAGTGAAGTGAAAGAATCATTTAAAAAATTATTGATCAAGTATTCAAAATCATTGCCAGTATAACTATTACACCAACAACACAATTATTTAATATTTAAATAGTGTTTAAATATTTAATGGGAGTTTTAATAAAGCTTGGAGAGGGATAAAATTGTGAGAGATAAAGTACCAATCATTCACCTCCTAACTGTCACTCTACAGGCTGTGTTTGAAGAAATGCATTAGGGAGTTTTAATAAACTTGACCTCTGCTTCATCCATCATTGGCTAAATATTCACAGAGCTTTTTGTTATTATTACGGCTGTGGTATTTACTTTAAAGTTTGGTCCTGTTGAGAAAGGCGGAGATTCACCTCTTTCAGCAAACGAACAATCAGGACATGAATGGCTATAGTGATCATAGGTGAGTGTGCTTAAGTGTAATACAGTTGTACTTTCACGGTGTGTAAGTCTTCTATTTTTTTATATTTCTTTTGCAGGTGAACTAAAGGAACCAGTGGGCCCTTAAAGCCTTGCATGCTTGTACTTGTACTTGTGGTTCTCTAATTACCAACATGCGAGTTAGGCTTGCAGGGTCCTCTAGTTCTATTGTAAAAGACAATATTAATTAATCTAATTTTTGACACAATCATCCCGGAACCCACTGTCCAGGGGTTCCAGGGATAGCCCTGGGCTATCAGCCCAGGTCTGGGGTGTCCAGGAGAAGGGTATCTCCTTTATTGGAAAGGTCTCCACCTCCCGGGAATCCCCAGACTGGGTGAAAGGGTTCCATGGTTGTGGCAATACACCCATGCTAGAAAGTGTCCAGTGCTGGTTTTGGTAAGTATGGGTGACCCCTACTCATTTTGACCCCGTATTTCCAAAACCAGGTCTGGCTTTCTAAGCCTGGTGCTGGTTTATAAAAATATCGGGGACCCCCTACATCTCGCCCCTATATTTTCACAACCAGAACTGGCTCAGAAAAGCCCGGTGCTGCCTGTGCATTTAGTTGGGGACCACAAGTTGTTTTCATTTTAATTTTACAGTTTTAATAAGTTTTCTCACATAGAATCAAGCATTGCTCTCACTGATCCCCAGTCTGGGTGAAAGGGTTCCATGGTTGTGGCAATACACCCCTGCTAGAAAGAGTCCAGTGCTGGTTTTGGTAAGTATGGGGGACCCCTACTAATTTTGACCCTGTATTTCCAAAACCAGGTCTGGTTCACTAAGCCTGGTGCTGGTTTATAAAAATACGAGGGACCACTAAATATTTTCCCCCTATATTTTCACAACCAGGACTGACTCAGAAAAGCCCTGTACTGCTTGTGCATTTAGGGGGGGACTGCAAGTTGTTTTTATTTGAATTTAACAGTTTAATCATTTTTTCACTTAGAATCATGCATGGATCTCACTGATCTGTACATGTTTTTGGGAAAATGGCATCTGATCATGCTAATGTCACCAGCATGAAGCAGGTAAAAAAATCACCAGTCAAAATCAAACCATTGGGACCATTGATCTAAAAAATTGGAGAGCCTTGTATAAATTTTTTAACATAAAAGTAAATTTTTCTTCATCTTATCACCCTAAATTAAATAGCCAAACAGAAACAGTAATTCAGGTTTAGAGAAATGTATTTGCGTTTATCTCTCTGCATCACAAAACAACTGGGAAGAGCTTCTGTCATGGCCATAATTTGCTTACAACAATCCAACCTCCTACTCTCCATTTTTGGCACAATTTGGAAATCATTGAATTCTTCCTCTCACTCTGTGTCTCTGTTATTGGTAGTACCAATCTTATATGGTAGTACACATCATTATATTATATGTGTGTAAGAATCATGGCAACAAGGAACTAATTACATGTTTGTTTATTATAGTAGTTACACAAATTACTAGTGACCAATTGAATAATGTTTTCAACAACAAAATATCTAGCCCCAATGTGTGTTTTTGGCAAGTACACTTTACCGAAAAAATATGTAACTCATACTTGTTACCTTCAGTACTGCCTACATTGCCAGTCCCAATATTGTATTAATAAACAGAAGTTATGACAATTCATCAACTATTATAGTTTTGTTTTGTTTTCCTAGCTAATGTGTGTAAGCCATAAAGACTGGGGCATAAGAACGGACCAACGCTCCTTCCCCTTGACAGTATGAGTTGAGCAGAGAGTTTTGGCAAATGTACGAAATAATAACCAGATAATACCGGAGAAAGGAAATGTCCTTCACCTATTTTCTATAAATGGACCTTGTCCTATCTCTACCATCAGAAACCATCTACCTATTTCTCACATCCAGACAACCAGGGAAACTGTACATACATTAGTGAATCACACAACAGGAAATATGCTGATTCATGGACAAACATTGGGGGCAACACCTCACAGCCTCAAGCCTGAACCCCCTTTATCTCCCCGTCTTTACACAAAAACAATGTTACATTTATATGGATAGAAACTTATAGCCCGTTTAACCGGCAATTAGCAAACATAGCAAAGGTGTAAAAATAAAATTGAGCACACAGAAGTTATTGTTGCTGTGTTGCTCCTTGATGTGACAAGGGGGAAATAAGTCATAGTGGACACTTAAACACATGAGACTAAAATAAGTCTGAATGTTGTAGTAATTAATCTCATAAGAGTATTTTACCTTCTCTAAAATCATTTATAAAAGTATTTTAGAAGCTAAAGCTAGACTGAGGACTGAGTAATGAGAGTGTGCTTTTGGTACTGTCTATATATCAGTTCATAACACTTCATGCATAGATATACTGTACAGTATTATAAACATATGATCTATATTGTCAGAGGTTTGTATAAAGGAGACACAGATGCACTTAATGAACCAGCCTTCTTGTCACATTGTAGCCTCCTAAGCACTGAGGTAAGAACACATCATTTCATCTGCATTTCAGTGATAATAGAAACATAGATGTATGTTAAAAGGAATGATGTCTAATTACAAGTGACCCCTTACCAGTTAAGCCTAATGTTAGATACATCTGGATTAGTACATTTCTACGAAAGCTAATGTGCTCATAGTTAAATGATTAATGCTGTTTCACTGCTAATTAGTCATTATGGAATATTATTTGCATATACAATTTATACAAGGGTAAATGTATAATTATCTTCTGAATTTCCAAATGCTGAACATATTTATTTAAAAAATAGAAACAACTTCCAATACAGTTCAATTGGGATCAAACATAGCAGAATTACTGTAAGTTTGATACACAGCCTGTTATATAAATCATTGAGGTTTGACAACTAATGCAGAAATTCTCTAATAAAAAAATGACTTGTCCTGGAATATAAAAATAAAATATGTTGCAAAAAAATAATTAAAATTCTAAAGGGACGATCTATGTTGTCAATGAATATTGTAATATGTCATGAATATGTGCTGAATCAATCATGAGTAGGTTAATGTGCACTACCTATGTTCATCTATTTTATTTCAAAGAAATTTATTTGCTTATCTTTTTATATATTAAGTATTGTGAGTAACTTTTCTCATAATAAAAGATTGGTCTCTGTTGAATGTTATTGGATCCATTGTGACCATTTAGACAGCTAGTTCATGCTAAATAAATGTGTTACAGGTTATTGTTTGGGTAAGCATACCTGGTTTGTAACTGTAATTGTAGGGAAAACTTAAGGGCATCCTAGTTGGCGTGGCAAACTCCTAAAACAACTCTTGGTAGTAGCAAGTATAATCTTGATCTATTGATAGTGAGCCAGATTAATAATGTTGGAGTATATTCATTACAATAACAGACCAAGAGGTTGTTATTTGGAGTAACTTTGTGTTCACCCATGTCACACAAGGCTTAAGGGATTGTTGACTTGACAAACACCATGGACAGTGGTTTGCGATTGATGATTCTTGGAAATGAGCTATATTGCATAACACAGACAATACAACATGCAATCCATTTTATAAAATAAATTCTTGTTCTAAAGGGTAAATTTACTAAAGTGAGAGTTTTTAGAAGTGGAGATGTTGCTGATAACAACCAATCATATTCTAGCTATTATCTTCTAGAAGGTGCTAGATAAATGTTAAGTAGAAGTTGATTGGTTGCTATAGGCAACATCTCCACTTCAAAAACTTATTGTGTAATCGCTCACACTTGAGGCCATACTCTGATGGACAGCCTGCACCTAGCATGGGGCTGGTACAAGTTTTGATGGTGCGAACAAAGCTTGAATCTACAGATGCACCAAGCACTGTTTGAGTAGCTAAAGAAGCTTAAAGTGGGAGTTTCGGTCCTTGTACATGCAGAGGATACTGTATACACCAGGGAAGGTCTTGTAGTAGTATTTGCATAAAGTCACAGAAACAATACTGACAGAAGATGCAAACATGGACGCTGCAGCATCTCATTCATCTCATCAGGTCCTGGTTGTGGCCTCAGGGCCCAATTCAGACCCGTTCGCTAGGCTGCGTTCACATGTAACTGGCTGAATTTTGCAATCTGCATATGCATTAAAGATACAGTGCACATACACGAACCAGTCATTGCGATATCTTCCCGATCACAGTGAGTACACAGACACCCCGCAAGTTTGAGTGACAGAATGTGCATTTGTGGGTGGTGACAGGGGGAGGTTGATGGAAACGGGGGTGTGGTGGTGCAAATGCAGGTGTGCTTGAGCATCAAAACACTGTTCCTAGGGCATGCATAATTAAGATGCAGCGTCATTGTACATGTCACATGGCTGTTTAAAGCACTGAAGCACTCGCAGTGCTTGCGGTAGGGTATGGTCAACCACAAGCGCTGCGTATGGTTCCGATGGTACTCGATGTTACCGATTGTTGCATACACTTCCTGCAGAAGCGCTATGAAGGGAAAAGGGAATCTTAGGTCAGGCTGGTGGGTGTCTAAGAACATACCGCGATCACACGCCAAGACATAGTGGGCGTGCTAATGTCTTGCCACGCGATCGCAAGATTTGCATACTTTGGCAGCTGATGGCTACGTGCGAACGCATCCTAGTGAGTGGGTCTGAATCAGGCCCTCAGTTAGCTTTTAGTCAAACAGGCATTTGTATTGCATATCAAACATTTTATAAGTCTGCCATTGGATGAGGAAACCAAGTAAGTACCAATGGGCATAAATGATTGTGTTTGCCACAGTGCTATATGTAATGTAATAATATTTTCTATTTTTTTTCTAATCATGTTCCTTTTAGAAAATAATATAAAAAAATATTCTCATCTAATGCTATAACTTAGTGTTTGCATCAGTTACTTCCCTCTTCTTGATCTTGGAGACAGATAGAGGCCACTACATTGACCTGCTTTTTGTCACTCCCATGAGCTTGATCCCAGTATTGTTGTTTGGCTTCTCTATCATGTGCTACACAATTACATTGACTACAAATAGGTGTACAGTATGTGGGCTTGCTCATTATGGGGAGATGACCGGGGCCAGGGTTGTCATCACTATTTGGAGACCTGGTAAACTTTATATTATGCCTGTTTTCTTAAATTTGTGATTTGCTTATGTTGCCTTATATATACAGTATAGTATGATTAGTTATGTAATTGGGAGTATTAGGGTTTTCTAGCACCAATATTGTGTGCTCTTTCCTAGCAGAGCATTGTGAGGGTGCAGTCATGTGCCTTCATTGTTGTGTAGTATATTATCAATGGTTACTTAGTTTCCATTTGTGCTAACTGATTTTGGCAGCACGTGGCAGTGTGTCAGTATGAGGACATTGACAAGGGCACCCTCCTGATGCCATGCAGCCAGTCAGTGTTGTGAAAATTTAAATCAGTTTCAAGGAAGTGAGCATAAAGGTTCACTAAAGCTCGAGCAGCTACTCTTAAGGGAAACAATATACAATGATTTATGTGTTAAGGTGCTATCACTAGTGATGCAGTAAAAAATCATAGCAAACAAATCCTTTATACTGTGTATTTTTCATCAGATTCCACAAAGAGCTGTATTGCATACAATAACTGGAACACAAGTGGAGTGACTTTATTTGTAGGCATCCAAAGTTCCTCTGTATCCTACAGAGGTAGGTTTGGAGGCAGTAATTATATTGAATGTTACCAGATCCTAGATGACACTGGAATATTGTGTTTGAAATAATCTGGGTCACCACTACCACAAATAAACTCAAAAAGTGGTTATTTGAATACACCAGAACTTTTATTTGTAAAGCAACACCATTTTATATGGTATATTTTAAATGGATGTGACTTCAAAATGTAAATTGTAACATGGAAAATGGAAATCAAACCTTGTTTAAAGAAATAATCCTGACTGGATTTTCTCAAGGTTTGCAGACTAGGATATTACTGTTTGTTACATTCATATTCATTTATCTGATGACAATTTTGGCAAATAGTTTTATTATATATACTATTATCACCAGTCCTCAGTTGCACACACCTATGTACTATTTCCTTTGCAATTTATCCTTCCTGGATTTGTGCTACTCATCAAGCTCTATTCCAAAGATGTTACTAGATATATTTTCTAAGCGAGTTAGAATTTCCATCATTGAGTGTCTGGCACAGATGAACACTGCCCTGTTTCTAGGTAGTACTGAGGATATATTACTGGCAGTGATGGCGTATGACCGTTATATTGCGATACGCTTCCCTTTACATTACACCATAAATATGAATTGGAAGACATGTAAAACCATTACAGTCGTTACGTGGTCTGGAAGTTTCCTTCTATCGACTATCCCCAACTTCAAGCCTCTTGTGTTCTGTAGAGGAAACATAGTCGATCATTTTGTCTGCGAGATATTGGCCCTGCTAGAGCTGGCATGTGGAGACGTCGCCTTTCATAAAATAACTATATTTGTTGGAAGTTTATTTACATTATTATCTCCAATCATTTTTATTTTGGTGTCCTACATCTGTATCATTATATCTATATTAAAAATTCAGTCATCAGATGGAAGATCTAAAGCTTTTTCAACATGTGCTTCCCACCTAACTGTGGTCTTTATATTATATGGGACAAGTATGACCATGTACATGGGACAAGCAAAACAGTTTTCATCCAACCTGAAGTATATTTCTTTAATTTATGGTGTTGTGACACCTGTATTAAACCCTTTGATCTACAGCCTGAGAAATCATGAAGTGAAAGAGGCATTTCAGAAAATATTGACCAAGTATTTGCCATCGTGGACAGGAAAATGATTTAACCAACAGCACTAAACAATATGAAATTTACATGCAGAATGAAGAAGAAAAGAAAACCAAACACATCTGAACTTGGGGTTTCCGAGGAGAGCTAAGTCTCGGCTCGGGTCTTCCCACCAAGTTTGGTTCTTAGAATGAGGCAAAACATAATTTTCCCAGAAATCTTGGATCTCATGTGCTTTGGATTGCATATAACAGTCCCTCACTCGTGATCAGACGCCATTTCACACAGGAGAGTGTAGGGAAAGGGTGTGGGCTGTAGTTAGTATTAAAAAAATGTCTTTAGGAGGAAAAAGAGAGTTGCAGTAGTAGGTAAATGGGGAGTAGATGGGTATAAAATTTATATAGCAGCAATAAGAAATTATCTATTGGTGGTGTGTACTATTTGCAAGTAGTTGCTCATAGCGCTACACCTATTGTATATGGACATGGGGTGTCTATTAGGCAATCAGATAGTCTGGAGTAAAGAATATGTTTGTGCTGGAGAAGAGCGATATGTGTAATACTAAACCCAAGAGAGAATGTAGATTAAACAGGGTGTTTATTTATATTAAAAATGAATGATATTAATTGCATACATTTTAACCTGAGAGTCATGGTGCTCTCTGATGGTGGGTGGGGCAAGAGTTGTGTTGCCTATTGCAAATGGGACTAAAGTTTATAGGTGTGATTGTTAGGGTGTGGCTCCTTTAGGAAATACCCTCTGTAAATAGGTCAGGTATGAAGTCCAGGTTGTCGGGATGCCGCTGGTCAGAATACCGACAGCAAGAATCCCGACACCCATAGGAAGTCACGGTAAGTATTTTTCTAAACCCTACACTAACCCACCCTCCCAGTGGCTAACCCTAACCTCCCCCCCTAGTGCCTAAAACTAACCTACCCCTCCACGAATCCTAAACCTAACACCCAGTGCCTAACACTAACCCTGCACCCAAACCCTAACCTACCCCTAACACCCTGAAATTTACCTTTGGGATGTCAGCAGTCGGGCTACTGATGCCGGCATCCAGACCTGTTGGGATTTTGGCATCAGTATTCAGATATCCTGGTTGGACCAGGTATTTACATTCCCTGTAAATAGCTGGTCCAACCAGCCATCTTTATATGTTCCCCTTTAAATAGCTACTGTGTAGCCATGAGATCTACCTTCTAAGAAGGGATCCTGTCACACACAGATGTATGTGGTGTCCTGCCATGATGGAAATTCTTCTACCTCAGTGTACTTTAGGCAGACAGGTGTGTCTCTGCTACTGGGGATGCAGGTGGAGTGGAGTGATGGTGTATTATGGGGGCGCATGCCAACCAAATGTCATGCCTTTGACACAACTTGCCCTGTGGATCAGAAGTCAGGTTGCTGGCTGGGGACACCCCAGACCCATATATGATAGGTGTAGTGCTTTGGGCAACTACTTAGAAATACTACTACCCTCAGGAGATTGGACAACTCCAGCACAGAGCTGCTCCTAACACTTGGCACATCGCCTACAGGAGCAGGTCCTCCGATTCCCACCGCATTTTGGTGGTGTATAGCAAAAATCTCTTGCAGGAAAATAGGCTATCACTTTACTTCCGGGTACAGACCATGCATGTGCAAGTGGTAGTTACCCAAGCAGGAAACAGAAGTTGTTAATCAGAGGCCTAATCCCTGCATATACTCAAGAAAGGGGGACCTCTTTATTGGGAGTTTTCCATTTCCCAAACAATCCTCAGCCTGGGATGACTAGTCGGGGGGTTAATGTTTTGTCTGGGGGACCCAGTGAAGCATGTCCCCTGGTTGTGGCATTATTTCCACCGCTAGTAAGAGCATTGTGCTGGTTCATTTAAATACCAGGTATCCCCATGCTGTTTTTCCCCCATATTTCCTGAACTAGGACCGGCTCAAAAAGCCTGGTGCTGGTTATGTTTGGGAGGTGGGACCCCACGTCATTATTTTCAAATTTTTTTACACTATACACACCCAATACTACACGGATCTCACTGATTTGTGCAGGCTTCATATGCGGGAGTGTTTCGCCGTGGTCAGACACAGGGAACACGGGGGAGAAAACACAATCTAAAAACACGATTCTTGGTAAATGTACATGTTTTTCAGCTGACAAAACTCTCTCCCATGTCCCTGTGATGCTGAGCATGTTTAATCTCAGGCCAGACACGATTCTTAGTGAATCACCTCCAAGTGTCATCATGAAAACATCCCATTGTATTGAAGACTGCGCAAGCAACATATTACCAGTGAGGTCCCTGTACACTGCTGATCCGGGTGGCTTGCTGTGACATTATGGGTATTGTTCCACAAGCAGCGGATCTCAGCCAATTCAATTCAATACGGGTTTACACATTTTTCAAAGGAACATGCAAAATAAAATACTGTATATAATATTGATAACAAAATCAAATTCAAAATGATTCTTCAATACCCCTCTCCTCACTGGGAATCAAATCCCAGTTGAACGCTATGTTAAGCATTGACCATCCCACTAAGGTGCCACCTATTCAGGTGCTGCACGCTCCATTGTAATGGCCATTATTATTCTCACTGTTATTGCATAGGAGCCTGTGTCTACTAAGGCCTCCGTCTCTGCGCCATTGTTGGAATCACTGTCAGCTGTTAGAGGATGTATTAGCACATAAGTAGAGTACAAGTCTCATCATGAAAACACCACATTTTATTGAATACTATGTGTGCGACATTTTAGCAGTCGCATTTGCAAATTTTACGAAGATAAAAGAAATCCCAGTGCACCACCGCTACAATGTTTCACTGTGTTGTACATCTATGACTTTTTAGCATCTTCATTCCACAGGCAGCGGATCAGTTTACACTGTACAGTACGTGATTGGCCAGCCTGTCAGGGTTTGCTATACTGTAGCGCCATCTCCATCCAGTGCTGTTGTATTCAGAGCTGAAGTTTTCATCAGTGGAGCACTGGCCACCCAGCGGTTAAGCTGTGTATTGCATGCCGTGGATCAGAGGTGTGCACAGCACATTACATTAGATGTGCACCACCGGAAAAACATTTCTAGCTCTGCTATTGGAGGTGTCTAAAACAAGTCAGGGTGCGAGTCTAGCATTACCTTAAAGTCATCAATAAGCACCCCCCCCTGTCTTCAGGAGGTACAAAATAACATAAAAAATGTGGAGGCTTAAATATGTATAATTAATCTAATGTATAAATATGTAACAATAATTCAATACATCTTAGGAGGGTGATATGGTTTTAAAAAACATGCATGTTTTGACATCTATGAAACAGATTAGATATAATATATATATATATTTTTTTTAATGTTTACTAGAAATTAAAATATGTATGTATTTTATAATCATACCACCCTCTAAAAATGTATTGAATTATTTTTACTTATATATTCTCCTTGTCTGTGTCCCCCCTTTCCCCTGCCATACACCCTCCCCTCCCCGCTTTCCCCTGCCTGGCACCCTCCCCCTGTTTTCCATGACTGGCACCCTCCCCACATTTCACCTTCCTGGCACCCTCCCCCTGTTTCCCCTACCTGGCACCCTCCCCCTCCCTCCATTTCCCCTGCCTGGCACACCCCCTTCCTCCCTTTCCCCTACCTGGCTCCCCCTCCCTTTCCCCTGCCTGGCTCCCCCTCCCATGCCTGGCTTCCTCCCTCCCTTTCCCCTGCCTGGCACACCACCTCCCTTTCCCCTGCCTAGCTCCCCCCTTCCATGCCTGGCACCCCCCTCCCTTTCCCCTGCCTGGCTCCCCCCTCCCATGCCTGGCACCCCCCCTCCCTTTCCCCTGCCAGGCACCCCTCCCCTCCCTTTCCCCTGCAGGCTGCAGCAGTTTACTCACAGAAGTCACTGACAATGAGAGCCTGACACAGCGCACACTACAGCTGGCAGCTGCTGCCAGAGTCAATGCCTGCTGCTTGCCAAGTAAGTGCCAGTGCGCCACTGAATGTGTAATACTCCTCATTGCCTGGCACAGGGAAGAGAGCTGGCTGGCAGGCGTGCAGTGTGACATCATCGTGTCAATATCAAGCGAACACATAGGTTAAAGAAGACACTGGGAGGCAGAGCAACTGTGCCCATGATGATTAACCCGGTCAGTAATCAGTCCTGACCGGGTGCCATTGAGGGGACATTAATTGGCGGCGATCACTGCAGGCGTGTGTGTGGGAGGGTGCTGGACATTACACCAGGCACCCCCCATGCGCACTCCTATGCCGTGGATACTGTTGCATCTCAATGCGCCACCCCACAGTATATTCATGCTGCGAGTAAGATGGCTGTTTGGCGAGACCTGAGCCACAACGTATGAGGATACATCTGCAGGTTTTCGAAACTTGGTAAATTTCTCCATAGAAAACTATATTTCTGTGATCAAAAAAAGAGTGAACAATACAGATATAACTTTTTTTTTGGTACTAATAGAACCAACAACAGGAGATGATTACTGCTCTATTACACCCTGGACCTGGAATAAGTGTCTTTCCTGGCAATATTACCAATAGAACTAATATCATCAGTTTCCCAGTCAGCCTGATGCACAACTGAATGAAAATCAGAGACTCTGAGAAATGAGAAATGGATGAACAGTTCAGACAGAAAATACAAGACATGTACAATAATGACAGACTTTGATGCATGTAAAGTGGTGCTTCCAGAAATGGAATACAATAAAAAACTGGATACCAAATAGTATTACATCATCTTGCAGAATAACATATAAAACAGTGTTTGTCTCTAAATCACCTGATAGTTAAGCTCCATTGTTGTGTCCCCTATTGCCTACTAAGTGACAGTGTTGTTTTATTGATGGTTCTGCCACATTAACAACTAAAGGATGAGTGTGGCCGGAAGCAGTGACACCTCACAAACCATCATACATCAGACAGGAGAGGGGATAATACAGCCAATTTGCTGAACGCAAGACGGTTTCCTGAGCTATGGGGGAGATTACTGACCCTACGCTGGACAGATAACAAACTGATTTGGAAAATGTGATGTGTGGGATAAAATGGACTGCTGCCCATATCTGGAGGTTCAGTTTGAGACATGTTAATGCACATTTTCTTAATGAATTAGCAGATACAGTGCAGCAGCTAAAGAACAAAGGAGTCTACAGTATTTACTAAGCTGTGTCAGGAGAAAACGTTAAAGGAGATAAGGTATCAGCCTATCAGCTCCCAACTGTCATTTTTCAAACACAGCCTGTGACATGACAGTTAGGAGCTGATTGGCTGGTACCTTATCTCATTTCACTTTGTCTCCTAACACTGCTTAGTAAATAAACCCTATAGTGTGCAAATTTCCACAGATGAGGAAGCACAGATGGTGCCAGGGCCCCAGGTATCGGGTCACAGAGAAGTTCAAGTAACATTATTAGAAACCTAGAAGTAAAGGGTTTCCATGAAACTGAAATGTGGGCAGATACAGTAGGAGCGTTGCCAGCTCAAACAGATCATCATCAAGACACAGGGAAACCTTAAATCATTACAAACACCAGTTCTACATTATTAGAAGTCTACAGATAGTCAAACAGACAAACTTCTGTTCACACGTACCACTGTAAAGCTGGGTACACACCTGACAGATATATCTGCAGATGATGGTCGTTCATACAAACTGAATAACCATCATCTGCATGCTGCAGTGAGTCCCGGCATCTGGGGGGCGTGACCTAATCACAGCCATGCCCCCTTTGAGAAAAAAAAAACATTTGCGGCGCTGGGGAGGGGGCGCCGTGTGTCCCTCAGCCCGGCGCATAGCCAATAGGGGGCGCCATCAGCGTGATCGCTCCCCCCTTTGGCATAGGAGACTCCTCAGACAGTCTCCCAGTGCAATGTGTGCTGGGCTGTGCCGGACCCGGGTAAGTAGTACCCCCTCATGGCTCCCCCCCCTCCCTGCACCCCTGTGTACGGGCGACGGCTGATCACCCATACACACTTGCCGATGGACAGATATGTCTGCAGATATATTTGTTCATTGGCTGTGCAGCACACATATCGTCTGTACTCACTGGCCGATGGGGGCACGATATATTGGCCAGTGTGTACCCAGCTTAAGGTATATTGGGAGGAATATGTTGACCTAGATAATGGAAGGAACACATTGCCAAAGTGATACCACAATTTTCACTTTAATGGATTCATTTTTAATGTAATGAACATTTCATATTTCTATATTGTTTCTTCTTCTTCTTCATTAAAATCATAAATGAAAAGATGACATGTAGCAGGAACATATAGTTAAATAGAATTCACTGCAATTTATGACAAAAGTGAGATTAAATTTATAAGTAACGTAAGAACAAACCAAGACTCATGCTACACTTGACCATGTTTTTTATAGTAAAAAAATTATTTCTCAGCAAAACCAATAAAATTACATCAAGATACTACAAGATCCATTATTTGACAACATGTCACATCCCAAAAAGAAATAAAACCATCAAACAGTAATATTGCACAGACAACAACATAGAGCTAGGGAAGTGTAACCAGTGCAAATATCTGTCAAGATGCCATTGGCACATACATAGAAAGATAGCAGATAACATAAAATAGGGGGCAAAAAGTAAGACAAAAAAAGATAATTAAACCAAAAAGACCTTAAAGATTTAAAAGCAATAAGATCTTTAAGTAGTGTTTTCAAAGATTTTTATGAAGTTGGGAATGGAGTGGAAAAGGCAGAGTGTCTATATTACTTTTCCAAACCTCAAAAAATAATTCAGTCTTTTTTTTTGTAATAAAGTATTTTTCACTTCATATGAAATGAATAAAATAAGATTTATTTATATAGATGTAGAGCAGGAGGTGAGGGGAGTATCCATTGTTGGTGGATGGCCATCTAGACTGGGGATGCTGTCAAGATGTTGGCGGACAGGATGCCGAACATCGGTGTACTGACGCCAGAATCCCGATGCTCGTCAAGAAACCAACGCCATCATCCCGAAGGGATGAAGATTCTGATGTCGGCATCCCAAAGGTAAGTATGGGATAAAAGTTAGTGTTAGCCCAGGGAAGGGGGGGTTAGGGTTAGGCACCGACCAGGGAAGGATTAGGGTTAAGCTGCGGGATGAGGGGGCTAGGGTTATGCACCACCAGGGGGAGGTTAGGGTTAGGCACTGCCCAATGAGGGTTAGGTTTAGGATGTGGGAAGTTGGGGTTAGAGTTAGGCACCACCGGGTGGGGTAGTTAGGGTTAGGCACCAGCGGGGGAGGTTAGAGTTAGGCACCACCGGGGGGCGGGTTAGGGTTAGGAGGGGAGAGGGGGAGGGTTAAGCTACTTACCATCCCCTGTCGGTCCTCTGACTGTCAGCATCCCGTCCATTGGGAAATCATACTGATTCCCTTGGCTGAGTCACTAATGGCCAAAAATCATGTTTTCTATCCCTTAGTCACCATTGGTCTCTTGAAAGAATACCCAAAGTCCTAGTTAGTGTTGAATGGGACATAGCAAAATACCAAATGAGCCTCAGTGTATCTCTTAAATTAAATCCAAAAATTAGAAAAGATGAGAGAATAGCATGCAACTGCGCTACAGGTATATACAGTAATTAAATGGAATTGTACCATAGAAGTAAAATTGCACTATATGACAATTAAGGACATTTAATACATAAAATATATTTATTTAATTTCAATACTTATAAAAATAGGATGAGAAACTATAAAATACAAAAAACTCACTAATGGTTATAAGTATCACAGTATATCAGCTGGTTGCTACAAATCTTTAGAAGGTTACAAAATAACCCTTATCTAGTGACACAAATCCTTGTTGTGTGGCAGCAATAGCAGTATGTATGTATGTACAGTATGTATGTATGTACAGTATGTATGTATAGTATGTATGTACAGTATGTATGTATGTATGTATAGTATGTATGTATGTATAGTATGTACAGTATGTATGTATGTACAGTATGTATGAGTCCATAATGAAAAGAAAATCCACTTGGAATCAAAACATTTAACAAATATATTGTGTCCGGCTATTGTAAGCTTTTGATATCACTACTCTTTTAAACAGAGTGCAATATATGTACAGTATGTCTGCCATCAGTGTCTGTACTAAATGCCAAATATTAATCCCAATAAAACTGCCAGCTCACAGGATCCTTTTTCAATATTCAGATTGCAGATTGATATTATAGTTTATATATAACTGTATGTTGGTAAAAGAAACAGATGGGATGCCCCAATAAAGTGCTGATTCTCAGGCGTTTCAGTGTCTATGAGACTAAGCTGTCCCTATCCCTGTGCCCAGCTATGGAAGCACTGTAGCACTCACCAGATCTCTGTGGATTCCGATATGGGTGGTGGGTAGTAGGCAATGACTTTCGTTCCTGACAGCACTGATCTCTGGATCCATGAGTGGCAAGTGATGAATGGAAGCCACCATTTTGGAGATCTATATTCAGTCACATGGGGTCAGCCGTAGTGTGCTAAAACCAGCTGGTACAGTAGCAAAATCCAATTTAGTAATCTGCTAACGCGTTTCTGGGGATTTCTTCAGAGGGGTGTGTCCAGGAGGCAGTACTACCTCCTGCTTTACACTGAGTTAATTTACCTCGTTACCTCGTTGCTGACACTTGTTTAAATCAAGCAAAGGGTACATAGATACTTAATATTGTAAGGGTTTCTCTGTTAAAACACATATGGTGCTGCAAAAATACAGCCTTAATAAAACATAAAGCTTTGTATGTAAAATTTTTTAAAGAACATGCAATAATAATACAAAATGAAAAATAAATAATAATAATAATAATAATAATAATAATAATATATTGTTGACTGAATTTCATTTTATTAATAATTTATTTTTATTTTTTTATTATTATCACATGTTCTTTTAACATTTTTTACATATCTGTAGTGGACCTGCAAAATATCAACTTTCAATAAAACATAATGACCCTCGGGATCCACACTTCTGAACTTAAAACACAGTATTCAATCCATGGGGCAAGAAGAGTAGAAGAATCAGCATTGTCCCATTGTATTTCCTAAAGAAACATTACATCAGGGCAAAGCTTTCTGTTATATATAGTAAGAACAATAGGGAACCTCCGCACCAGCATAGACAGATGCTCCAACATTAATAAAATATTCTAACCACATAAATGTATAGCATGAAAGCTGAACCAATAGGCAGAAAGAAATAATTAAGTGGGATTTGGTGAATGACATTGTGACCTGTGGGGCAAGAATTTCCATTTAACAACCTCAGGGGCATCATAAAAGACATGTTGGCCCTTTTCTACTACTCACAGCCAAGCTGGATAGAGGAGGGCAAAACTGGTGCTGCTTCTGCGGATGAATTTACACACTTTGGGGATTTTCCTTCTCTTTTGCAAGACCATGATAGAAATATCCTGAAAAATCAGGACTCTTTATGGTCATCAACAATCAAAAACAGTATCCTGCGGCAGGAGAAAAGAATAGATTTCTTAGCCCTAAAAGAAAATTTAGATATGACCGTGTGGGGTGTAACATGGGTCCTCAGGGATGGGGAACCTTTTTTCTGCTGATGGCCATTTTGATATATTTATAACATTATTCGCAGGTCATGCGTGTGACGTCACACAGGGGCGGTGCCACAGTCGCTAGTGATTACACCAATGCCCGGAGCATGAGATGTAAGTAGCTGTGTGACCATGGTACTGCTGCATATATTCTGGCTGCTGGGAGCCATTCTAGGCACCCGGCTAGCCAGATGAGGCTAGCAGAAAAAAGTTCTGAGGGCCAGACCAAATGATTCCGCCAGCCTTATATGGCCCTCGGGCCTGAGGACCCCATCACTGCACTAAATGATAGGATATTCAATATGATTGATAAACTGCCCACCTGACAGAGACAGGGCATTAAGTAAATATTTACACAGAAAATCCATTAAAGACAGCCCTGGAATAGATTCTGGGATTACAACAAAATGCAGATTATTCCTGCAGTGACCATTTTCAAGATCTTTAATTTTGTCAGCCACAGCCTGCATCTGCCTATCCTTGGAATCTATACACCATGTAAGGCCGGGAGCTGGTCCCCTGATTCACTAGTGTATTGCTCCAGAGTGATGATTCAGGTGGTATTAGACTCGCTTTTGGCAGGAGCCATGCCTAATTGGGCATTTAGATACTGAACCTGTTTCTTAATTTGGGGCAGCAGGTATTTAGAAATCTGCTAAATTACCTCATCTATAGATCCCTTTGGTAAAACATTAGCAAGAGAGGCAAGGGGTAATGACCACTTTCTTATGGCTGGGAGCAGATTTATTAGTGGTTGTTTTGGTCCTACACATTTTGGCAGGTGTGAAAGAATGTGAGGACTAAAGCTGGCCACACACTAGACCAATTTACATCCAACCAGCCAACTTGTTGATTGGTTGGAATGAAAATCTGGTAAGGAATGGGAGTAAATGATGATCAGCAATTTGCTCCTAAATGCCAGAAAACAGATGAAAATGGTCAGACATGTTTGTTAAATGTTTGATCTAAACTATTTGTTCAAACAACAGTTTTTGTCCATTTTCTGGCATTTAGGAGCAAATTGCTGATTGTCATTTGCTTCCATACCTTACCAGATTTTCACTCCAACCGATCAACTAGTTGGCTGGTTGGACAGATAATCTTTAGATGTGTGGCCAGCTTTAGTTGGCACAGATTACTCCAATAACCTGTCAACATCCTGGATAATAGGAGACAGGAGAGGCCAATTAGAGGTGGGGTAAAGATCATCTCATGAAGTGGAGACTACTCTCAAAATAAAGTGTAGAAATGACAAGAAAAGTCGCAGGGTTATGGAAGAAAAGTATGTTGGAACCTGAAGTAGCATCTTAGTTAAGTAATCAATAAGCAATTGAACAAAGTGACTATACAGTAAGTTACATTTGCATTTGGCAATTTGTTTATTAAGGCGTGGTACCCAATTTAACTTGTGCACTCTGATGTAGAGGTGTCTAATAAATCTTCAGGCTAGTGGGAATTTGGGCAGGAGGAGAGCTACCAACAAATATCTATCTATATATCTATCTATCTATCTATCTATCTATCTCATATTGATCTATCTCATATTGATCTATCTATCTATCTCATATCTATCTATCTATCTATCTATCTATTTATCTATCTATCTATCTATCTCATATCTATCTATCTATCTATTTATCTCATATCTATCTATCTATCTATCTATCTCATATCTATCTATCTATCTATCTATCTATCTATCTATCTATCTATCTCATATTGATCTATCTCATATTGATCTATCTATCTCATATCTATCTATCTATCTATCTATTTATCTATCTATCTATCTATCTATCTCATATCTATCTATCTATCTATCTATCTATCTATTTATCTCATATCTATCTATCTATCTATCTCATATCTATCTATCTATCTATCTCATATCTATCTATCTATCTCATATCTATCTCATATCTATCTATCTATCTATCTATCTCAAATCAATCTATCTCATATTGATCTATCTATCTATCTATCTATCTCATATCTATCTATCTATCTATCTCATATCTATCTATCTATCTATCTCATATCTATCTATCTCATATCTATCTATCTATATACAGTATCTATCAATCTCATATCTATCTACCTATCTATCTATCTATCTATCTATCTCATATCTATCTATCTATCTATCTATCTCATATCTATCTATCTATCTATCTATCTCATATCAATCTATCTCATATTGATCTATCTATCTATCTCATATCTATCTATCTATCTATCTCATATCTATCTATATACAGTATCTATCTATCTCATATCTATCGATCTATCTATCTATCTATCTATCGACCTATCTATCTATCTATCTATCTCATATCTATCTATCTCATATCTATCTCATATCTATCTATCTCATATCTATCTCATATCTATCTATCTATCTATCTATCTATCTCATATCTATCTATCTATCTATCTCATATCTATATCATATCTATCTATCTCATATCTATCTATCTATCTATCTATCTCATATCTAGCTATCTATCTTTCTAACTATCTATCTATCTCATATCTATCTATCTATCTATCTATCTAACTATCTCTCTATCTCATATCTATCTATCTATCTCATATCTATTTATCTATCTATCTAACTATCTATCTATCTCATATCTATCTATCTATCTATCTATCTATCTATCTATTTATCTCACTCATGTCTATCTATCTCATATTGATCTATCTATCTATCTCATATCGATCTATCTATCTATCAATCTATCTCATATCTATCTATCTATCTCACATCTACCTATCTACCTACCTTTCTATATAAAAAATAGTTACAGATTTTGTCACCAGGCGGTGCTGTTGCAGTACAATTCATTTGAATAGTGTTAATGTTCTTAATTTGTTCCCACCATTGAAGTAAACAGCAGTTGCAATTTGAATAATTGCATTCTCTATAAAAGAAGGTAACATGTCAGTTGAAATAGCCAGCACGTGACATCTAATGATGTTTTTCAGATCTGGCACTTAGGGCCTTATTCAGACCCGGTCGCAAGCGCTGAGCGCTCGCAACCAGGTCGATGTTTGCCCACTGGGCATGTGCACATCACATGCACGAGACCCGGCTACTGATGGGCGCTCCATCGCTACGGGTCTCGCACCAAAGGGGGCGAGCTGTCGATTGTGATTGACAGCTCGCTCCATTTGGAAGGCAGGCAGGGGGGGTGGCCGGCCAAACTGAGGCGTTCTCTGATGGAATGCTTGCCATTTGGGGGCGGCCCCACTGACATCAGCATTGATGTCAGTGGGGAACTTCCTGCTAGATCAGAGCAAGAAGCTCCCTGGGGCTTGCGCTTGCCGAACCTTAGGGTATCGTCGCAAGCCCCGATGGTCGTGATGGGCCTGACCATCGCGACCATCATACTGTTCGCTCACTAGAGCTGTGGGTGGTAACCCACAGCTTAGCTAGCAACCAGGAGGCCGCACTTCACACCACAAGCGGCCGCCCTCATTCAGAGCGACTGCTTGTATCTAGCGATCGACTCTGAATGAGGGCCTTAGTTCCTAAAAAAAACAGATAATAAAAATTCTCATGGGATGAAGTACGGTGATCGCAGTGGACAAGATGTCTCACAAAATATCAGATTCACATTTGTTATAAACTACATGGCTCAGGGTGGTCTTAAGCTGGTAGGGCAGGAAAAGTTGCATGTTGTTATATCATGTTTTGACAGGTTTCCTAAAACTTGTAGTATTAAATGTAAACACTTGAGGTTTCTGTACTGTTTTATTGTCTTAACACAACACTCTTCAAAATGTAAGGTGCAAAGTGAACAATACTAGTGTTAAGTGTCTTGTAAGATGAGGTCTGTAAGAGCAATTGGACATGGATACTTCAAACATCATGTGGGTGCTTCAAATTTAATAAATCAACTTCTTGAACTTGGGAAGATATTACAATTGAAATTATTTTAAAATTGTATCTAAAACAAATAAGAACAATTTTCCATTAAACTATTTTTGTGAGAACAACTAGATCCCTAAAGGAAAGATTTCTAGAACACAGGCTCAGTTTTATTAACTGATTTTATGAAATATAGCATTTCATAAACATTGTGCTGAGGTACATGACAGAGATCCTAAAGGACTAAAATACTCTACTGATTTGAAGTAATTGAGGCCACAAAAAGGTGACAGCTTACAAAACGTTATGTCTTAAAGAAGCAACAAATTACAGTGTTTTTACCCAGAGGGACTGAATGAAACTTGGGAGTAAAATGATTGGTATAACTATAATTAATCATTAGGAGGCATGTTGCAATAACATAAACCATGCAGTTTGAAATATGAATGTTATTGGAATTTCAAAAATTGTTTTCAATGCTGAGAGAAAAATTTTGCTATTAATTGTAATATGATCAATATAGAGTGAATGAGAACATAAATTAAAAATATATACTGTACATTTTTTTAAATTTTTAATTTAGATATATTAATATTAAACTAAAATAAAATATCATAAAAATTAATAGCATGAATTGCTACTTTAATATCTGTTATTTAATGATATATCCTTTTGGAGAAATCATTCCCCCATTTTTGAAGCAGAATGATTAGAATTTGTAAAATAATTGGGAGTATTTATGCCACGGCTGGTGATTCTCATAAGTTGAAGTTATCTATAAATTCAGTGTGTTTAAAATTCCCGGGGGGACTTAGGGTTAGGCACCCCCCAGGAATGGTTAGGGATCGGCCAGGGGAAGGGGGGGTTAGTATTAGGCACCCACGAGGGGAAGTTAGGGTTAGGCACTCCCCTGGGAGGGTTAGGTTTAGGGTGCAGGGAGGTTAGGTTTAGCCACCCCTGGGGGGAGTTTAGGGTTAGGCACTAGGGGGGGGAGGTTAGGGTTAGGCACTCCTAAGCAAGGGTTAGGGTTAGAGAGGGAGAAGGTTAGGGATAGTATAGTTACTTACCTTGTCAGGATCTTCTCTCTTCTGTCTTCCGGCATCGGTATGACATCCGCTGGGATCACATCCGGCGGTATGTCATACCGGTTCCAACCTATCTATCTATAACACAATAATATTAAAGCTATCAATCTGTCATACTATCTATCGATCGATCTATCTATCAAAACAATCTTTCTAAAACTGGTTAAAACAAGATAAATAAAACCCTTTGGCACAATCCATCACACACAAGACTGAAGTATTTCAATGGTTCAATGCTAAAGATCCCTATTATTCAATTGTCTCTCTTGTATCACATATTACAATAATGGAAAGCAAGAAAAACAATCATGCTATACATTGCTTGGAATAAATGATAAAGTGAAAGCTGAACAATAATGTGTAGAAAATAACATATTCATCTTCCACTTGTACTTTCCAGCAGATAGTGCCTTCCACTATCACACTCTCTCGTTATGGTTGTCGGCTCCCTTGAGGATAACAAAAATGTATTTTATATCTTTTACAGCTTTGGCCTCACTTCTCCTGGATGTATTTTTTAATTTTGATCTCACAATAAAACTCATGAAGACAGGAAAAACATATGCATATACTGTAGCCTTAAAACATGGTTTCCTTTAATAGACAATTAAATGTTCACACTTTACATTTCCATTACAGCATATCAAAATGAATAATGATATACTTCTTCAAGTATCTTGTCTTTAACAGCCCCTTGTTTCACTGATGAATTAGAAGACTCTGGAGAGAAACATTTACCACTTACACCATCACATTTTGAATCAATGCAATCAGTGATACATAGGAATATACAGTATCCCCAGTGATAACTTACTTGTGGTTTATGAGGGTATCCAAAAATGGAATCACAAAGAAATGTATAGAAAACTCATAATACATAAAATATATATTAAATGTGGAATATTTATTGAATATGGATAAAAGAATATAGCGCACCACTCAGTCCAAAGCATATAAAGTTCCCATCTAGGCTTTCCACTGCTGAAAAATAAGTAATTTTATAATGTCCCATCAGTGTCATTGCCAATGGTAGTATGTTTCAAGTGTATTCAGATTTATTATGCATTTCATCAATGTTCCATTTCACTTCCTGGAAGATATCAAGTCCCTTATGTAATTCACTCCATTAAATAATTAAAATTAATATTATAGATAAAAGCAAGAAATCAATAACCAAAAATATGATTTATGGTATATTGTTACAAAAATTAATATAAACAGGAAATCAATAGCTTATTACACATATATATAGTATAAAATTAATACAATTAATACATCACAGTGTCAAATATAATAATACTAAAAGGACAGTGTTTGACCAAAACAAAACATTTAAGTTCAAAACTTCAAATTCATATTAAGGCAATTGGGAGAAATGTATTTTTTGTTATGGATACAATTCATGTCTTGTTGTGCCAATATGGAAACTGCATATGAATGTCTCCAACTGACCACTACAAAAGTTTTAGGTTTTAAGAGTGTTTCCCTATTTATCTCAACAAGTGATTGTTTTCATGCAAAATAATTTTTTTATTTTAACATAATCCATACTCACAAATTGTTCAACAATTCATCCACTTGATTATGAAAAACTCTTTTATTACTGCAATTATGGTTCAGCTTCTCAAATCAGCTCAGTGGCACACTATTTAGTTTATTTTTAGGGTGCACACTAACAACTCCAATAAAACAATTAGTGTCTGTCAGCATATTAAAGCACTTCAATAACAGTGAGTACAGTGTTAGAATCATTCCTATTTATTGAGTTGCAATGTTGTCCTATCACTCCTAAACTAAATATAAATAAAATGTCATCAATAAACCAATACCACAACACCAGGTTTGTCCTACTGAGATTGTTGTTTCAAATTCTATTTTCCTTTTCATATATCAAAAATAAATTAGATAGGCATTAACTTGGTATCCATAACTGTACTGACCTGTTGGATATAATATTTGACTTTATGTATGTAGAAATATGTATATTTAAAAAAAAACCAAATCAATAACATTCTTTACTTTCTTTATTTATAATTTCAATTTCTACTCTAAGATAAAAGATTATAAAATGCCTTTCAGGTATCTTTCAGATTTAAATATTGCATATAATGAATTGACATTGGCTGAATCCAAACCATAACCAATAAATATCACTTCAAATATTTAAAACATTTCCTGTGTCATTCATATATGCAAAATGGAAGACATTATAACCATAATCTAAAGGGTATAGGTGACCAACCCCAATCAGACCTTTATAAACACATCTATACCGTACCTGTTCAACACCTCCAGATGGGATGCTGACCCCCACAAAACAATACAAGACAACAAACAACTGGAGATAGCACTGGTAATAGGCAATGGATTTGATAAATAAACAACAACAAGTATTAATAAACAGTCAAAATTACATCATGAATCCAGGAAAAGTAATAAGTTTTCAACAAATAAAAAGAACCAGTCAGTACACACAAAAATTCCTTTAAAATTAGTAAATGTCAATGGTTAACTCAACCAGACTGCCTATAAATTTAATTTTTTTTGTAGTAAAAATATGAAGCATCCAGAGAACACTGAGGTTAGTTGTCAACTGAAGAGAATACAGTAGGTTAAAAGGCAGAAATAAAAATGTCATTGGTTGCAGCCAGGATATATATATATATATATATACAGTCAGCTCCATTAATATTGGGACATTGACAGAATTTTCAGATTTTGGCCTCTATTCACCACCACAATGGTTTTGAAATGAAACAAACAAGATGTGCTTTACCTGCAGACTTTCAGGTTTAATTTGAGGGTAATTACATCCAAATTCAATATGTGCCTCCAACTTTTTAAGGGGCTAAAAGTAATGGAACTATCAACTCAAAAGCTATTTCATGGACAGGTGTGGGCTATTCCCTCGTTATTTCATTATCAATTAAGCAGGTAAAAGGTCTGGAGTTGATTCTAGGTGTGACATTTGCATTTGGAATCAGTTGCTGTCAACTCTCAATATGAGATCCAAAGAGCTGTCACTATCAGTGAAGCAAGCCATCATTAGGCTGAAAAATCAAAACAAACCCATCAGAGAGATAGCAAAAACATTAGGTGTGGCCAAATCAACTGTTTGGAACATTCTTAAAAAGAAAGAATGCACCGGAGAGCTCAGCAACACCAAAAGACCCGGAAGACCACGGAAAACAACTGTGGTGGATGACAAAAGAATTATTTCCCTGGTGAAGAAAAATCCCTTCACAACAGTTGGCCAAATCAAGAACACTCTCCAGGAGGTAGATGTATATGTGTCAAAGTCAACAATCAAGAGAAGACTTCACAAGAGTGAATATAGAGGGTTCACCACAAGATGCAAACCATTGGTGAGCCACAAAAACAGGAAGACCAGATTAGAGTTTGCCAAACAACATCTAAAAAAGCCATTACAGTTCTGGAACAACATCCTATTGACAGATGAGACAAAGATCAACCTGTACCAGAGTGATGGGAAGAGAAGAGAAGGAAAGGAACTGCTCATGATCCAAAACATACCACCTCATCAGTGAAGCATGGTGGTGGTAGTGTCATGGCGTGGGCATGTATGGCTGCCAATGGAACTGGTTCCCTTGTATTTATTGATGATGTGACTGCTGACAAAAGCAGCAGAATGAATTCTGAATTGTTTCGGGCAATATTATATGCTCATATTCAGTCAAATGCTTCAGAACTCATTGGACAGCGCTTCACAGTGCAGATGGACAATGACCATAAGCATACTGCAAAAGCAACCAAAGAGTTTTTTAAGACTAAAAAGTGGACTGTTATGCAATGGCCAAGTCAATCCCCTGACCTGAATCCAATTGAGCATGCATTTCACTTGATGAAGACAAAACTGAAGGGAAAATGCCCCAAGAACAAGCAGGAACTGAAGACATTTGCAGTAGAGGCCTGGCAGAGCATCACCAGGGATGAAACCCAGCATCTGGTGATGTCTATGCATTCCAGACTTCAGGCTGTAATTGCCTGCAAAGGATTTGCAACAAAGTATTAAAAAGTGAAAGTTAGATTTAGGATTGTTTAGTTTGTCCCATTACTTTTGGCCCCTTAAAAAGTGGGAGGCACATATAGAAACCGTTGTAATTCCAACACCATTCACCTGATTTGGATGTAATTACCCTCAAATGAAATCTGAAAGTCTGCAGTTAAATCACATCTTGTTTGTTTCATTTCAAAGCCATTGTGGTGGTGAATAGAGGACAAAATATGAAAATTCTGTCAATGTCCCAATATTTATGGACCTGACTGTATATATATATATATATATATATATATCATAAAAAGCAGGAGCTGAATGCCAGTCCTATAGAATCTTTTAAATGGAATTGGGTACTATCCACATTAAATTAATGGGCTGACAACATTGGTGATGATAGAGTTACAAAGTAGGTAATAGACAAGGCTCATGTGGGACAGTAAGGTAATAGCACCACTGCTGAGCACCAGCCACAGAATTTCCCTTAGGAGCTATGAGCCCTGACTATTACATACTTTGCATCTTGTATGTATGTCAAGTCCAGGGTCTGTATCATCAAGTGCAGACTTCCTGGACCTGACAGAGGGTTTCTGATGGCAAGGCTGAGTAAGCTTTGGCTTATGCAGATCAATGGTCATGATGGTAATGATATTAATCTGAAGCAGCAATTACGGATGCTGCACTCACATCACACATACATGCAGGAGGTGTCATTTGCAGTTCAGTTGGATTGTATTGCATAGCCTCTTCCCTGCCACTGTACAACCCCATATATATTGGAATCAGGCCCAATATAAGAAAATAATTGAAAATCTGCTTGTTAGTCACAACTGTGACTCCTCTTATGAAGTCAATCTGACAAAATGCCTTGGTTGACCTCTCGAATCCTGCTTTTTGTCTGGCAAAGGCTTTAGAAGCTTTTAGGCTGGTTAGCTGGAGGACTGGAAGTGGAGTTCTATTAATTTCAGCCTTTGACAGATGTTGAATGTATCAAGATTCTCATGACTTAAACTCTCATCCAGATGTTTTCCCATTTTGAAGATAAAACTCGACCAATGTGAGAGGTTACTGCTAAACTCTCACATTTTCTAATCTCTCACCCTATTACATTTGGACCCATATGTTGACATCTGTAAATTATTGACATGGTGTTAGGGCTAGCATTAGCAGTAGGCTTGAGCTAAAAACTACTTGTTGACTTTTTGTCTGTGTCAAGATGAAGAATATCAACATAATAAATGTGGACAAAATATACTGATCCCAACTGAAAGAGCTGGCACAATTTTGCTATTTGTTTTAGGGCAAACCCAGGTTTATTTGCCTTAAAACAGATATACAGAAAACATGGTTCAACTTTAAGCTTATATAGATCAGGCAATGCTCCATAGTTGAGCAGTTACATGCTTCCAAGAGGCCTATTATAACTTTTTTTTTTTACATCAATACATTTTTATTGAATATAATTTTGAACATATTTTTAGAGGTATAGATAAAATTGAAGGGAAAAATAACATGGGAATAAAAGTAACAAAAAAAAGTAACAGGACATCCATAGACAGCAAACAAGTATTAAATCCGTGAATATAAAAATAGTAAGTAAATTAGAAAGCTGAATCCACCTGTGGGAGCTCATTTAAATTAAAAGGGGTTGAGGGACTCCATGAGCCTGGGTGTGTAGGAGGTGCACCCTTTCCTTCTATCACATATAAGTGCCAAGTGCCATTTTACAAAAGGAGAGGAAGCAGCCATAAAATAAGTGACCTCTCTCGGCTCCATTTCAAAAACGAAATTGTGTTTTCGCTATAACTTTGGCGAATGGAGGAGGGGAAGAGCATTTTCAATGTTGAACTATAGTAGCCCTAGCAGATACTAAAATATGACCAAGGATATAATGGTCAGGTTCAGGGACAGAAATGAGATACCAATGTAGAGAGGGGTCTAGAGGTAGGGTGAGACTGAGAACATCTTGTATAAGAATAAATACTTCTTTCCAAAAAGAACGTAAAATAGGGCAGTCCCAAAAATCATGGAAGATATTACCTTCAGAGTGACAAAGGCCCCAACAAAATTTCTAAACTGTGGGCCAAATTTTTTGCAGTCGAGAGGGGGTCAGATATAATCTGTATAGTAGTTTAACATGCATTTCAGTATGGTTAGTGCATTTAGATAGAGAAAAATAAAAAGATGAATAGTCTCCCATTGTTTAAGGGTGAAAGAACATTGAAGGTCTGTTTCCCACTGAAGCTGAACAGAAGATTTGTTTAGCAAATCTTTAGGAGACAATAGGGATACCAATAGGATATAGCACCACAGGAGTAGGCTTTAGATAATTTACTCAAAATTTGATTCAGCAGTATCTGAAATATAGTAGGATCAGTGTTCATCAGAGCAAACCAATGTGTAAGTTGGAGACTGTAAAACCATGCTGGTCAGTATATGAGAAAATAGAGGATGAGGAAAAAAAATCTGCGAGGGACACAATACCCAAATGCAGCCAGTAGAACATATTAAGGCTGGTCAATGCTTTGTCCAATGCTTGAAGGGAAACATTCCTAGTGAGAGGGGTAAAATCAAAATGAATTGGGAGATTAAGATCCCAAACTTTTAAGGTATCAAGAACCGCTTTAGGGAATAAAGAGAGTTGTGGTCTAAGTTGTTGGGGCAACCAAAGGAGGTCTGAAAGGGGGAATACCAGAAGGAGGGTGTGTTCCAGGTCTACCCAGGGTTTGATGTGATCGGGAAGAAACCAATCACATACCTGGGAAAGCAGCGCTGCTTCATGATATCTAGACAAATCGGGTAGATTGAGGCCTCCCTGTGGTTTAGAAGGAACCAAACGGCTATAGAAGATAATAATTTACGGGAAATAGCATATTGGAGCGCTCAAAATAGATACATCAATTTAGGCAATAATATCATCTTAAACGCCACTAAACAGCACAACCAGGAGACCTCATGATTCATCTAGGCAGAAGTTAAAGATGACAATTGAGTCAACAAAGGAACATAATTTACATTAAAAACATTGTGAACAGTAGAGGGGATAGCAATTCCGAAATAAGATACAGAGAAATCTTTGCAGATAAAAGGGAAATGTCCTTTCAAGGTACGTCGAGTCAAAGGAGGTATATTAATGGGTAGAGCTTTGGTTTTCGTAGCATTTAGTTTATAATAAGAAGCCACACTAAAGTTATCCAAAATAATATAAAGGGGTATCAACAAGGTCCCAAGGTCGGTTACAAATAATAAAACATCATCTGCAAAGAGGCATAATTTGTGAGAGGTATCATAAATTGAGAGCCCATGAATTCAGATGATTGACAGATTTTTTGGGCCAGGGGTTCTATGTCCAACACAAATATTAATGGGGAAAAGGGGGCATCCCTGTCTGGTGCCATTAGAAAATCAAAAAGGGGGAGGAGAGAAACCAATTGATAAAAACTTGGGCCGAGGGGCCTGAATAGAGTGAATTAATGGATCTAAGAATGTCACTCTGGAGTCCAAATCTGGATAACACTCAGCGCATATGGGGTCCTGATTCAGTAAGGATTGTAGTAGCAAAGACGCCTAGCCATTGGTCGATTAATTTGCATTGCGCATATATCGATCGCAGTGCGCTTGCGTGAACTAGCAATTGCAATGGGAAATGTGCTTGCAGAGGCTACGCAGACCCAGAGCACATTGATTGACAGGAAGTGCCATTTGTGGGTGGTGATGGGGGGTGGTCAGGTGAACGCTGGCGTGCCAGTATGTTGCAACGCTGTTGCAGGGGTGTTCATAAATGATCCATTGCAATTCTGTACGCAGCATGAGGGCTCATAGCGTGTGCTGAAGTTAGTCATTCCTGAGCGAGTTCTTACCTGTCTTAACTGTGCATATGGGTCCGATGTTACCGATTATTTAGCTATGTTGCCCAAGTATACAGATGTGTGTAAGAGGAAGTTGGCGTCCTTATGGTAAGCAGTGATTGCAATGCGATTAGAACCAATTGCATTTCACCACTAATATTAGCAACTGCAAGCGTGAGTTCTAGCAGAATAGCGATCCTTGCTGAATCAGGCCCATAGTCCCAATGAAGTCTATTGAATGCTTTTTCAGCATCAAAAGAGAGAAAGAGAAATTGTGTTTTATTATAGGACACCCATTCAACTAGATCCAGAACTCTATGGGTATTGTCAGGAGCCTGAAGTCCGAGAACAAAACCCACCTGGTCAGGGTGTATTAATTGTGGAAGTAAAGGGTTCAGACAATTATCTATTAATTTGGCATAGATTTTCACTTCTGTATTAAGGAGTGCTACAGGTCTATAGTTTATACACTCAGAGGGGTCCTTGTCAGGTTTCAGAATAGTCACTATTTGGGCCTCCACCATTTTTGTCGGAAAAGAGCCGATGTTAGAAACCTCTTTAAATAATTGTAGGAAAATCTGGGAAAGGACCTCAGTAAATGAGGAGTGAAAGGAATTATTAAAACCATCAGGGCGTTACCCTTAGGTAACTGCTGAACTACTACCTGTATTTCCTCCAAAGACCAAGGGGTTTCAAGGACGTCAGACTATCAGCGTCTAAAGAAGGGAGAGATAAACTGTCTAAAAAAGAAGAGACGTCAGACTAGGTTTGAGGAATGGAGGAGTCGTCACGTAAATGATATAATTTTGCATAATAGTCCAAAAATAAATTAGCTATATCAAGGGGATTAAATAATTTCGAACTAGAGGGAGTAAGGAGAGATTTAATTCTATTACGTGCTTGGCGACCATGAAGTTTGTATGCTAGAAGACGGGAAGCCTTACTACTGGCAGTATAAGATTTATGGTGGAGGCGAGCAAGACCTGAAGGCATGTGTGACATAAAAAGTTTCTGAAGCTGTTGTCGCACTTCTTGGAGTTGTTTACCCTAGTAGGGTGGATCTGATTCTGGGACTCCAAAGACCATTGAGTGGAATCTAAATCACTCTGTGTTTTTTGGGAGCAAGCTTTAAGCTGAGCCCCCTTCTGGGTAAAGGTGCCATGGAGGAGCACACCAATATGTGATGATAGAATTATCATCAGGAGAATTAATCTGTGTATACAGCATAAGGCAATCATTAAGGGCCTTTAGGGTCTCCGGATCATTTAATTGGTAGTCAGGGAAATGTCAAGGATGTGCAGGTGAAAAGTGACGGCCTGTATCCCATGTCCATAAGACAGGTGCATGGTCAGACCAAGTATTAAGGAGAATTTTAACTTTTAGACAATAAATAGACAAATCACTAAGGATTGTAAAAAAGGCAGTATTTTAAGGGGGATCACCACTGACTGGAATCAGTATATCCCTTGAGAAGAACACAAGTCCAGTTCCTGTGTGCAATTAGGAGTTGGTCAAATAGCCAAAAATAAGTCTATAATTTCAAAAAGGACAATACCTTCTTCCAGTCTTGCGGTGTAGAGTCCCCCTTAAATGAACCTTCCCTCTGGCCGATGCATTTTGAGAATACTATTCTATTTTTCAAGGCATGAGGGTATAGTTCACAGGCTGAGTATATATAGAGTGTCCAAGTAAACATGTCGGTACTTCCGGTTGTGGCCCGTGGACCAGAAGTGGTGGTTGTTACATACGGTTTCTTCTGCTGCTCAAACAAATACTATTGGGTACCTCTATCCCACCAAGCGCTCCTCAACACAGAGCTCAATGTCAGCCTCATGTTTAAAGAAGCCAGGATCCAGAGCCAGGGGTACCCACCATGTTTAATTGGATACACTATATATACTGTGAACTTGAAAAAGAGAATAGTATTCTCGAAGTGCATCTGCCAGAGGGAAGGTCCATTTAAGGGGGACTACACAGCAAGACTGGAAGAAATATTTCACTATCCCTGTAATATATTTTTTTCTTTTGATTTTAATATTTCACTTAACAAGATGTCTTTATTTTCCTTTTATTCAATAGTATTAAAAGTTATGTTTTAATCAATCAATACTCTCACATTTCTGCACCACGCTGTACAATTTATTTTTCCTTTTTCTGTCTTTAGAATTTGGCACATATCATTTTTAATATCATCATTAAGAGCTTCCATATTCCTTTCAGTGTTGCTCATTCACTGATGGAACTCCACCATGAATTCAAGAACAGGGTGAGAACCCTGATGGAACTCCACAATGAATTCAAGAACAGAGTGAGAACCCTGATGGAACTCCACCATGAATTCAAGAACAGAGTGAGAACCCTGCTGTTAATTCACCAGTTTGGACTCAGCAGTCATGTACATAATTCATTAGAGTTTGATTAGAACTTTCTAAGCGCCTCTTAAATTTATGAAATATATCCAAGAATTTTTTGTAACATACTGGTAATGAGATTTCTTTGGAAATTCCCTATGTACAGAGCGCACTAGAGTAGTGTTAGATCTCAGAGTGGCTAGCTGTTATGAACCGCCACCATGGCTCATCTCTATTGCAGGTCCCGGCTGTTATCAAGTGACCGGGAAGCTGCATCATTCTGGCCACACTACCTGATGGTCCCAAGGGTTACTAGACAACTCAGACTCCAGGCGGCCATGGGAGATCCTGGTCTGAGCTGTTACCTAGCAGCCAGGATGCTGGTGGTATGTGCAGCTTTCCAGGTGCATCAATTCTGGTAATTATGGGACTGGTCTCTGTGGCTGCCTCTCATTGGTCAGTGGTGTACACACAGTGATACCTTAGAAATGAATAGTGGGGTCTGAACAGCATTGCATAAAACTCAACTACAAGTCTCAGCACAGAAAGAGGTGTCCTTTTTTTACAAACTGATCATGTGTTTTCTGCAGCACACTTGCTGCAATGTTGGTACTGTTGTGCCACTAGGAGTTAGTACAACATGTAGCTAATTGGTACACATCAGTAATGCCGGTCACTGCAGCACTGTAGACAGTGGTGTGCAGCACACAGTGATTGCATGCCTCAAATATTAGTAGCGGGGTCTGAGCAGCGTTGTAAAAAATCATCACTCAACCACAAGTTTCAGCACAGAAAGAGGGGTCTTTTAATTACAAACTGACCACATGTCTTCTGCAGCATCGCCGCCACAGCTCATCTCTTTTGCGGGTCCTGGCCATTACCAGGCAACCAGGATACCGTGTCATTCTGCCCAAACTGCCCAATGGTCTGGAAGGTTGCTGGGCAACTGGGCCATGTGGGATCCAGGTTCCAGCTGTTACTTAGCAGCTGGGATACTGGTTGTATGTAAAGCCTCCCCGCTGCATCAATTCTGGTCATTAGGGGGGGTCTCTTTGGTTGCCTCTCATTTGTCCCTTTCCATGTTAAAATGTAGTCAGCCATACACCTTTGCCAGTTATAGCTTTATGCTTTGGTGTCAAGCTGCCTGGTCCTGTACCTGGTATCTTTAGTCCTAATATCTCCTTTAGTGTGCTTATGCCATGCCCACAGTGCCTAGTGACCTCAGATTTATATTTGGAACCTTGTCCCTGCCTTTGATTTGGCTGCACTTACCATCTGCAAACTACCACATCATTAGTCCTGCTCTGTGGTTAAACCCTGCTGCTTTAAATGGATATTTCTCCTAGATAGTGTTGATCCCCAAGGGATGAATGAATTTAATCAGTTTTCAGCTTTTCTTTGAGTTATCCAGAGACACTTAAGATACAAGTATTGAATAGGATATCCTTATCAAATGAAATTATGACATCCATTAGATATAATGACATTATTAGAGGTTACTACAAGAAAGATATATTTTTTATTTTGAACAATGTTTTATTATTATATAATTTTTGTATATAATTATTATATGATACAAAATAGGGACATTCTGTCCCAAACATGTCTGACTATTGTTTAATATACATATCATATTATTCACATTATATGTATCCTATACACTGCTTTAGGAGTGTATCACAGATATTTTATTTTTATTTATTTTTGTAGTTGTGTGTATATACATATGTGTATATAAGTATATAATAATTGTGTTTAATATATATTATATTTGCATTTATATTTATTTCACTTTACTATAATATTTAATAATAGTTAATTTGGTCTGTTATCCTAGTTTATTTATGATATACTATAATTTGTTTTTCACTGTTTTTCACTTTTCACCTTACCTATCATTCAAAATAACACCAGTAAAATTTGTATTATTCTAATTTCACTTCAATTGTTTGTTTTATGTAATTATCTTAAGTTATTATATTTTATATTTTTTTATATATTTTTTTTATTTTATTACAAATATATATCACATTACACAATCTAATTTAAATATTCATATTAACATGGTTATATAAGGAGGTACACATTATTGATGCACCTTTATATTATATTTAGTACTAGTATTAATTATTTATATAATTAAATTCACTTTTTCCCCCTTTTTTTCACACCAGGTTCAATTTGTACACTTTGTATTATTTATAGATATATCATGAGAGACTAGGTTTTACTGTAAATAAAATGAAATTATAAAAATTTCAATATTTTTTCATTATTTATCATATTTTAATTTTTTTTTATTTATTAATATTTATTATTTAATATATATACAATGGAGTAATAATATAATTTTAATCACAAATTATGATTGCTTTCATTATTTAGTAGAAATAGGATACATTGATATATACAAAATGTGATAAATAAATAGTGACATGGATTAATTTATGAGATTTATAGTAGAAATCATTTAATAAAATTATGTAGAATAAAATTAATTATGACATTAACTATTGGAGATGAATAGGAATCTAATGAATACATAATCACTATTTCATTTGATAATTAAGTCTGGTTTTTGAGACAAACTGTCAATCCAAATGATTGACAGAATTTTTATCCAATGAGAATCAACTACATGATATAAAAGGTAGCGGAAGTATAGATTCGGGTTAGAGCCTTGAGAAAGCCTATGGTGAAACGGCCGTTGGCGTCCTAACGGCTGCTATAAATAAAATATGTGATCATTTACTATTTAACAATATATGTTATGCTGAAAACGTTGAAGCGCATATGATTGAAATCAATGTAATAAATGATGTATGTGACCGTGATAGGGACAAATTAATATAAGTGAATTATCGCACAGCGTGATTTCATGTTAACACAGGCAGCAAGCGGGATAGTTTACCCTGTTGTTACAATACGTGACTGTGATGGGGAATAGCGTATGCAAGAGAACCACGGAGTAGTGCCAGCAAAACTGCACGAAGAGTGTGTGTGATACTTTATTTTGCCGTCCAGACACGTGTCTTATTAATAGAGAACTGCGAGTATAAGAGAACCATTGAGCAGCGTGAGTCTAAGTTATTATAACACAGGCAGTAAGCGGTACATTTTACCTTACTGTCAGAATATATGTTTGTGATGAGATATAATTCATGTCAGAAAATCTCTGAACAGTATAATTAATATAATATATACTGTGAGTGGAACATCTCACCTTGCCATTTAGACAGGTGTCTTAGTTCAGCACATACTACCGAGACAATTACTAGCTAGTATAGGAGATCACGTAGTGAGCAGCAGCATAACAACCCCATTACATATTACAAATTATAATTAAACATCCTGTTGATTAATGTCTGAAATCAAAGATAAAGCATTGAACAGCGATATTAATAAATAAGAGGCTGAAAGCGGGACATTGCCTCTCTTTCCCTATAATTTAATTCATATGTGCTGTGCTCGTACAACAGCCTTGAAACTTGTCACGTAGATAGGCAATAGATAAAATATCATTGGTTTGATAAAAGAAATCTACTGTCAATAAAGACCAATAGGACACATAGTGAATGTGTTAAACATTGTATCAGTTTATTTGGAAACATGTCTGTTATATAAATACAGCACTTTAATGTGACAATTTAACTTCAACCATCAGCATAACTAAAATATATAACTACAACAGCATTTGAGCCTACAATTGAGATCTACATATGAAATAGCAGCTGTTATATTTTAAATACACTTTTATCTTGACTTTTCACTTACTGCATTTTAATATTTCACCGATTCTCATTTTTATTACATATCAATAAAAGTATAAGTTTTAAAATAGCTGGTTCAGAGTGCACCAAATAGGATGCTTTCTTTTTTCTTGAATAAAATTGACCTTACAAAGCTAATCTAACATGTACTCTCTTTTTTCTTCATACAGTAACATGGCTGTGCTAAAATTTGGAACATTAAGTGTAGGAGGGATTAACTCTCTGGCAAAGTGCAGGAAAGTATTTCTACACCTATCTAAACAAGGTATTGATATAGCATTTCTTCAGGAACACATCTAGTCTCAGCAGAAACAAAAAAGCTCCAATGGTCATTAATTGCTGCAGCATCGTATACCTCTAAGTCTAGAGGAGTGGCTATTTTAGCGAAAAAACATTTAGGTGCTGAGGTGCTGGCTGTGAATGGCGACCCGAAAGGCCGCTATGTGTTTGCTGAGGTACTTCTTAATGGTACTAAATATCATTTATGTAATATCTATGCCCATAATGTGTATCAAAAGACATTTTGTTGTGACCTTTTAGCAAAGTTACTTACCTTCGATCCCCCATATTTAATATTATGTGTTGATTTTAATTCATTTCTTCCCCTTATTTAGATCATTCACATCCATCTAATAAATTATCTCCCCTTCCAAAGTTGGGTATTGCTCTCTTAGCAAAAAGACCTCAACTCATAGACATCTGGAGAGCCCTTCATCCAATACAAAAAAGATATTACATGTCTTTCTGCGGCACATACTTTGTCCAGACTTGATTAAACCCTTCTTTCAAGGTTTTTATTCCCCAAAGTGTTAAAATCTTGTATCGAGCCTATATCCCTCTCAGACCACACTTTGGTTTGGTTTGAACTTCAAGCTGGCGCGGATAAAGGTCCAAACAGACTATGGAGATTTCTGACTAATAGTACCTATTAGAAATATTACAATTGAAATTACCAATGTGGGTCCCAGTGCACCCATTAAAACTGCTTACTTTTCTTCTTTGTATATGTGAATTCAATTGTTAATGTCCGGAGGGTCTTGTCAGCCATACAACACTCTAAATATACTTCTGGAGATGCTAACAAGGTAATTTTAGCCTTAGACGCAGAGAAGGCTTTTGACCTTATCCTTTGGTCACACCTCTTTAATACTTGAAAAAATTTTGTCTTTCATCCTTTATAGATTCTCTACGCACATTTTATACTTTATTATTATTATTATAATTTATTTATATGGCGCCACAAGTGTTCTGCAGCACCTTACAAAGTACTGTACATAACCAAAAAAGTGACTTATAGTACAATACAATACAGTACAATGCAGGACAAGGATATGGATAATTTCCATTGATACCTTGGTGACCATAACACCCAAATAAGCAACCAAGTGTTAGGTGTCCTAGTGGTGGGTGAGAAGTAGATGAAAATAAAGTAAGGAGAAGCACAAGAGGGTAGAGGGCCCTTCTCTCAAGAGCTTACATTCTCAAGGGGAGGGGCAGACATACAGGCATGATACAGATGGGGAAGACAGGGAGGAGGGAGCATGTAGCAGCAAGTTAGGATGAGAGCTGGAAAGCATTGAGGAAGTAGTGAGTTTTGAGAGCCCGTTTGAAGGATTTTAGAGATTTGGAGAGTCTGATTGTGAGAGAGAGAGAGTTCCAGAGGTGGGGAGCAGCACGGGCAGTCTTAGAGGCGGGAGAGGGAGTAAGTAATCAGTTGGCAGGAGAGGCGGCGTATATTTGTTGAACGAAGAGGGCAGACAGGAGATTGAAGGGAGATGAGGTTAATGATGTAAATGGGAGAGGAGTGTGTGAGGGCTTTGAAAGCGAGTGTGAGAACCTTGAATTGGGTTCTGAAGGGGAAGGGGAGCCAGTGGATGGCTTGTAAGTATCCTGCAATGGACATCTCATATCCCCATTTTTAATTTGTAGAGGCACTAGACAGCAGGGCCATAACTAGGGTAGTGCGACCAGTTCCATGGCACAGGTCACCACAGGGCAGGGGGCGCTATTTGGGCATGTCTATTTCCCATTTATTATCATTCTCACTTGTAGCTTCCTCTTCTTTAATCCCCAGCATATCCTGGCCTCCCCTATCTCTTTGCTGGCACTTCCCTATGAGGCTATGTCCCTTTTTCAGATGCACTATTATACAGTCAGGTGCATAAATATTGGGACATTGACAGAATTTTCATATTTTGGCCTCTATTCACCACCACAATGGCTTTGAAATGAAACAAACAAGATGTGCTTTACCTGCAGACTTTCAGATTTAATTTGAGGGTAATTACATCCAAATCAGGTGAACGGTGTAGGAATTACAGCGGTTTCTATATGTGCCTCCCAGAGGGAACTCTGGTATGTGGCCTGTATGTCAAAATGCTGGGGAAACCTTTTAGGAGTAGAAGACCACAGAGAACCAACGGAATGCCCAAACATCAGCCAAGTATGGCGAGCAGCCCGGACGGACCTTTGTGCTACCCTGAGTGGGCAACGGAGAGGTACTGTACAAAAGTAATTTTAATAGTGCAGATTGTGACAACACTCTTTTTTTTCTATCACACCTGAGCAGCTCATTTGCTGCAGTCACGGAGCTTGTTAATTCTTTTGGCCCTGTAGCAGGTCACAAGGTCAATGTACCTAAATCAGAAACCCTGCTTGTAAGTGAACCCCCTTTGCAATCAATGGAGAATCTAAGTATTCCCCTTTCAAAATTTCCCTTTCTCAAATTAAATATCTTGGAGTTCATATAGGAGAAGATCTCTCTACTCTCTATAAAATAAATAATTCTCCTGTTATAGCTAAACTCCCCCTCTTACTTGATAATTGGAGAGCTTTATCTCACTCACTCTGGAGATTGGCAGTCATCAAAAGCATTATCTTTCCATAAATATTTTACTATATTCAGATGCTCCTAGTCTCCTCAACGCATAGAGATTAGGGACCTCATTCAGAGTCGGTCGAAGCGGCCGCACGGTCGTACGCCACCGATGTTCGCTATACTGTGCATGCATAAAGTTCGCAATGCGCGTGCGCAAACTAGCCACTACGATCTGAAATTTCTCTCTCCTTGAACACAGCCAGGTCGGTAGTTTGAGTGACAGATTGAGGCATTTGTGGGAGTGGAGATCTGAACGCAGGCATGCCTAATTATGCGAACGGCGTTTTATGGGAGTGCATACAAAGTAGCGTCATGGCACATGTGACATGGGAGGTTTTTACACTGACATAATCGTAGAGCTTAAGAGAGGGTATGGTCAACCTTAAGCTCTATGACCAGTTCCGATGGTTCCCGATGGTCTCGATTAATCTTTATATGCCCGGAGATGACGTGTAATGCGTACGAGAAGGGGGCGTATTTTTTTGTCTTCCGGCCGCTTCCTCCCCTTGGTTGGCCAGCTACCGATCCGAACTTAGGGACACAACTTGCGAGGGAATCATTTGCATATCCGGCCCCTTTTCCCGTACGACCGTGCGGTGGCTTCGACCGACTCTGAATGAGGTCCTAGGTGTGTGCACTGGCCACTTTTCATGTTTTGGTTTTGGATATTTCTTTGTGTTTTGGATCTGGATTGGTTTTGCCAAAACCACCCTTCTGTGTTTTGTGTTTTGGATCTGTATTTATTTGGAAAAAAGCATAAAAACAGCTCAAATCACAGAATTTTTTTTTTTTCCTACGCTATTATTAACCTCAATAACATTCATTTCTACTCATTTCCACTCTATTCTGAACTCCTCACAATATTGTTTTTAGGCCAAAAGGTTGCACTGAGGTAGCTGGATGACTATGCTAAGTGACAAAAGTGGGCAGCACAAACACGTGGCCCATCTAGGAGTGGCACTGCAGTGGCAGACAGGATGGCAGTTTGAAAAACTAGGCCACAAAGAGTACATAATGCAGAGAACAAAAAGAGGTCCAAGATGGAATTGTCCTTGGGCCCTCCCACCCACCCTTATGTTGTATAAACAGGACATGCACACTTTAACAAACCAATCATTTCAGCGCCAGGGTCTGCCACACAACTGTGGCAGAAATGATTGGTTTGTTTGGGCTCCCACAAAACAAGCTGGCAATTAATCTGTCCCTGCAAAAACTGGCTCTACAAAGGCAAGATGTTATCATCATCCTCATCTACCGATTCCTCACCCTTGTCAGCGTTGTGTACATACTCATCCTCACAGAGTATTAATTGATCCCCACTGGAATCCACCACCACAGGTCCCTCTGGAGGCTGGTCTTCCTGGAAAAATTGATAATTAATTTTGATGAACATCATCTTCTCCATGTTTGTGGAAGCAACCTCCTATGCCTTTCGCTGACAAGGTTCCCAGCTGCACTAAAACTCTTTCGGAGTACACACTGGAGGGGGGGCAACTTAGGTAAAACATAGCCGGTTTGTACAGGGGCCTCCAAATTGCCTATTTTTCCTGCCAGTACAGGTACAGACTGTGTGACATGCCTACTTGGATGCTGTCACCGATGTAATCTTTCACCATTCTGTCAATGGTGACAGTATCATATGCAGTGACAGTAGACATGTCAGAAATTGTTGGCAGGTCCTTTAGTCTGGACCAGATGTCCAAACTTGGTCCTGTCTGCCCTGCATCACCGTCAGCGGATTGCTTAGGATATCTAAGTTGTTTCCTGGCAGTACCAGTTGTGGGAGAAAATGAAGGCGGTGTTGACATGTCACATTCCACTTCAGCTGACAGTGTTTTCACCAGCAGGTCCTTGCACCTCTGCAGGCTTGTCTCCGCTGGAAAGAGAGACACCATGTAGGCTTTAAACCTAGTATCGAGCATGGTGGCCAAAGTGTAGTGGTCTTATTTCAACAGATTGACTGCCCTCGAATCCTGGGAAAGCAAATGAAGGGCTTCATCTGCATTCGGTAGTGGTAGCGGCAGCCCGACAGAGAAGGAAATTCAGATCATCCTAAAGGTAAGTATAAACTAAGCTAATTCTACCCCCAACCCTAACTCTCTTTTAGGGTGTCTAACCCTAACCTCCCCCCTGTGCCTAACCCTAATCCCCCCTCTAAGTGCCAAAACCTATCCGGCCTTCCCCGCCTCCTAAACCTAAGTCCCCTGGGGGTGCCTCACCCTAACACCCCCTTCCCCTAGCCTGACCCTAACCTCCAGGGGGGTGCCTAACCCTAAGTCCCCCCCGGGAGACCTAAACCTAACCCCCCCATGGCTGTCCACGCTCGGCACCCTGTATCCCTTTGATCAGGATGCCGGGTACTGGTTTCCCGGCATCGGTGAAATGACAGGCATCTAGATTTAGACGTCTGCCATTTAGCCCTCGCCGGGATTAAGCAGTCGGGAAGCTGGTGATCGGCATTGCGTCCACCGGCTTCCCGAACATATACCCTTCATCCACAAGTCCCACATACTGAGCAGAATCGCTCTGTCTCAGCTCCTCCTTCACTTTCTCCAGCTGCTTCTGCAAAAGCCTGATGAGGGGAATTACCTAACTCAAGCTGGCAGTGTCTGAACTGACTTCACGTGTGACAAGTTCGAAGGGCTGGAGAACCTTGCACAACACAGAAATCATTCTCCACTGCACTTGAGTCAGGTGCATACCCCCTGCTTTGCCTATGTCATAGGTGGATGTATAAGCTTGAATGGCCTTTTGCTGCTCCTCCATCTTCTGAAGCATATAGAAGGTTGAGTTCCACAACATCACAACTTCTTGCTTCAGGTGATGGCAGGGCAGGTTCAAGAGTGTTTGCTGGTGCTCCAGTCTTTGGCATGCAGTCGCTGAATGGCAAAAGTGGCCCAACATTTTTTGGGCAACCCAAAGCATTTCCTGCATGCCATTGTTGTTTTCAGAAAATTATGCACCACAAAATTTATTGTGTGAGCAACACAGGGAATTTGCCCAGATGTAATGCCCGCACAATATTGGTCGCATTGTCAGATATCACAAATCCCCAGGAGAGTCGAAGTGGGGTAAGTCAATTGGGCGATGATTTCCTCAGTTTCTCTAAGAGGTTGTCAGCGGTGTGCCTCTTAATGAAACCAGTGATACACAGCGTAGCCTGCCTTGGAACGAGCTGGCATTTCTGAGATGCTACTACTGGTGATGCTGCTGTTGTTGCTGCGTAAGGTGATACATCTACCCAGTGGGCTGTCACAGTCATATAGTCCTTTGTCTGCCCTGTTCCTCTTGTCCACATGTCCGTGGTTAAGTGGACATTGGCTACAACTGCATTTTTTAGGACACTGAGGATACTTTTTCTCTTTACAGTCTCAGTATCGCCTGCCTAGTAAAGTGGAATCTAGATGGGATTTGGTACCGGGGACACACTACATTCATCAATTGTCTAAATCCCACTGCACTAATGGTGGATACTGGACACACATCTAACACCAACATAGCTGTCAAGGCCTCAGTTATCCACTTTGCAACAGGATGACTGCTGTCGTACTTCATCCTCCTCGCTAAGGACTGTTGGAGGGTCAATTGCTTAGTAAAAGAAGTAATGGTATTCCAACTTCTGCTCTGGGATGAAGAACGACTCCCAGCAGCAACAGCAGCAGCAGTAGGCAAAGCAATTCAGAATCCTCCCGAGGAATCCCAGATAGGAGAGGAGTCAGTCATGCCAGTGACATGGCCTGCAGGACTACTTCTGATCCTGACTGAGGAGGAAATTGACGAGGAGGGAGTTGACGGTGTGGTTTGCAGGCGCTTGGATACAACAGGAGAAAGGGATTTAGGTGTCCCTGGACTGCTTATGGTCTTAGCCACAGTTTCTGAACTTGGCAGCAACTTTAAATGAACACGCTGCAGGTGACATATAAGGGAGGATGTTCCTAGCTAGTTAACGCCTACTTATTCCACCTTTACATATGCAACATATGGCAAGACAGTAGTTGCCTGGATTTGGTCTGAAATATTTCCAGACCAAAGAGGCGGAATGTTTGGTCTTCTGCCCAGGCTTTTTCATCCCACGGACAACAACTGTCTCCCCCTGTGCCTGATTTAAACAAACCACATCACCATCAGAATTCTCTTCATCAACTTCCTCCTCAGCGCCAGCTACACCAATATCCTCATCCTGTTGTACTTCAACAGTGACATCTTCAATTTGAATATCAGCACGTGGACTGTGGGTGCTCCTTCCAGCACTTGCAGAGGGCATGCAAATCATGGAAGGAGCCACCTCTTCCCGTCCAGTGTTGGGAAGGTCAGGCATCGCATCCGCCGCCACACTTGGACTCTCCTTGGGGATTTGTGATATCTTCTAAGAATTAGAACACACAGTTCTTTGCTGTGCTTTTGCCAGCTTAACTCATTTCATTTTTCTAGCGGGAGGAGGAGGTCTTCCATCATCATGTGAAGCTGAACCACTAGTCATGAACATAGGGAAGGACTTTAGCTGTGCATTGCCACTCCGTGTCGTAAGTGGCATATTGGCAAGTTTACGTTTCTCCTCAGATGATTTCAATTTGTTTTTTAAGGTAATTTTACTGAACTTTGGTTTTTTGGATTTTACATGCCCTCTACTATGACATTGGGCATCGGCCTTGGCAGACGACGTTGATGGCATTTCATCGTCTATGTCATGACTAGTGGCAGCAGCTTCAGCACTAGGAGGAAGTGGTTCTTGATCTTTCCATTTTTATTTTTATCCTCCAATTTTTTGTTCTCCATTAATTTTATGGAGTGAATCACCCCTGTATTTTTTTTCGGTTCAGCAGCCCTCCTTGACAGACAGCAGCACAGGACCCCTCCACCGCTACACCGATGACAGAGACAGCAACAGTGACAGCTACACCGATGACAGTGACAGTGACAGCTACACAAATGACAGTGACAGGTGTTTTTTATGACAGTGACAGCAACAGCAACACCGATGACAGTGACAGCGACAGCTACGCTGATGACAGTGACAGCGACAGCTACACCGATGACAGTGACAGGTGTTTTTTATGACAGTGACAGCGACAGCTACACTGATGACAGTGACTGGTGTTTTTTTATGACAGCGACAGCTACGCTGACGACAGAGACAGCTACGCCGATGACAGTGACAGGTGGGTTTTTCTAATGAAAGTGACAGCGATAGCTATGCCTATTACAGTGACAGGTGTGTTTTTTTATTTTTTCAGGGCAGCAGCCCTTGACAGACAGCAGCACAGCACTGGACAACAGTAACCAGCCAGCCCCTATGGTCAGTGTGAGTCAGCAGCAACCAAGACACAAATCCCAGCTCCCTCCCTGTGCACACTCCACAGCCAGAATGAAAAATGGTGGTGATCACAGGACCTTTTATAGGATCCAAAACAAGCGAGAATTCAAAACCGAGATGATGACTTTTGCCTCAATTTCAGATCCAAGTCAGTTGGGAAAACCCGAGCCTGACTCAGATCCTGGCTCAGATCGGGGGGTGCGGATTTCGGAAATCCAAACCCACTCATCCCTAGTAAAGATATTTCCAACCTAGAAGCATTACAATAAAAGACCGAGAGTGAGGCAAAAATGAAAGGTGCTAATAAAAGATGGTGGACTAGGAGCTCTGGACATCTCTGCTTACTCTTTGCAGTATTCTTTCATTACATCAGTGGTTGGTTATTGGAAAAGAGTGAATATTCTGATAAAGCCTTAGATACTGCTTTATTTTCCCCTTATTCCCCTGGATCTCTACTCCAAACTAAGGCCCTCATTCAGACCCGGACGCAAGTGGCCGTTCGTACGTTGGGCGAACGTAAAAAAATATTTAAATTCAGGCACACACTCGTATTTTCGTTCGCATCAAAACATCCTCCCCAAACTCAGGCGACCCCTCCTCTAACTAACGAGCGTGCCAAATAGCGAGCGTACATCCCCGAAGTGGTTTGAAGGGAACGCACGCACTAGTACTTCCCGGAAGTTGGACTGTCACATTTCGATTAACTGCTCGTTTATTCTGCCTACCTCCCTCAATCGTAACATGCCAATCAATATATCAATTAGCTTAATTGTTTTTTTTTTTTTACACAATGCAATAAACTTTATTTATGTCCGTGTTTGTGTTTACCCGCAGAATACGTACGGCTTAAACATTCGCTTTTAATTGTCAAAATACATGTTAGCCCCTATTAAATAATTGTTCTATGTGTTTTTCAGGCCGCATATTTCCTGGAGTTCATTTCTTTATGTAAATGTGCTTACGCATGTCACTGCATCAAGCCTATCATAAGTCTCCACAGATTTCTGGCCCTGTCGAACACATGACTCATACACTAACCAATAGAATTGCTCCTGTTAATTTCCTAAATACATTAGCCAATCATAAAATTTGGGCGCACTTTATCAAAAATGATTTGTATGAAAAACTCCATTGCCATCATGAGAGCCTCCGCATTCACCAGGCGCGAGCTGCTGGTGCTTACGGAGGTGATGGACAGGCGGATCACCAGCCAGCCTCCACCCATCACCAACCGCGAGAAGCGATCCGCATATGCGGAGGTTCGGGCCCGCCTGCGCTCCTTCGGCTCACGCCGCCATATCGGGCAGCTGGAGCGCAGGTGGTCGGACCTGCAACGGTGGACGCCCCGCTTGCTGGCATGCTTTCGCATGCAGATCGCTGAAAGTAAGTTTAATGGATTGTGGTTTTCATGTTTGTCTTTGTGGCCCTAACTGCGTGTGCATGTTTTCCCTGTATTTCATATTTATTTATTCTCCTCATATCTGCATGGCCCTGTTTTCCCTGTATTTCATATTTATTTATTCTCCTCATATCTGCATGGCCCTGTTTTCCCTGTATTTCATATTTATTCATTCTCCTCATATCTGCATGGCCCTGTTTTCCCAGTATTTCATATTTATTCATTCTCCTCATATCATTTTTTTTGGGGTTTTTGGGGGTGCATTTGAAATTGTTTTTGGGCACGGATTTGTGTGGGAACTAACCACAATTTGTTTCCCATCTTTTAGGGGCCCAGCGAAGACTACGCCGTCAGCGTCCGGCCAGACGACGATCACGGCCACTCTCCCCAACCCCCAGCCAACACTCCAACTCCACCCCTTCCCCTATTCCCCACTCCTCCCCAGCCTTCCTACACCCTCAGCCAGATTTTTCTGGCCTCCTTCCCCTCCGTCCCAATTCCCCCTCTCCTCCAACCACCCCTCTTAGAATGACCCCATCCCCGGAGTCGGGCATTACCCCGCCCCGATCTTTAGGGAATGGACCCACATCTGAGGAGGACGATGGAGGGCCTTCTGTAGCTGGTGTTTGTATGGTGTTTGTATGTAATCATGGTTTTTTTTGGGGGGGGGGTTTATTTTCCAAAATTTTGTGGTTTTGGGCGATTGCTGTAACCTGTTACTGCTGTTTTCAACATACACATAGCACACCTGTCGGAATTTGGACATAGGCCTTGTATTTTTGACCTACACCATTTTAGTTTGATGAGTTTTAATGCAGTTTTTTTAAAATGTTTTTTGTGGAGTTTGGTTTTTTTATTTTTTTTAATGTGGTTTCACTATTGTTGTATTAATCCCCATACTTTTCTCACCCACAGAGGAACAGAGGCGTCGGGCAGATTTATCCGCCTGTGTGGCCCAGATGCACACCAATATCATCGGGGTGCTGGTGGTCCTTGACCGCATGTCGGTCCTCCTTAGGGAGTAGTATTTTATTTTTGTCCCATTCTGTAAATAAATTGTTTTTTTGAAGTTACGTTCTGGCTCATTCGTTTTTTCTAAAGCACATATTGTTTACCCTGACAGAAGTAGAGTGTTCCTGCAATGATTTCCTTTTTTTTACACTAACAGTGTGTGTTGTATTATTATGTCAAACAGCCACAAGAAACACATAACAGTACCAATCTGATTTCCCTTTTTTGGTGTAGTCACAATTAGATATTTCTACATTTTACAGGTTCCTAGTTGGTGTGCAAGCAGCTTAGGGCAATATTACGAAGCAAAATGATTGTACAGGCTTCCTTTTGGTGTTGGTTTGGACCCTGAATAAAGAAAACTTTTTTGCTCAAATGGCGTCAGTACTGGATTACCCCTTAGTCAAATGTAACGTGTGTGAACCTGGTTACACTTGGTGGTAACGTTCCAAAAAAGGGACAACATTTCACTCTCAAAACATTTATTATCAACATAACTGAAAAATTAAAGTGGTCACTCACAAACAAAACACACAGTGATAATCTCAAATACAACACATACCAAAAAAAACACATCACAAAAAAAAAATCAAGAACTGGTTGACGAAGGACCATGCCAACATGATTCCACATATATGGCGTTGCAATAAGGGTTCCAGAATATATCCCCAAAATGTCCACATACAGGTTTTGTAAGGGTAGCAGGAAGTAATCATCGTTGGAGTGCCAAAGATTATGTAAAAAAACAGAAGATATAGAAAAAAATTTGCCAAAAATTAGATGTTCTCAAACAAACCCAACCACATTAGGTATCAACACTGTTTTTTTTCAAATAATTTCCTAAAAAATCTGGCCACCACATCATCGCGTATGGCCCCCCCACATACTGACCTCCGACCAACCTCGGGGGGGCCATCCTCAGGTAAGGCATCCTCTGGCTGCATTGGGACCCCACTCCTTATGGCGATGTTGTGAAATATCCAACACAGGACCACAATTTTCAAAACCATATCCGGCAAATACATGAGTTCACCACCAGAGCGGTGGAGGCATCTGAATCTGCCTTTTAAAAGGCCGATACAGCACTCCACCACTTGCCTGGTGGCTGTAAGTGCGGAATTATACTCACTTTGTGGCCCTGGTGTGGGAGTCAAATAAGGAGTGAGCAGCCAGGGCGTGCAAGGGTAGCCACTGTCTCCTGTGAAAACGAATAGTCAACATCATGCTCACTCTGTATGAAGCTTAACATTGTTATGTACTAAAGGTCTCCACTTACCCAGAAGCCACGCATCACCAGCTTGTAGGTTGGTTAATTTGTGCCATATCCCTGATTGCCGGATGACGAAGGAGTCATGTGCACTTCCTGGTAATTTTGCATTCAGGGACAGGATCTGGAGGGAGGCATCACATACCACCATTACATTGAGGGAGTGATAGTGTTTCTGGTTTCTAAATATTGCCTCCAGCCATGCTGGAGGCTGAAGTTGTATGTGAGTACCATCCACAACCCCTATGATGTGTTGGAAGCCAGCTATTTGGTAAAAAATGGCCTTGGCCACACTAAGGGCACCCATATCCAAAGGCATTTGAATAAAATGATGGAGGTGCTTGAAAAGTGCCTCCATCACTGCCCTCAGGATCCGGGAAAAGGAGGATTGGGAGATGCCCGCCACTATTCCCACCGTTGTTTGGAACAATCCTGAGGCACAGAAATGTAACACCGCCATAAATTGCGTAAGTGGTGGAATTGCTGTAGGACTGTCAATTTGCCGCTCAAGATCACTCTCTATTAATGAGAGAGTGTCTATGATGATTTTTGGAGGAAGACGGTATCATCTTAAAACCTCATCATCTGGCATTCCAAAAAGGGTGACACATGTTCGAAATATCTGGGGCCTTGCATGCCTACGATGCCTACGCCTGGGACGAGATTGAGGTTGGTCGGCTTCCGGGAGCAGGGCCAGAACAATCCGACCCATATCAACCTGAAATGACAACATTGGAATGTCAGGCTTTTTACCCCACCCATTAAAAATACATGTAACTTTGCTTGAAAATACCATCCATTGATGCTTACATGCCGGGGTATTGTCATGATATGTTGTAACTGCAAATAATCACATCAAAAATATACATCATTTTATGCTGGCCATGTCATTATCACAAATTTAAGCAAGACAAAACATAAAAGGGGACACACACACATTTGGGCAAAGAGCAATACGACGTTGCGCACACGACGTCAAATTGAGGCCAAATGTAAGCAACCAATGCTCCCGAAAAAAAAAATCAATTTTAAGGGATGAATAAACATTTCACAAAGCGCTAATTAGTTCGCAAATACATGGCACAATAGGAAGTAGTAAAAATGCGCTAATTAGTTCGCAAATACAAGGCACAATAGGAAGTAGTAAAAATGCGCTAATTAGTTCGCAAATACAAGGCACAATAGGAAGTAGTAAAAATGCGCTAATTAGTTCGCAAATACAAGGCACAATAGGAAGTAGTAAAAATGCGCTAATTAGTTCGCAAATACAAGGCACAATAACGCTGCATAAATAATGTAAAAAAACCCACAGAGTTCGAATTTGCTAAAAACAACGTTACATGTGGAAGGCCAACCAAAGTTGCGTACAGACAAACAAGAACATTTCCTAAACAGTTTAACAAATGAACTTACCAAGAGATAATATATAAGAAACCGGACCAAAATGTCTTTGGAGCAGAGCCAAAATAAAACCTAAGAGAGATGAAATGACGGGAAAAACTTATTTGAAAAATCGACACCAGAATGAGAGACAAATTGACCCAAAGTTAGACTTCCACAAACTTACCAAAACTGGAAACTACCAAAAAACTCAAAATGGAAAAAAACGAACGGAAAACAAATAAAAACTAAAAACAAAAAAAACCCCTCAAAAAACGCAATCTCCCACACCAGCCAACAATCAACTCCAACCAACGTAACCTCCAACATTCAATAAACGCCACGTCGAGTCGAGACGCCCCAAGCCATAAATAGTGTTTCGTTTCCCGCACAAATTAAGGAAGGATCAGAGGAACGCACAATCAATGATGCGGCCGCAAAATAAGGACGCATGTATAAATACGTCACGAGACAAAAACACAATTCTGGTGTATTTCTTGTTTGAACATCACACATGGCTACAGAGCAGGGAAACAATGGACAACAGTCAGGCGGTAAGTATTTCATGCATTTTGACTCAATGATTAATTTGAAACATAATATTGTGCAAATTGTGAAGTTGACAATTTTCCAAAATAACACACATAGGTGAGGAGGATGACATGGAAGAGGCTGCTGGCCCAGTATTCCGGCCAAAGCTTCCAAAAAGAAAAGGCAGCCACAATTCACAAGAAAGGAGATGGAGGTTTTGATTCAGAAATGTGTGGACATCCTGCCACAGGCAGACAGGAATATGAGTGCTAGCCAGAAGTGGAGAATGTGGGAAGAGGTAGCCGTGGATGTCAATAGGGTGGGTGATTATGTCCGTCTAGCCCGGGATGTCAAACGGTGGTAAGTAAACACTTGACCACCCTAAAACCAAAAACCAAATCAAATAAAAAGTAATGTTTCCAATTTAACCCACAGATGGGGCGACTTCAAATATCGCCTGAAACAAAAAATGGCCGACATGGCTAGGCATGCAAGGGGGACAGGTGGAGGTCCCACCCCTGTGTCATTGGAGTTGACTGATTTAGAAGAGCTGGCACAGGGGTGTCTGCAGCCTGTGGAGGTGTTTGGCGTGTCCAACATGGATACGGACATGCCAGACTTTGCGGCTCCTCATGTTGTCCCAGGTAAATGTTGTGATGTCACCAACTGTGAAATGTTATTGTGCCAATATGTAGATTCTAATGTGAGTCTTTTCTCATTTTTCCAACAGAGACACAGGCGGATGAGTCTGCTCCAGAGGGGAGCCTTGGCCGCAGAATTTCTGCTGGCTCTGCAGGGGAGGAACCAGTACATCTGGCTGAGGACCCTGCAGAAGCCAGTCCAGGGCAATCCCCCTCGCAGGCAGTGTCCCTCCTCACAGAACTCAATTTTAAATCGGATTTCCATACGGAGATTCTGCAGAGGATGGACGCCAGTCTGGTACGGGTGGCTGAGGCCCTGGAGCAAAATGCTGCGGCCAACGTGACCATTGGTCAGGCCCTGGTGGAAAATACCAGGGCCAACATCCGCATCGCCACTGCCCTGGAGCAGCTCGTTCGCCAGCACATGGTGGAGCCGACCTCCCTTCCTGCCGGAACATCAGGATCCTCCACCTCTGGCACAACATCAGCCAATCCTCCAAATGTGCCTAGCCCTGTGCCTAGTCCAGAGGCCACAACATCTGCCTCTGGACGGGCCAGCCCGATGACATCCCGGACCCGGTCTGGCGCCCACCCTCCCCCAGCCAAACTGGCGAAAAAACGGTGACACCATTGGCTACTTTTCCCACACTCCTTCTGTGCTTGCCTCATATTCCTTTCTGGCCAAAACTTCCCTCTTCTTTCTTGTGAATTGTTTTTAATTTTTGCATTTACGTTTACCCAAAAATTATTGTTTGCACAATTAATAAATATTGTGGAACACTGCCAAAAATGTTGGAGTTCAATATGTGTATTTTTTTTTGGGTGGATAACAATAAATTTACCACAAATGTACGACTTTGTATTCTGACATTATTGAAAAAATGGGTTACATTTAATCCAGGCCCACAAGCCAACAACGTTCAAAATAAAAAATTACACATTGAAAAAAAAGTGCTCGTTAAGGAACGTTTAAAACATTACCTAAGGAGGAAAAATCACCTTGCAAACACAAAATGAGGGACCAAACCTAAACATGATGACATTATTGTTACAATAGTCCAAAAACTAACACATTGCGGCCAAAATACACCCCCACAAATGTACGCCAATTGATTGTGTAATACAGACATTAGCAGCTATGATTTCCACCTGCGTTCGGTTTTGTGCTATCCAAAAAAACTGCTTCCCAAACACATACCAAGCCGTTTTTCAATCCAACACTAATTGAGTTTTTGACAAGCCGTGATTAATCGATGCAACATCGTGGAGTGCCGGGACGGAGGAGAAGGCCATCGCCACTGTGGTCAAGTTATCCAGCCCCTAAGCTGTGCGAGCATTTTGAAGGGAAAGAGGATCATCCAGTGACGTATGAGTTGGTACGAACACATTTGACGTTCGCATTTGTTAATGTATGTACGCCCAAAAAACGCCTCGCCACGCCTGCGTTTTTCCATCTCCACCCCTGTCAACGCCCAAAAACGGCCTGTTCTGTCAATCACATTTGACATGTCACTTCCTGTACGCTATTTGACGAACGAGACCAATAAAACTCGCAATCTGCCGTACGCACATGCGCAGTGTAACACCGACGCATGCGCGGTTACTCAACATCAGAACGCAACGAGCGTACTGCTGCTAGTGAACGGCTCTGAATCAGGGCCAAAGGCTTCACTGATTCCTGAGGTTTTTATGAATAATATAACTTTTTGAGACACTTACTTAGCATGTCTTTCTATTAATGGTAGAAATAATCTTGCCACATTGCCATGCAATTTATACCACTATGGGGCAATCCGTCTTTCTCTCCATCGTTAACCAACTCTGCATTTCAATTATGGCGAGATAGTGGCCTTTCTTGCTTTTTCAAAGTTTTTGATCTGAGGGGAATGCTATATTCTTTTAAAGACCTCCAACAAAAATACAGGTTCCCCAGACAGCACTAAATGTACCTGCAGGCTAGACATTACCTGAAGTTCATTAATTATAATCCTAACTCCTCAACTCACCCAAACTCTATTGATGCGTTGCTCAAATATCTTAGTAATAATTCCTTTAAGACTAGATATATTTACCCAAATTTTCTTCCATCTACTTCCTCGCCTCAATGGGATAAGTTATATGCTAAATGGAAAACTGATCCCTGAGCTACAAGGAATCCATGACCTATTCTCCTATTATGACAAATCTTTAAAACTTCTACAGTCAGCCTACCTCCAAGAGGTTCATTTTTATATGCTCCACAGAGCTTACATTACCCCTTCACAACACAAACACATGGTTCCCAGTGAAATGGGTATTTGTTTAAAATGTGGAGTAGCTTCGGCGAATTTCCTCCATTGTATGTGGGAATGTAGAAAATTTTTAAAATTATGGAACAAGATTCCTAACTATGTAAATACAATATTCTCTATTCGAGTTCTTCCTGATCCATTGACATGTCTGTGTTTAAATTATAAGAACAGAGACTAGGGTTCTCATTAAAAAATCAGTTATATCACTTTTATGCATTACGCTTACTTTGGGGAAAAAGTTATTTTAACCCATTGGATGTCCAAAACAGCTCCTTCAATATCAGAGGTTAAACATAGATTACTACAGCTCCTCTATCTTGACAGAAGGGCCACTATTCCAGATATCAACACAGGAGTTGTACAATTCTATGCAAAATGGGAAATATTTATTAACTCTTTGTATGTACCCACTCAGGATACTGTATATATAACATTTTTGAGAATACTGACTGGTATCTAATCAGTCATCTTTCTTGAACACGGCTATAAGCTTTTTAGCTATGTTGTCTTTATAGTAACAAGAAGTTGGCAGGATTGATGTTCAACTATACTGGATTTGGTTGATATTAACATCCCCCTACATCAATAATATACAGTTTTGCCTACTGTCTTCCCCATTTGTGTCTTCCATTGTCTCCCCGTACCTACCCTGTCTTTATCTTTAAAATAATGGCTATTTGTTTTATTTCATCTCAAGGAGGTTTGTTATCAACACAAGGATTGTGCTATAAAGAAGCAATTCTTTTTGAATGCAGTCTTAAGGTGCATACAGATGGGATGATCAACAACGATAACGCTATCATTGTTCGATCTCCTGGGTTTGCTGGACGATTGATATCGATCATCCAGCATACCACCAACTCACCAATGACTATAGCGATCCGCGATCAATGATTGCGGGTCCCTATAGTAACCTGGTCGATATCAAACATGGGCGATGGTCGATATCAATATTGACCATACGTGCCCACGCATCGCAGGTTGTTGGGCACTGAAAATTGCATGATATGAACGATAACAATATGATCAATATCGTTATCGTTCATATCGTCCATTTTAATAATTTTGTGTGTTCGCACCATTAGCTAAGAGGCTTCAATTATTTAGCTACAATCTGTTTGAATATTTTTGTCATAATATTCAGTAATTCTTTGTATTCATCCTTCTTCATTATTCTATTATACTGTTCAATTGTTCTAGATTACGTGTTGTTTCACTATCAATGTATTATTCCACGTTCACCTTCTGTGTGAATTTGTTGTTCAAACTTTGATTAACCCAATAAAAATATAACTATATAAAAAAAGTAGAGATGTGCGCCGACCCCCATGTTTTGGTTTTGGATCCGGATTCATCTTCATGTATTGGTTTTGGCTTTACAAAACCACACTCATGTGCTAAGATTCTGGATCTGTATGTTAAAAAATATAAAAATAAAAAAACAGCTAAAATCATGCAATCCAAAACCCGAGTTTGATTTTGGTTCCAAACCGCAGGAAGATCTAAACCGTGACTTGGTGTGACTCACTACCTCAAAATGATTCCGAACTCATACTCGGTTAGACTGGGAACACCTAAATTCATTTGTTGTCGGTTCTCTGAGAACCGGATCACACATCTCTCATAAATAGTAACACACCATAATTGACTGTGGCCTAATCACCTATCCAGACATGGACCGTGCAGGGCTTCTTGCCTAGGGAGCTGAAGTTAAGTTTGTTCAAGTCATCCAGTCTCTGGAGAATTAGTTGGCTGCATTGCAATCAAGGATTGGATGGATGATTTACAGGCAGCTGATTGTGTTCAAAAACCTGGTGCTCAGGCTGCAGCTGTAGTTGCTGTACCTACAATAGCTGAACCTTTTTCTTAAAATGTGTCATTTGTTTAACTACCAGAAAAGTGTGATGGGAACATACTGTATCACATTGCAGACAATTTACTGCATAATAAAAAATAAAAAAAAATGTTGAAAGAGATGCATATATTGTTGTAGTTACTCACCATACAGTATATTGCGATATTGTTAAAAAATTTCCAGATTGAAAATTGGAGTTCTTCTTGTTTCTTGTTCAAGCTCCCTAACAAAAGCTGCATGCTGCATGGGGGAAGGGGGTTATCACACCTCAGCCAGGGGCTAGATCCAAAAGGGGATGATCAGTGTGATCGCTCCACCCATACCAACATGCAGGCAGAGGAGACTGCTGATGCTCAGTGGGAGCAGCCTCCTTGGACCCACCTCACCCACCACAGTAGTATGTGCTGGACTGGGAAGAGAGGCTGATGCCACTGGAAAGAGAGGCTGCTCCAACAAGCCTGGGCTGGGTAATTAGTATATAATCTCCCCTCTCAGTATCCCTGGTTTTTCCTAGTCAGACTTTCCAAGTCTGCTGCTGTATGAGAGTTAATCTGAGTGCTCAATAAGCACACCACACCAGAGAACAAAGAGCAGCTGCCAGCAGGAAGAAACAGGCATCTTACCATAAGGTGGGAGAATGTACTCTGTATACTGTAATTAGAATACTCAGTTCTATCTCCTACTGGTTATACTATACATATTTATTATGAGTTGTTTAGCCTTTTCCTGACCACTTATGGTATTCATATGAGATAAATATGTTTTATACAGAAAGTTACTTTTTTAATATATTTTTATTTTAATTGTGATACACTGTTATATATAAATATATTTTTATTTTATTCATATTTTCTTTATATAAAAAATGTTGGTTGCAGCGAATCCACCTAAGCGGAAAGTGAGTAGAGAAGAAGAAAGTGATTACAACTAGACTAGGATCTTGATTATATAGTATGTAATCTGTAAAATAGTAGTCCTAAATAAGACATTCTTTCAATGTTGTCTTTTTTCAGTTGTCGACATTTATGATGTTGACATTTTAACAATATCAGCATAATAACTGTTGACTTACTGGTGGTGACATTATGAATGTCACCATTGTCAACATTAACAATCATAGATCACTTGACCATGGTTTTAAAAGAAAACTGTAGTTCTATGGGTTGCCACTAGATGGAGCTTATCTGCCAGAAGAAGACACTGGGTGACCCCATATAAAGAGGACCATGAACAAATAGTAACTCTATGGAGAACTGGATCTATGACTCCTAGGAATGAGATTCGGTACTGTAAGTGACACTGGGCCTCTGCTTCTACATATAACAGATCTCTCCATCATATTGGTGGACTCAGGACACCCTGAAACAATTCTCATTACAAGCCTGTTCCTCCAGTCCATAGTCCTTTCAGTCCATTAAATATTGGAGTTTTCTTAAAAAAATCCTGGAATCACCAATATGTATGACTCTCCACTTTTCATATTGGGTCTTAATTTCGGGTGGAGAATTTTGGTGATGTAAAAATTGATAATAAAGAGTTTGAGCAAAGATATATGAAAGACATTAGAAATTCAAAGACTTAGGTAGTTTTAGTGTACATGATTTTCTGTTGCCCCTTGGGGTCAATTCATGTACTAGGGGGAAATAATTCTTAGTGGACAATTAAATAAATGCATGAGCCTGAAAATAAGCTTGACTGTTGTAGTAATTAATCTCTTAGGAACATTGTACTACATGTAAAATCACTTATAAAGGTCCTTTATAGAGCAAGAGCTAGAGAGATGGACTGAGTAATAGGAACGTGCTCTGTAAATATGTAAATGTCACTTAATGCATAAATTTACTTTGTATATGAATGTTGCTTATTGTCAGTGGTTTGTATAAAGGAAACACAGCTGCCGTTTATTAACCAGCCTTCTTGTCCCATTGAAGCCTCCTAAGAAGTGAGGTAAGTACACATGATTTTACCAACACTTCAGTGTTAATAGAACCATATATGTGTGTGTAGGTACTTACTGGTATAATGTCTGGTTACAAGTTTGCTGTTATGTGTATTACTAGGTATATTTAAATTAAATTGTTAGTTGTGTTACATTTCTGTGCATCTGGCTCAGTGTCATATTACAGTAGCTGTGGCCACAGGAATATCACAGGCTGCTTTTAGTTGTGCACTGAAGCATGTACTACAGTATTGGGCATTTTTGTTGCATATCAAGCAGGTTATTAATTTGCCATGGGATAGAAAATCTAATTTCCTGATAAATCAGTGATTTTGCACAATTTATCAACGTTTTCATATCATAGTGAACCTTCTCCATGGAAAAAAACAGAGGTCCTGAGATGTTATTTATCAACACTTTAGTTGTAAGTACAAACTAATAATACATATTATTGAACATAAAACTACATATTTTCTGATTTTCTATTTGTAACTACAATATCTAATATTTTATTATTTATTTTTAATCAAATTAATTTCCAAAACACATTATGTGGAATGTTAAAAAACTGAAGACATAGTTCATCACCAAGAATATATTTATATAGTCAAACAAATGTATTATCCATCTTTATTAAAAATAACATATACTCTGATGTAATATATTACAGTAAATATGTACATTTAATTGGAGGGAACCAGTGAAAACTGAAATAAATATATCTTAATTTGAGGAATAAAAAAAATATTTCCTTTTTCATAGGCTTTCTCAGGGTGACACTCTTGGATGTCGTCCTTCTCATGTTAGAGCCTGCATTTTAAATATGTCATGTAAACATTTGTTACTGAGGTTCTAACTAGAGTTTGAACCCAATCTCTCCTTTCTCCATAGGTAACTCCATCTTTATTTGCTATATCCACTGTTTAATTTCTCCCTGGCTTTACTTCTCATATCTCAAGAAAGTGTTTTTGTAACTGTGATCTCAAACCTTCTTGCACCTTTCCTAATTAAACAATGAAAGGACAAGATTGGAATTGTGTCAACTGTGGTGCACTAATAGTTAAAATATAACTTTTATTAACAACATTTTAATATGTATATGTAAATAAAAAAGCGAAAATTAAGGTAACATAGAAAGTGAAAGAAGGAAATTAGTTAAATTAAAATATACTGTGTGTGATGCCTTTACTCAATGTCTAAATATATGATTAAATGAACTTCAGAACAAGTATATAATATATATACATATATATATATATATATATATATATATATATATATATGTTATCTCGTCTTTCAATATTAACCCTTTTTCAATCTAAATCACATGCATTACTATATATAAAAAGATGCAGATATAATGGTCGAAATATACCTTAGTACTATATTTAAATAATTGTAGTGTAATCCCACATGTAAGATGCCTGTTAGTCAAAGTCACATGGAATAGTGTATTCTTGAGTTAAACAGCAATATCTCTTATATTGAAATAATTGTGGTATAATTCCACATATAAGGTGCCTATTACTCAAGATTGACATGACATAGTCTGTTCTTAATTTAACATCCAATCCAGGTGAGAGACACGTACTGGCCCAATGTTAATGGATTTATTGTATATCCAAAATAATATAATTAGTAAGGAGGTTGGTATTCAATTTTATAGTTATAAAGGGAGTTCAATTGGGTCAGTCAGTGAACCAGAGTGCTTTAAGATAATGTATAAACATAAGTTGATATTACAGGTACAGTATATACCTGAAAAATATATATTCTTTTCCATCTTTATCAAAAAGAGTACCTTTTAGCTGACAATCTCTCTAAGGCACACAATGTTAATGTATAACATAATTTATATCTGTTGTTTATACACCAGATGCTGTATATCAAATAGATATCACTTCTCCCCACATGTCTGTTAGGTTCTCCCCACATGTTGTTTAATCATATATTTAGACATTGAGAAAAGGCATCACACACAGCGTATTTTAATTTATATATATTTCCTTCTTTCACTTCAAAATTTTACCTTAATTTTTGCTTATTTATTTACATATACATATTAAAATGTTGTTAATAAAAGTTTTATTTTAACTATTAGTGCACCACAGTAGACACTTCCAATCCTGTCCTTTCATTGTTTGCTTATATTTTATGTTTTAGTGGTAGCACCCCCCCTATATAATTTAATCTAATAGTATATACAGGGGGCTTATGCTGTTATAAGTATTTATTATCTAATCCTGTGCAAAAGGACTCCACATATGTTTGTCCACCCTTCCTAATTAGCCTACAGTTGTCACATTTTGTGGAGACACTTTCTAGAAATAATCTTTGACACATTCTGTCACTTGATTTGAATTGTTCTATGTGTCTTCCTCAATCCCCAAACATACACTCTCTGGGGTTTATAAATTGATATTGGAACACAAGTTCCCATTTCTCACTAGATTTATGAAGATTTGGCAAAAGTATATCAATATACCTATTTCAGATAAATGATGGGATCATACATTCCTCATCCTACTTGTCTCCTCACTAAGTGTGCCTGTCATAGAGACCCATTACAGATTTTTGGTATGGTTGAAGGTGTGGTCAGTCCTTGTGGTCCCCTTTCAATATTTGGTAGCTGTGCCCAAAGATCCAACCATAGAGTAACTTGGTTATCAAAATCACCAGATAGATGGTTAGGAAGGAATTGAACCCTTGACTGGAGTTTTGGCTATTTAATCTCCCTATGCTACTCATCTCCTGGTGCAAAACATCTTTAAAAAATTTATAAATGCTGAATAGGCCATAATTCCAGTCTTCTGGAGAGATTACCATCCACCACACCTCCATGACTGGTTAAGAATGTTAGATATGTACAGTATGTGCAGATGGAGGACCTGAAAGGGAAAGGATTGCTCTAGAATGGTGCGCAAATAGGAATATTCAAAAAAAATAATTTTACCTTTATTCTTAAATTCATTTAAAACCTTTATTCTGTGAAATCTTAAAAACAAATAGAGAGATTTAGAAATGGTAAAGATAAAGTTGGAAAAGTGATATGCTAAAAATTATTCTGACACACCATGTGCTGTTATTATATTATAATACACTATGTATTTATAACTCTCATTATTAATCAATGTGTGAGTAAATTCCAATATATTTAAAAAGGCAGTACAGTTGTATTAAATGGACATGAAAGGATGAATAAATTAATCCCGGTGTCACTTTGTTGTTTTTTTACAGTACATACAGAACACATACAAAATGTCCTTTGTGAATGATTAAATTCAAATAATATGAAATGAAAATACTTTTATTTGCCTTTAATATTATTTGAATTTAATCACACACAGAGAACATTCTGTATGCATTCTGTATGCATATACTGTAAATAATTACAAACAATGTGACATCCCTCACCTATACATTTTGACCTTCCTTGATGCTATATTGGAAATTGAATTCTCTCACTATTGTCTATTTGATTGTCCATACAGTATGTTGACCGTTTATCTGATTTCAGAGACTTAATAAATATTATTATTATTATTATTATTATTATTAATAATAATAATAATAATAATAATAATAATAATAATAATTTGCCCTTTCAATCTTCCACACAAGGATTTTTTTTCCCTTTAAAATGGTTCAGATATACTTGGAAGGCAGCAGTGATGAAATAATTGTCATGGGATTCTATCTGGGCCATCTCATGCAATATGTGGAGCTGTTAAAAATAAATCAATATAATTGTTTAGATAAATAATATTCTTTAAAAGAAACAAAGCAAACAAATATTTGATGGTTTAAATCTTATTTAATTTCCAATATATTGTGTGGTTTATTCAAATGAATCAAACACATTAAAAGTAAACAATGTAATAATGCCAGATATTAAAGTTGCAGTCTATTAATAGTCATGTGCATTATATATATACCGGATAAGATATATATTGTGAAGGTACAGAAGAAACATGTTTGTCTGTTACAAACAGGACAGTGACAAAAAGTTGTAACTGGTCAATGCAGAAGCAATTACTATAAATATAAGGCTGCAATAATCCCCTTCACCAAGTTCATTATATTTACAGTATGTTTCAAATAAACTCAAAAAGTTTCCAATAGAGATGTTGCAGTATACCAGAACTTTCTAACCAACACATTGTCTATTGTGTGTTTCACAGGAATGTAACTTCCAAATGTTAATTGGAACATGGACCATGGAAATCAAACCTTGTTTAAAGAAATAATCCTGATTGGATTTTCTCAGACATTGCACATTAGGATATTACTATTTATTATGTTCTTACTAACGTACACACTGACCATTTTGGGGAATTGTTTTCTGATATGTGCGGTTATCACCAGTCCTCAGTTGCACACACCTATGTACTATTTTATTTGCAATTTATCCTTCCTGGATTTGTTCTATGCATCAAGTCTTCTTCCAAAAATGTTACTAGATGTATTTTCTAAGAAAGTTAGAATTTCCATCACTGGGTGCCTGGTACAGATGAACACTGCTGTGTTCCTAGGAAGTACAGAGGATATACTACTGGCAGTGATGGCATATGATCGTTATATTGCTATATGCTTCCCTTTGCATTATACCATATACATGAATTGGAGGACATGTAAAATTATTACAGTCTTTATGTGGTCAGCAAGTTTTTTATTATCAACAACTTACCTTATCTCAAAGCCATTTGTGTTCTGTAGAGTGAACACATTGGACCATTTTGTCTGTGAGATATTGGCCCTGCTAGAGCTGGCATGTGGGGATCTCAGCTATTATAAAATAAATATATTTGTAGCAAGTTTATTTATACTATTATTGCCAATTATGTTCATTGTGGTGTCCTACATCTGTATCATTGTATCTATATTAAAAATCCACTCAGCAGGTGGAAGATCTAAAGCTTTTTCAACATGTGCTTCCCACCTGACTGTGGTGTTTATAGTATATGGGACCAGTATGACCATGTACATGGTACAAACAAAAAGTTTTTCATCCAAACTGAAGTATATTGCTATAATTTATGGTGCTGTGACTCCTGTGTTAAACCCTTTGATCTACAGCCTGAGAAATAATGATGTGAAAGAAGCATTTCTGAAAATGTTGACCAAGTCTTCAGCACCATGGACAGGAAAATGTATTCACTAACAGTAAAAGAAAGTTAGTATTCATATACAGTATGAAGAATTAGTGCTCAAAATTGGAAAAAAATGACAATTATTTATTAACTACACATAATTTATGAAAGCCAATGGATTGGATGTTGACTTCCTATACATTTTGTTGCCATATGTTGTATGTAACATGTTCTTTTGTTCCATTGGTAATTTATCAGAATAAACAGACAGTGCTACTATTACATCACATTACTATCATGGGTACAATATAATGAGTAATTGCCCACGTATTGGGTAGCCATTAGCATAAACTTTGTTATTGGATTTCTTCATATAAGGGATAAACATTATATTGTTTGTCAGTAGTAATAAAATGCAAATAAGTGATATCAGATGGTGGCTGTTTTATTCTGTAGAAAACGTGGACTAACTAGTGGTTAGTATATATGCAAGTTACAATTTTGTAATAAATGCTTCAAACTTCCGGTGGGTGCAGCATCGTGCATGGCCACATATTTTCAGGGCTCCTCTGCACTGATTCCATAAAGTTACATATGCCTTGTACAAGAACCTCTATTGGGGTTACTCAGCAACTGATCTATTGCAGAAGATTAGAGGCTGCAGTGGAGACATTTATTTTTCAGAGGAGCTGACTATTACCCCTAATCTAGACTGCGATGTCTGGCAACTCTGACCGCCATCTCTTGGCACAAATGTGTGATCCCCAACTCTCCTGACTCCTTGGGATTCTTCCCTCCTGCCTCCTGTTATCCCTCATTGCTAAGTTTGCCCCAGCTGCAGGGAGTGCTGTCCTCACATTGAGACCTGCATGTGGAGACACGGTGATGCACTGGCCAGTGTGCCTCATGGTTGTAGAATTAATTACTGGAGTCCCCTGTCTGTGGTGTCCCTTCAGATAGCTGCGGTGCCTGTGTCTGCTGTCCATGCTCCTTCCGCTGTCCCACCTGTGATGCACTTCACCACCAGGTTTGGATAGTTCACTGCTGCTGATGCCTCTGATCCCTCTGCTGGGAACCCATGGACATAAGAATAAGCACGGCCAAGAAGTACCTGCTGACTGGTGGCGGATCAACTTCTGTGTCATCTGACTGATCCTCCATGCTGGCGCTTGTGGTCTGCAGTTGCAGAACTGCTGCTCTGTGAGACTTGGTGGTCTTCTGTCCTCTGCCTTCGAGATTCAGTGGTTTTCTTCTGGCATTATCTTTGCTGACAGCTATCCACCATCTCCTGGTCCCGGTGGCCTGTACGGATTGATTTGGTCACCCATCATCTTTAACACAGGTGACTCCTATTCCTGAAGGACACCTGTCTTCTAATCTACTGGCAGCTTTTCAGCCTCTCCTGGTTACTGTGGTTGACAATGACGGATCTGCATGTCCATATCCTCTAACACCGGTATTTGTCTAATCCCTACTAACAAACTTTACATTGCCCTCTTATGTCTTTCCTTTTTCCTCTTCCCCCCATATCCCTTCCTGATATTATCTATCTTCCCCTCACCCCATTATTCCCGCTATAAATGTTTTTAGTCCTGTCTGGGGATATTGCAATTGTATTACATGATCTACTTTTTCTTTATATATTGGCCTACGGTAACACTTAGTAGAAATCGGTATTTAACTTTGTATTATGCAATTACCACCACTGCCATCTGCTGGTTAGTATTATTAATACAATACAGGTTGAGTCTCCCATATCCAAAATGCTTGGGACAAGGGGTAATTTGGATATTGGAATATTCCGTATTTTGGAATATTTGCATACCATAATTCATTGTCTGTACTCACTACTGGTAATCGATGTACCACTTAGTAGAAAATATTTTTCTACTTTGTATGAGTTGAGGGATATTGATGTTGCCTTGTTCCGTGATCTACTCTTGGAGTCTTCCCACCCTAAGCTTGCTTCTTTACAGAAGGAGGCTTTAGATGCAGAAATCTCTGAAGAAGAAATGCTAAGTGCTATTTCTTCCTTACCCTCTAATAAGTCCTCTGGCCCTGATAGCCTCAATGGAGACTATTACAAACTATTGAAAGAAGATCTAGTACCAATATTAACAAATCTATTCCAAAAATTGCATGCAGGTGACTTATCCTATCCTGGATTTAATACATCCTACACTATCCTTATTCCAAAACCAGATAAAAATATATACAAAAAAATGTCTAGTTTAATGCATGCAATGCTCCCATCCTTACTTACCTCACATCAATTGGGATTTACACATGGTAGGCATTCAATTATGAGAGTCAGAATTGGGTTGGCTGCTCTCTTAGCCTCTATGGGCCAAAGGTCCTCAATGAATATCCTTAGCCTAGATGCCAAAAAGACATTTGAAAAGATCTTATGGCCCCAATTATATTAGAGATGTGCAGGCTCAGATCAGTTTGGATTTTTCTGCCAAATTCAGATTTTTTTCCCCACCAACTTTCTGGTCTCAGTAAGAGGCAAAATGTCATCTTTAATGGCCATACATTATCTTTCATAGACCAAAGTCCATGAAAGATGATGTTTGTCCATGAAAGATGACATTCTGCTTTTTTCTGTGACCTGAAATTTGAAGGGATGAATCCGAATTTGGTAGAAAAATCTGAACTGAACCGAGCTGGCACATCTCTAAATTATATTATGTCTTCATGACTCGAAATGTTGATACATCTTTCATATAATTTGCTAAATATATTTTTTATAATTCCCAGTGACCTCATTAATAATTAAAGATTTACAGAGTGACCCTTTGATATTATTCAGAGGCACCAAACAGGACTGTCTGCTCTCTCCATTGCTTTTTAACTCCCTAATTCATAATAATTCAAAATTGGCAATATTTTAAAGGCATTCAGATAGGACACCTGTGTTCACTGATAAATTACTTTTTGTACTTAGGAAATCCAAATATAAGTTTTTTTCCCATTCTGGAAAAATTGGCGTTTTGGTAAAAATTTCTGGTTTTGTTATCAATAATGATAAATCAGCTGCTCTTTCCTTAGGCTCTACTATAGAACCCTCCTAGGTGCAAGGCATGGGCTTACATTGGAGATAATGTTACATCAAATTTCTAGGTATTTATTTACACCTCTCAATCTTAAAAATCTTATAATGTGCTTTCTTGACAAAAAACAAAATCAGCCTGGTTATTATACAGAAGATGAGATGGAAGGGTGGCATTAACTGTCTCGGACATTCCACTGTATATACAGGTTGCTACTGTACGTGTAGGTGTATTAAGGATAAACAGGACACTAATACCAGGACACTAATACCAGAACAACAGTTTATACCTGAGATGGATTTAATATGTTTATGCATATGCATGAACAGGAGATACCCTGTCACTTATTAGATAACCCACTTTTAATGACTGTTTGGTCCACATGGCATACTGTAAGAAATGCATAGCACATCAAATATCATTCTATCTGTCTTCCCCTTTTAGCAAACCCTGTGTTTTAAAATAGTGGGACCAAATTTTCTTTAGCTCTTGGGCTAGGGCTGGTTCTGGGACAATTTGTCACTTAGCTAATATTAAAACAAAAAAAAAACTCTCAGTGGAGAGCTCCTAATTTCCATTTCTTATGGTCCATAATTTAAGTTTCTTACAGGTTCAGCAATGCACTTCAACTGTTCTGGCCTCCCTATCTACTCAGGATATGTCTAACACCTGAGACTTGGTGTTTCAAAGTGAGAATAATCTGTCTAAAGCTATCTCATATTTTACACTACTATGCATGTTCCTTATTATGACAAACATAGTTGTGCTGTTATTCACCAATGGCTTTGTCAACTTCTCTATCTACAGTAGATGAAAATAAACTCATGACATAATTGCTGTCATGCCTGAGGTTTGGTTTGGAACAGGTGTGGGAGGCTGCAGAGGATAATTGAGAGGTGTGAAGGAACTTAGGTGGCATGAGCAAGGACTTCCTCATGTATTAATGTGAGGAGGTAGAGATACAACAGTGGTTGATAGGCCCGAAAGTAAGGACAAGAATAGAAAGTCTTTATTGAACAGCAGGTCAGAATGGGACTGGATATATAATACTAAAGGAATGGGCTGAATCGGATTGGGACTAATAATGCTGAGAGACCAATGTTAGTGATTAGAAGAACTTGATGGATTTGATTCCAATGTTGATGAATTGATGAAATTGATTGGTTGGGGTCGATGTTGTTGAATTAAATAACTTGAATTGAAGAACTTGATGGATCAGTTGGGACCGATTTTGATGAATTGATGTAATTAATTGTTAGGAGTCCAATGTTGATGAATTGATGAATCTCAGTGGAAAAACCAGACTGGTGTGCAAGATGGTATAGGAGACTTGTTTACTAGATTCAGGAACTGGATATAATGGACTGGGACCATTCAGATACAGAGTACCTGGGAGCTCAGCACAAAGATGTAACTTCAGCAGGAAGCGACATTGTACTGGCAACAGAGGCCAGTGAGGAAATGGAATTTACTGTATATGGGAGGATCCCCAGGGATTGGATGCTGTGATCATCTGGTCTGGGAGCAACGCTCTGGGTGAGGAAGAGCATCAGGTGACAGACTCCAACATGGCTGTGCCCCTACTGTGATTTAGTAGGGAACTCTGTCATGCCACCTGTGTGCCATCATGCTGGGAAGACACACTGTGACCAAGGAGCTGCAGAGAGCCATCTCAATGCTCAGTGACAGGACACTGAGCGGACGGGCAGGAGCAGCACAAAGAGGCCTCAGTACCGACCGGGAGTGATGTGCAGTGTCAGAGGACATCTGTGCTATCCAGAAGTGATGCACAGTGCATGAAGACCTCTGTGCTAGCCTGTACAGGCACCGGAGTGGTAAGGAGCGTGACAATTGCTTTATATAAAGAAAAACTACCAGCATCTCTGTATAAAGAAATGCATTTCCATCTGTTTCATAGAGGTTATTTATCCCCTTCTATGCATACTTTGATGAGATTACAGCCTCATTTGTCCTGTCCTAAATGTGCCCTTGTAGATGCATCACTCTATCATTGTCTGTGGGACTGTCCATTCATTGAAAGGTTTTGGGTGCAATTCAAAACCTTTGCTATTGATCATCTTCTTAATTCTCTACCGCCCCAATGGACCATTCTTGGAGTGACACTAGTGAATCTAGACATACTGTACCAGGAGTAGAATGAAGCCCCAGCTGATTATCTCCACTGCTGCAAAAAAGTAATATTCCAGCAATGGATTCATCCGAATCCTCCTAGTTTATCCCTTTTTCAGATGGCTTGTCTGGAGGCTTTTCTTCATAAGGAGGTTTGGGTTCAAAACTTTTTAGAATTATGGGAAATCTATGTAGACACCTTACCAACTACCACACAATTACAAATGATAACTTGCTTTCAACACATGGGTTGGTATAAGACCAGAATGTTATTGGACGATGAACCTATTCTCGTATAATTGATTTGATGTTCTATGTGTAGGATAGAAGCCGCTCCCTTTGGGGGAATGTACTATTATTATCGAACCCCAGTTTTAAGCATCGACCATACAGTACCACTAGCCCAAGGTAGCCACAGTGTCTGCTCCTGCACGCCTGCAGAGACATAGTGATGTCACTAATTGTAGTTAATATTCTTTTTATTTGGTGTGTTTTCCAACCCTGCATTTACTTTTCTGCATCAATTACTCTGTATGTGCAGCAAATGCAGTTATGCAAAAGTCGCATGAGCAGTGTTTAATCTAAAGTTAACCAGGCTTAGCCAACCCTGGTCCTCAAGAGCTACCAACAGTGCATGTTTTCCAGGTCTCCTCATAGAAGCACAAGTGTAATAATTAGCTCCACCTGGGGAACTTTCCAAATATGTTAGTGAGTAATGACTACACCTGTGCACCAGAAAGGTGGTCTGGAAAACGTGAACTGTTAGTAGCTCTCGAGGACCGAGCTTGGCTACCCCTGATCTAAACAGATCTTTTTCTGTGCTGGCACTTGTAGTTGAGTGATGATTTCATAAATCGCCCCTCAACCCCACTAACATCAGCGTTCATTTGAGGAATGTCATCACTGTGCGAGTGCCGCACATCAGTGTTTAATAAAATGATGTGTTATCATGCTGATACTAACAGATGTAAAAATATATCCACCGTAATATAAGATGCTGTATAGTATACAGTACTGTATTGTACTAGACATTGGAGATGGGAATAAAAAAACATCCAAATAAAGTAGTTCTTACACAGGAAGCATCATTTGAAAACATTGAAGACCTCAAGCGTGCACAATGGAGTTTTTTTAAAAGTGACACCAGGTGGATGAATAGCAGTATTGCACTAGCTGGAGACTCAGTACACCAAGCTGTGACTCAGTATGCCATACTGTCACCGAATGCTACACCATGTGATCAGCTGCAGGCACACATAATGTGACTAGTTTTTTGCGCTACACAGTGTGTAGAGGTAAGATGAGCAAGGACACATCTATAGTGTACCTCTGGTAGCAAACCATATTCCCAAAAAAGGATATAACTTCTCTCTTGTTTACTGGTCAGGGCCATTTCCCTTCTTATATTGTAGTGCCTACTTCCCCTCTGTTCCCTTCCCCTCCATCCCCTCCCCCCCTCTCATCCTCTCCTATCCCCTCCTCTCCCATCCCCACCCCTCCCCTCCCCTCCTGGTTTTGTTTGCTATTTACAGCAATCTTTCAAGATGTTTCACATATATCCAATCAAATGTCGTGAATGATGTAGATGATTGTGGACTTCCTTAATGGCAGGCAGAAAATATGGAAGGAGATTTAGATGTGTCCACATCTTAGACGTTCCATCATGGGTAGTGAAGTTACTTTTTATAAAATTGTATGTCTTAGTTGCATTGTGTCTGTACATAAAATATGCACACAGAGGACCTCATTCAGAGTCGTTCGTAGCGGCTGCACGGTCGTACGGGTTACGACCGCAAAATCATAAACTGAAGCGATCGTACGGCAGGTTGATCGTAAACAAAGTGACACCCATTCGTTAGCACTGCACCTCCTCTAGCTACCGACTGATCTGATTGAATGAACGAGACAATCGTAGTCAGGCACTGTCAGACGCTTTATGCTAATTATGTTGTGATGTTTGCGGCCGTATGTGTTGTATTGATGGTCACATGTCATGTTTACATGGACTATCGAACAGCTTGTTATTAGCTTGTTGTCAATTATCTAATTAAGAGTGTTTAACTCTTGCTGTTCTTTTTCATCAGTTTTTTTTAATGTGTCAATAAACTTTATTGGTTTTTTTGTGGAGGTTTTCCCCGTTCTCGTTTTTTTTTTAAATTTCCAAAACAAAGTAATGTTTATTATCTGTGAATGTACTGTTGCTAATTGTGTTAACTTTAATAATGCATGTGCATTTTGCGTTAGGATAATTTGCACTCTTATGTTTGCAATTGCACACTGCGTGTTTTATCCAATCAAATCTGACCTTATTTTTCGGGTCACATGTTTAAAGGATTGTCCAATAGTGTTATTTTTTAAGAAACAGAGTAAATATTTTAGCCAATCATCTTTCTTTTACCCCATGTATATTTCATGTTTTCTGTAAAATCTGCCATTGCCATCATGAGAGCCGCGGCCTTTACCCGTCAATTCTCGTAAATATTATTGACCGGCGGCTTACAAACGCCCAGCCTCCCATTTCCAACCGCTTAAAGCGTGTGGCCTATGCGGAGGTGAGGAGAGCCCATCACCGTGCGGGATATCAGCGCAATATAGCACAACTAGAGAGGCGGTGGTCCGATTTGCACTGCCGGTCGCCAGTCCTTTTGGCTAATTTGCGGGCGCGATTACGCAGATGTAAGTATGCGTTTGTATAAATGTAAAAATTAGTGGACTGTTAAAAATGTCTGTTCCTTTTCCAATTCTTTTATTAAATGTAAACAAACCCTCCTGTATGTTGTCCCTATTGTACTGAATATGTAAAGTGTACTTGTATTGTGTAGCCAAAAGTGAAAACTAAACTTAGTTTTTTTATTATCTTTAAATTTTAGAAACACAGCGGAGACAGAGAAGGGCCCGCAGATTTGCCAGCAATGCAGGGCCCAACCTGCAGCCCTCCCCCTCACCTTCACCCTCCGCTCAACCCAGCCCTCCCTCCCCACCACCATACTCCCCCAGTAACCCTCCCTCCCTCTTCCAAAACTCCCCTAGTATTCCTCCCTCCCCTGCCCACTCATCCCAAATCACCACTCCCGTGCCCGAGTCCACAACCCAAATATCCCCTCCCTTTGATTTTTTTAATTCCCTTTCCCCTCCCACCATTCCACCAACTCCAACTTTCTCGGCATCTCCATCTCCATCGGGTGCTTCCTTGCCTGGCTCTGATGGTATGTGTTTTTTAATATTTTTTTTTTGGCTTTTTGTTTATTGTTTTCCATGTTTTTTTTATAATATTTTGGCTGTGTGTTTGTTTTCATTTTTACAGTATGGGTGTCATAATCATTGCGCAGTAATCATGTTACTCAATATATTGTGGTTATGTTTTGTGCCTGGGGCCTTTTTTTTGGGGGGTGCCCAAAAATGTATGCCTTTGGGGTTTGGAAATTGCTTATTAATTTGTGTAAAAATTGCTTACATTTTGATTTGTATTTTAGATTAAAATAAAACATGTCACAGAACTTGGGAAGGGGATAGGAACCAGACTAACCTTGTTAATGTTGTGTACACTGTGTTTAAAATGTATTAAGATGTAACTTCATTAGGAAAAGTGATGTTAGCCATAGCAAACAAACACATTGTAGTTTTGGATTATCAAGAACTTTCTAGAAGTGAATACGTGCAGTGTGTTTTAAGGATATGGCCATCATGACTTAGGAATACACCTCCCAGTTGTTTATAAATCATCCTAGGGTATTTTTGATTATGCCACATAGTTAGGGTTTCAAAGTGTTTTAACACCATAAAAGTTTCGACACAATAATAATGTTGTGTGGAGTAAACTTTAGAACACACCCTAACATCATTGTGTATACCACCCTCTGTTTGGGACATTGAATAATGTTTAATGTTAAAATGTGGGTCAGTTTTTAGATGTTTTTGACCTTCAAATACATTTTTCTGTCCACAGATCTAACCACCATACTTGTGGGACTACGAGATGAGCTCACTCGAGCAAGTGGCCATCTATTGGAGGCCTACTGCTGCCTCCAGCGGATTGTGGGGAGTCTGGAGAAGTTTTAGTTTTTTTTTCCCTTTGTACATTTAAAAATGTTTACATTTACAGTAAAGTTTTTGTTCTAAAAACATTTGTCCTCTTTTTTCCCCCAAAAAAATGGTGTAATTCTGCATTTTAAATACTTTGTCAACAAAGCTGGGTGCCTTTCCATAGTGTAACTCATACAAAAATGTATTTTTTAACCTTAAGAACATTTGCAGTAATGTTTTTTTTGTTTTTTGTTTGGGGTTGCCCTACATTATCCACCTCAAAATGGGTTTAAAAATACATTTACACCAAACCTATTTTTTTGTGAAAACATTTATTCAACAACAAACATGTTGCCAACATGCTTTTAATTGTACAAAGCATTTCATCACAGAATCACACAACAAAAATGGCCTTAGGTTTTTATAAAAATAAATATCTTGCTTAGTCAGACATAAACAACAAAAGGTAAACTCAAACACAATATTTCTTTTTTAACAGATACTATAAAAAAATGTAATGAAAATTAACTAAACATGTGGTGGTATATCCGGAAAAATTATGTTAGTTGTCCAAAAACAGTACAGGGTATTGCCAATGGGTTCCATTAGTTTTTCAGTTTCGGAAAGTGTTTTGATTTTTGTGAAATAAAAAAAAAAATAGGTTCACCTTAAAATACATTTGCTCCAAGTGTAAAATTAAAAAAAAAAACTTATTACCTAAAAAATCTTGAAACCACAGAATCGCGTCTGGCCCCCCCGACAGCATCACAACACCTTCCTCCAGGGGGCCATCCTCTGGCAAGGCATCCTCTGGCTGCATGGGTACTCAACCCCTTATTGCAATGTTGTGTAAAATCCCACACAGGACCACAATGCGACAAACCATATCCGGCGAGTACATGAGTGCACCACCAGAGTGATGGAGACACTGGAAGCGGCCCTTTAAAAGACCGATACAGTGCTCCACCACCTGCCTGGTGGCAGTAAACACGGCATTATATTGAGTTTGTGGCCCTGGTGTGGGATTCAAATAAGGAGTCAGCAGCCAGGGCGTGCAAGGATGTCCACTGTCACCTGATGGAAATGGAACACCAAAAGATACATAAATTTACCATGAAAACATGTTTACACTATTACTATAGCTACATAATGGATTTATACTTACCAAGAAGCAACGCATCACCAGCTTGCAGTGTGCTTAATTTTGGCCAAATCCCTGAATGCTGGATCACTTATGCATTGTGGCTGCAGCCTGGAAATTTGGCATTCAGGGAGATGATCTGGAGGGAGGCATCACATACAGGGGGCTGAAGTGCTATGCAAGTGCCATCCACTACCCGTATGATGTGTGGAAAGCCTGCAATTTCAGAAAACTTCTGCTTTACCACATCAAGGGCTTCCATATCCAAAGGCATACTAATAAAATCTGTTATATGATTGAAGAATGCATCTAGCACACGCCTCAGGATCCATGAAAATGAGGGCTGGGAGAGGCCACCCACCAGCCCCACAGTGGTTTGGAAGGACCCTGAGATGCAGAAATGTAACACCACCAAACAACTGTGTAAGTGGTGTGATTGCTGTAGGAATGTTAATCTGACTTTCCAGATCATTCTTTATTATTGAAAAGAGTGTCTAGGATAATATTTGGAGGCAGGTGATAAGTGGTTACAACCACATCATCAGGCATTCCAAAAAGGGTGACACGTGTTCTATATATCTTGGCCCTTGCTAGCCTCCTATGCCTATGCCCAGGAGGAGGCTGAGGAAGGTTGGTGGGGGGCAACATGGCCACTATTAGCTGGCCCACATCGCTCTGTAAAGTTAGATTTTTTAAAATAAAGTCGTGTTGAGAAAGATTTTACAATATTTTACCAAAAATACTTAGCTTAGTAATAATGGTGCATATTCTTACAGGGTCGGGCTGTGCAATCTTCGTGAACCCCTACAGGTGTTGTTTGTGGAACCCCTACAGGTGTTGTTTGATTTTATGGAAGAAAAAGAAAATAATTTTATGAAAAAAAACACGTCTATTACTACTATTATTGTTAAAACAATCCTTAACTTTGAAATTGGGCAATAAAAAAATATGTAAACATAATTATTGTTTTATCCAAAAAACAAACAAATGCATTATTAAATGTAAAAAAAGACAGCATAAAACACTTTAATTTTAAATACGACAAACTTTTAGGTTGTTTAAAATAGACACTTACCTGGATCCTGTACAAACTACACTGTTAAACACCTAAAACAAAACAATATAACATGACAATAATTGTTTGAATAATGTCCTTTTTTTGGTTTTAAATAGCCAAAAAAAAAAAAAAAGCTTGCAGTAGGCTGGCACACTTACTAGAGTCTGCAAAGAATGTTGTTATTTTGATCCTCCAAAAACACACAAAGTAACCGGGTTTTTAAAATTTATGGACAAACAAAAATAAAAAACCCACCCCCCAAAAAACAAAACAAAAAAAGGAACCCCCCCAAAAAAAGCCCACCCCCCAAAAACAAAAAATAAAATAAAAAAAGAACCCCCCCAAAAAAACAAAGAAAGAACCCACCCCCCCAAAAAAAAAAAAACACAAACATCACCCAAACAACACACACAAGCACCACCCAAACAACACACACAAGCACCACTCAAACAACACACACAAGCACCACCCAAACAACACACACAAGCACCACTCAAACAACACACACAAGCACCACTCAAAAAACTCCAAACACTGTAAACACTAGCAATCCCTTCCTGCACCAAAAATCACTCCAACTACAACCCACAAGTAAGGGAACATTTGGCTTTGCCTTAAATAAGGCCAAAAAAACACAATGATTGAATAATGCAGGCAAGGTGTGCATTGTACGTTGGCAAATAGGGATGCATGGGAAACCAATCCAGGGATGCGCTCACATCTCGGACAACCCACCCGGTGATTACGGAATGCAGGCAAGGTGTGCATTGTACATAGGCAAATAGGGATGCATGGGAAACCAATCCAGGGATGCACTCACATCTCGGACAACCCACCCAGTGATTAGGGAATGCAGGCAAGGTGTGCATTGTACGTATACAAATAGGGATGCACGGGTAACCAATCCAGGGATGCGCTCACATCTATAAAATAGTCTTCACAAGCACTATTCTTCATGCTCTCTCATAAGTTTTGAAAATGGCAAGCGAGGAGCATGGTGGGCAGAGGCCAAATGAGGCAGGTAAGTGTTAAACACATTTTGATAAAAACACAAGAACAGTTCATATTTTCCAAAAATGCATTTTTTAAATTATCTAAATTTCAAAATATTGTAGGTGCTGGGAATCCACTACCACCACTAGAGGAGGAGGAGGCGGGGCCAAGCACGCCAAGGCACAGAAATCCTCCATTTTCAAGGATAGAGCTTGAGACATTGGTGACCATGACAATGGATAACCTTATCCATGCCCCAAGAAATATGGGGGCTGGAGCCAAAGAGAGGATTTGGGAGGAGATATCCAGGGCTGTTAATGCTGTGGGGACAACCCACAGAACCATGAAAGTCGTGAAAAAATGGTAAGAAAATTATATTGTGAGTGTACTGAAGTCAAAAGCGAGATCTTAATTAAATAAACAAACTCTTAAAAAATGCAAATTCACATTGTCAGATGGACTGATTTCAAGTACCAGCTGAAGAGGAAGCTATGGAGTAGGGTGGACCATGCTGTGGGGACAGTGGTCCCATCCCTGAGGGGCTGTCCTTGATGAGGTTGGAGACGTTGGCTCAGGGATATGTGATGGAAGAGGAGATAGTCGGCGTGTCCACTATGTACACTGACATGGCCAACTTCAACGCTCCACATGTGCAAGAATGTAAATATTTTTTGGAGTCAAAAAAGTATAAAGCTCAAACGTGTATGCGTCTTTTTAAAAAAAAAAAAATGTTTTTTTTATTATTTTCAGTCTCAAGGGAGGTAGTGCTTGCTCCTGAGGTCAGGTCTGGGTCCAGCACAGATGGAGACTCTGCAGGGGAGTATCCAAGTACTCCATCTGGGGACCCTGTGGAGTCTACTCCAGGGCAACTATCAGACCGAGCAGTGCCTCTCCTCACCAGGTTGGTCTCCCAAACTCAGGAGAACAGATGTGTTCTTCTGAGGATGGAGACCACTCTGGTGATGGTGGCGGTGGCCCTGGAGACCATTGCTGGGGCCATAGATCGTTGGGCCAATACCTAGGAGCAGGCAAACCCACCTGCCATGATGGAGCGAGACTCCCTTCCTCCCAGGACCACCACCTCTGGCAGCCCAACAACCACACCCGCAAGTATGGAGAGCCCTATGCCAGGGCCTGAGGAAATACCAACTACCTCTGGCCAGGCCAGTCGGCGGGTTACCCACCAGTCGGCTGTCCGTAGCTTACCTCTTCCTCCGAGCCGGCCCAAATGACGAAAGTAGCCCTGGATATCTCCTCCCTCACCTCTTGTTCAGTCCCCATATTTCTTGCCACCAATGTCTCAAGCTCTTTTTTTTTTATTTTATTTTAATTTTAGAAAAGTTTTTTTAATTTTTTATTTTTATTTATAGGCAAATGTTGCCCTAGCAATTGTAACTAAAATTGTGATTTAAGGCTAATTTGCAAAAATAAACAAAATTTTAATAACAAAATGTCTATATTTAACTATATCAATGTATACATGGTTTAAAAAGTATGGTATCTGAAAAGGCTGCTACGCAAAACACAATGCTATATGTTTTAAAAAATAAGTTAAAAAAGCACAAAAAAACTGTTGTGTTACGAATTCCCTAATGCACACGCAAGTGAAATCATTTACAAAGTAATTAGCAGTGTTAATAGTTACAATGCACGAATCTTAGCTGCTTGGTTTGTGTGGTTCCAATTAGAAACATCACATGTAACATCGGATTAACGATTGTACTGTTGTGGCTTACGGACGCTTCTTGCCTACCTTAGCCTGTTCCTGTTCGTAGAGTGACATTGTCATGCTTCCACAATTCATGGTCGTGCGAAGCAGATAATTTATGCACTCCCCTAAAACGCCTGGAAACGCTGAAGCACGCCTCCCTTTGCAGACCACCACCCCTGTATACACCCACAAATGGACTTTCCTGTCAATCAACTTTCGCAAGCCACTTCCGTTTCAGAAGCCCTACGACCGACAGTATTTTGCATCGGTAGAGCTCGTACGCACATGGGCACAGCTAGCCGTGCGCAGGCGCAGAAGAAAAAGATCGGATGCGTACGACAGTGCGGCCGCTACGACCGACTCTGAATGAGGTCCAGAGTACCAGGGACACTATATTAGTACTTTGTCGCACAGGAGTTCATATGAAGTGTGTGCAGTATAATGTCACAGATATGTGACATGAAGCATGGTGTGGAAGCTTGTATTGATTTTGCATCATAGTCGCACACAGAAGTACGTATACAGCTAGCCCCTATAGTCTATGCACCCTTGCATTGTACTTATGTAGCATTCGTGGTGCGACTAAGATTCAGGCTAAAGACAACTGGCACACTTACTGTAAGTTGGGAAGCCTATTTGCCCAAGTACAATGCACACCTTGCCTGCATTCTGTAATCACTGCGTGGGTTGGGCTAGATGTGAGCGCATCCCTGGATTGGTTACCAGTGCATCCCTATTTGCCCAAGTACAATGCACACCTTGCCTGCATGATTCAATAATTGTGTTTTTTTGTCTTTATTTAAGGCAAAGCCAAATGTTCCCATAGTTGTAGGTTGTAGTTGGAGTGATTTGTGGTGCAGGAAGGGATTGCTAGAGTTTACATTGTTTGGAGTTGTTTGAGTGGTGCTTGTGTGTGTCGTTTGAGTGGTGCTTGTGTGTGTTGTTTGAGTGGTGCTTGTGTGTGTTGTTTGAGTGGTGCTTGTGTATGTTGTTTGAGTGGTGCTTGTGTGTATTTTTTGAGTGGTGTTTTTTTTTTTTTGTTTGGGTGGTGGTTTTTTTAATTTTAATTTTAATTGGGTGGTGGTTTTTCTTTTCATTCTTTTGGGTGTTTTTTTTTTTTTTTGGTTTGTTTGGGTGGTGTTTTTTTGTGTTTAATTTTATTTTGGGTGGTGGTTTTTCTTTCATTTTTTTAGGTTGTTGGATTTTTATTTCTAATTTTGTTTGGTGCATACATTTGCGAAACCCGGTTACTTGGTGAGTTTGGGTGGCCGTGCTTTTGGAGAATCCCAAATCCAACTCCAGTAAGTGTGCCAGCCTACTGCAAGGTTTTTATTTTTTTTTGGTTATATAAACCCAGAAAAAGAACATTATTCAATAAATTTTTAACTTGTTTTTTTTTTTAAATTTAAGGTGTTTAACAGTATAGTTTGTACTTGAATCAGGTAAGTGTCTATTTCAACAAACCTAAAAAAAATTTTTTTTTAATTTTGAAGTGTTTTTTGCACATTTTTAAACATTTAATAATGCAGTTTTTAATTTATTGGTAAAAAAATAATAAAGTTTACAAATTTTAATATTGGCCAATTTAAAAGTTAAGGTTTGTTTTAACAATAATAGTAGTAATAGTGGTTTTTTAACAAATACTATTATTTTCTTTTTCGTCACCAAAAAATAAAACCCTACACAAAATACACCTGTATGGGTTTCAGAAGATGGCACTGCCCGACCCTGTAAGAATATGCACCATTATTACTAAGCTAAGTATTTTTGGTAAAATATTCAAAAATCATTTGCAAAAACACTTTTTTGTTGTTTTTTTACTTTTACAGAGCGATGTGGGCCAGCTAATAGTGGCCATGTTGCCCCCCACCAACCTTCCTCAGCCTCCTCCTGGGCATAGGCATAGGAGGCGTGCAAGGGCCAAGATATATAGAACACGTGTCACCCTTCTTGGAATGCCTGATGATGTGGTTGTAACCACTTATCACCTGCCTCCAAATATTAGACTAGACACTCTTTCAATAATAAAGAATGATCTAGAAAGTCAGATTCACATTCCAATAGCAATCTCACAACTTACACAGTTGTTGGCGATGTTACATCTCTGCACCTCAGGGTCCTTCCAAACCACTGTGGGGCTGGTGGGTGGCCTCTCCCAGCCCTCATTTTCACGGATCCTGAGGCATGTGCTAGATGCATTCTTCAATCATATAGCAGATTTTATTAGTATGCCTTTTGATACGGAAGCCCTTGATGTGGTAAAGCAGAAGTTTTTTGAGATTGCAGGCTTTCCACATGTCATAGGGGTAGTGGATGGCACTCACATAGCACTTCAGCCCCCTGCATGCAGGGAACAAATATATAGGAACCATAAACATTTCCATTTGCTAAATGTAATGGTGCTATGTAATGCCTCCCTCCAGATCCTCTCCCTGAATGCCAAATTTCCAGGCTGCAGCCATGATGCGTACGTGATCCAGCATTCAGGGATTTGGCTAAAATTAAGCACACTGCAAGCTGGTGATGCATGGCTTCTTGGTAAGTATAAATCAAGGATGTAGCTATAGTAATAGTGTAAACATGTTTTCATGGTAAATTTATGTATCTTTTGGTGTCCTATTTCCATCAGGTGACAGTGGATATCCTTGCACGCCCTGGCTGCTGACTCCTTATTTGAATCCCACACCAGGGCCCCAAACTCTATATAATGCCATGTTTACTGCCACCAAGCAGGTGGTGGAGTGCTGTATCGGCCTTTTAAAGGGCCGGTTCCGGTGTCTCCATCACTCTGGTGGTGCACTCATGTACTCGCCGGATATGGTTTCTCGCATTGTGGTCCTGTGTGGGATTTTACACAACATTGCAATAAGGAGTCGAGTACCCATGCAGCCAGAGGATGCCTTGCCAGAGGATGGCCCCCTGGAGGAAGGTGTTGTGATGCTGTCGGGGGGGTCCAGACGCGAATCTGTTGTTTCTCATTTTTTTAGGTAATAATTTTTACATTTAGTTTGTTTTTTACACTTAGAGCAAATGTATTTTAAGGTGTACCTAATTTTTTGTTTTCTTTTTCTTCCACCAAAATCAAAACACTTTCCAAAACTGCAAAACTAATGGAACCCATTGGCAATACCCTGTACTGTTTTTGGACAACTAACAAATTTTGACCGGATATACCCCAACATGTTTAGTTAATTTGCCTTTTCTTTTATTAATTTGTATTTTTTCATCAAAATTTTCTGTTTGTTTTTTACTATTGTTGTTTATGTCTGAGTAAGCCATATATTTTATTTGGAAAAACCCTGTGGACATTTTTTATGTGTGATTCTGTGATGAAATGCTTTTTACGAGTAAAAGCATGTTGGCAACATGTTTGTTAGTTAATAAAATATTTTCCCCAAAAAAAATTTTTGGTGTGATTTTTTTTTAGGAAAGCCATTTTGAGGTGGATAATGTAGGCCAAACCCAAACAAAGCTTTTAAACAACATTACTTGAAATGTTCTTAAGGTTTACATAAACATTTTTGAATTTGTTACACTATGGAAAGGTACCCATCTTTGTTCACAAAATGTTTGAAATGCTGAATTATACCCTTTAATTTTGAAAATAAAAGAGGACAAATGTTTTTGCAACAAAAACTTTACTGTAATATAATAAATTTTTAAATGTACAAAGATGAAAAAAAAAAGTATAAATGCTCCAAACTCCCCACAATATGCTGTAGGCAGCAGTAGGCCTCCAATAAATGGCCACTTGTTCTTCTCAGCTCCTCCCTAATTTGCACCATGATGTGGTTTAGATCTGTGGACAGAAACATGTATTTGTAGGTTAAAAACTTCTTAAAACTGACCAACATTTGAACATTAAACATTAGTCAATGTCCTAAAAAGTGGGAAAACACAATAATGTTCGGGTGTGCTTGAAAGTTTCATCCACACAACATTATTAATATGTTGATACATTTATGGTGTAAAAACATTTGGAAACCCTAACTATGTGGCATAAGCAAAAAACCCCTATGATGTTGTTAAAAAAAAATGGGAGGTGTATTCTTAAGCCATATCCTTAAAACACAATGCACGTATTCACTTCTAGAATGTTCTTGATAATCCAAAAATACAATGTGTTTGTTTGCTATGGCAAACATAACTTTCCTAATGAAGTTACATCTTAGTACATTTTAAACACAGTGTACACAACATTAACAAGAGTAGTCTGGTTCCTATCACCTTCCCAATTTCTGTGACATGTTTTATTTAAATATAAAATACTAATCCAAATGTAATCATTTTTTACACCAATAAAAAAGCATTTTGTAAACCCCAAAAGGCATACATTTTTGGGCTCCCCCCCAAAAAAAAGGCCCAGGCACAAAACATTAGCACGAAATATTGAATAACAGCATTACTGCGCAATGATTTTGGCACCCATACTGAAATAAAAAAAAAAAACCAACGCCCAAAATGTTTACAAAAACATGAATAACAACAACACCAAAAAAAAATAAAAAAATAAAAAAAAAGATTACAAAACACATACCATCAGAGCGTTGTAGCAAAACCCCCAATGTAGATAGTGCAGGAGATGGGGAGTAATTTGCAGTTGGGAGAATGGTGGGAGGGGAAATGGAGTGGCAAACATCAAAGGGAGGGGATATTTGGGTTGTGGACTCGGGCACGGGAGTGGTGATTTGGGATGAGTGGGCAGGGGAGGGAGGAACACTCGGGGAGGATTGGAAGAGGGAGGGAGGGTTACTGGAGGATTATAGTGGTGGGAAGGGAGGGCTGGGTTGAGCGGATGGGGAAGGTGAAGGTGAGGGCTGCAGGTTGGGCCCTGCATTGCGGCCAAATCTGCGGGCCCTTCTCTGTCTCCGCTGTGTTTCTAAAATTTAAAGATATTAAAAAAAAAAAAGTTTAGTTTTCACTTTCGGCTACACAATACAAGTACACTTTACACACTGAGGACAATAGGGACAACATACAGGAGGTTTTTTTTTACATTTACTAAAATAATTGACAAAGGAACATACATTTTTAACAGTCCACTAATTATAACATTTATACAAACGCATACTTATGTCTGCGTAATTGCGCCTGCAAATTTCTCGAAAGGACTGGCGACCGGCGGCGTAGATCCAACCACCGCCTCTCTAGTTGCGCGATATTGCGCCTATATCCCCGCACTGGGAAGGGCTCGCCTCACCTCCACATAGGCCGCCCGCTTTATGCGTTTGGAAATGGGCGGCTGTGTGGTCTTAATCCTCCTGTCCATGATCTGGACGAGAATCAATAATTCTCTCCTGGTAAAGGCTGCGGCTCTCATGATGGCAATGGCCGATTTTTCAGAAAACATGAAATATACATGGGGTAAAAAAAAGATGATTGGCTAAAATATTTACTCAGTTTCCAAAAAAACCACTATTGGCCAATCCTTTAATCATGTGCCCTGAAAAATAAGGTAAGATTTGATTGGCTAAAACACACAGTGTGCAATTGCAAACATAAGAGTGCAAATTATCCTAACGCAAAATGCACATGCATTTTTAAAGTTAACACAATTAGCAACAGTACATTCACAGATAATAAACATTACTTTGTTTTTTACATTTTTGAAAAAAAAAAAGAGAACGGAGAAAACACCCACGAAATGAAAAATAAAGTTTATTGACACATGAAAAAAACTCATTTTAAAGAACAGCAAGAGATAAACACTCTTAATTAGATAATTGACAACAAGCTAATAACAAGCTGATCGATAGTCCATGTAAACATGACATGTGACCATCAAAACAACACATACGGCCGCAAACATCAGGACATAATTAGCATACAGCGAATGACAGCGCCTGACTACGATTGTCTTGTTCGTTCGATCAGATCAGTCGGTAGCTAGAGGAGGTGCAGTGCTAACGAATGGGCGTCACTTTGTTTACGATCGACCTGCCGTATGATCGGATTTTGCAGTCATTGCCCGTACGACTGTGCGGCCGCAACGACCAACTCTGAATGAGGTCCTTAGTCTCTTGTATGTCTTATCTTACACATTGTAACCTTTGTAGAGCACCCAAGATGGCTGCCCTGACTGGAACACCCATGGGTGGTATAAAAAATACTTGGAACTGATGTTATATAGGGGCTCTGCTTCTACCTTTAGTATGCTGCAACTTTCCCATTTTCTCTCATTTCTTTTAGGCATTGCCTATTTCTCCAAGGGTAACCTATGTAGTGCGAACAAAATGGCAGTCTCATCTGGTACCTTTCGTGGGTGGGTTATGCAGCCTGTGGAATTTATTACCCAAACTGGCTGTAGCAACCCTGCATTAAGTACATTGCCCTACTCGTTATGTTCTCTATGTTTATTGTTTTTCAGTGTGTTTTCTTCTTGCTGTAAATCCTACTAAATCCATGTGCTAAGCTTTTAATGCTTGCAAAGCTACTTTGAGCCCTGTGGAAAAGTGTTCTATAAATAGAATTATTATTAATAATAATAATAATAATAATAATAAAAAATTTTTGATGATTTTGGTCATATTTTATTAGAGACCCAACTATATCCATGGGTATTTGTTTAAAGGGCATTTACCCACAATGTCCTTCCATACTGTGACCATCAGACACAAGTTGCACTGTTTTCAGATATGGCTTGGGAACTAACAATTGTTCCACAATGTCTTCCTCCTTTGTAGTCATCTCATGCAACAAATCATTAAGTATCGCCATGTGAGGGTACGAAAGTCTGGCTTCCTATTAATCACTATAAAATTTTCTCTGGCTTTGCTAGAGTGGAGTCTTTCAATTTATCTGAAGCATAACAGTCTTTTCTCACCTCAAAATCTTGCACATGTTACATTTCATACCTTCAACAACATCCCCTTCCTCAGGCAGAGATGCTTCACTTTGCGCCACAAGGCTGACCTCATGGTTTTCTGTCTCTGAAGTTATGCTATAAAAAGGTAGCACTGGATGGTTTCATAGTACAATACACTGCAACAGCTGTATTGTCAAAGGGAGCTAGGCAATGCTCAACTGTAACTATTTAGGTTCCCCACATCTTCCAGAATAAAAAAAAATATCTTTATAAACTAGCATCAGGCAATTAAATCAAAGAGAGTATCTACATGTTTATTTTCCCCCATAGTAACTACACAATTGTTTGTTTGGTACTCCAGTATTGGCTATTTATGTAAAGAAAATCAATCTGGGATTTACATAACATTGCATGGGTTTATCAATCAAAGACAGTGGACAATTCTCCATACGGGTTGACGGAACCTTTGGACTTACCACCATTCAATAAGATACATTCACTAAAAGGTTTCTTTACGGTTTCACCAGTGCACACAAAGAAATGGGAGAGAGGGATATTCAGATAGATAAAAAATGGTATACCAAACGATGGTGGAGCCAAACCTTGGGTGTCCTCTTTATCACCGAAGCATTTCATATTATATACAGTCCAGTCATATTATTATGACCACCTCCTACATTTGACATTGGCAATGTGTGCTGGCTTAGTAGGTATATATGGTGTGCCTTAGTCCGTCTGCACACATAGCACTCGTTGCTATCATGGGTAAAAGGGGCAATTTATCTGAGTTGCAAAAAGGGATGATTATTGGTTTTCAGGCCAAGGGTAGCAGTAATTCTGAAACAGCACAATTTGTGAACTTTTTTTTACTGCTGTGGTGAAGGTGTATCTGAGACAACCCGCCGCTCCAACTTGTTTGACAACAGTGCTCCGGGCGGTCCTCTCAGAACCGTTTTTAAGAGACCATAATGCCGGACTGCTACTCCCTGAGATCCTTCTACCTGGCTTCTCCATCATCTCCGCCCTGTTCTGATTGGATCCCTCTCCATTTTCACCTCTGCTGAGTCTCTGCTCAGATGCCAGTTATAGCGTTCGTTACATGTCTTCCGGTTTTGTGTGTGGAGATCATTCTCGTGGTTTTTTCCAGTACCTCCTGTCAGCGTATATCTCTTCAGTCTCAGCTGCACTGTGGCGTCTGAGTTGACTTCAGATTGCATTCATCACGGCAGTCCCAGGCGCACTGCAGTGTATAAGTGGACTATTCGTTACCAACTTTACAGCAGTCTCAGCCACACCACTGCGTCTGAGTGGACTATTAGTTACCAACTTTACTACTGTCTCAGCCGCACTGCTGCCTGAGTGGACTATTAGTTGCCTTCTGTACAGCAGTCTGAACCGTGCTGCTGCATCAGAGTGGACTTTTGTTATATAATCATGGCTGTTCCTGCTGCATCCCAGCCAAGTACACCTCAGCCCTCAAGGCTGCAACCCAGCCACAAGGCCGCATCCCAGCCAAGTACACATCATCCCTCAAGGCTGTAACTAGGCCATAAGGCCACATCCCAGCGAAGTACACATCAGCTCTCAAGGCAGCAACTCAGCCACAAGGCCGCATCCAGCCAAGTACACATCAGCCCTCAAGGCTGCAACTCAGCCACAAGGCAGCATCCCAGCCAAGTACACATCAGCCCTCAAGGCTGCAACTTGGCCACAGGGTCGCATCCAGCCAAGTACACCTCAGCACTCAAGGCGGCAACTCAGCTGCAAGGATGAATCCCAGCCAAGGATGCATCAGCCCTCAAGGCTACAACTTGGCCATTAAGCCACATCCCAGTCAAATACTCACCAGCCCTCAAGACTTCTAATATCAATTTACTCATATCTCAAACCTTGTACACATCAGCACTCGAGACTGCAACCCAGCCATAGGTCTACATCTCCTTCCTGGCTGTCTTCAGATTCTTTGACTACTACAGGCCATTCAACAATTTTCTTACACAGTCTTATTCTATTCTGTTGTGCCCCTCATCTCTGTAAAAGAAATCATTGAATCCTCCCAGGGATTCATAACAGAATCATGACTGGATAAATGGCACCATTGCGAATAACCAATGTGGAAACTTAGGAGCACCACGTGCCATTGATGTGAGAGGTGAATGTTAGCTATGAAGGTGCATGAGGGCCGACCGACACTTTACAGTGGAGCAGCTCAAAATCAAAATGTACCTGGAGGCCACCAGACTTGTGTCTAAAATGACAGTTCAGCGAACCCTGCTGCATATGGAGCTCCGAAGCAAACAAATTGTCACTGCACCTATGCTAACGAAGGTACTTTGGTGGAAAAGGCTTAAATTTTCATGCCTGTACCAGAATTGGACCTCCGAACGTTTGCCTTCTCCGATGAGTCACGTGTTCTGCTTCATCGAACGGATCGACTTTGGCGTGTCAGGCAAGAAACATCGGAAAAAACATAATCTGCAACATTGCTGGAAGAACACAAGCTGGTGGTGGCAGCATTATGGTCTTGGGAATGTTTTCATGGCATTTTCTGGACCCACCAATCCATGTGGAAGGCACCCTCAACCGATTTGGTTATGAATCCATCCTTGCAGAGCACATACACCCATACATGCTGATTGCCTCCCTGAGGCGAATGGGATCTTCCAGCAAGACAATACGACATGTCACATGGCTAGAAATGTCTGACAGTGGTTGGACGAGCTTGACCAAGACTTCCAAGTACTTCTCTGGCCTTGTAATTCCCCAGACTTGAATCCAATTTAGCATCTGTAGGAACACCTTGATTGTTGTGTTTGCTCCATGGATACTCCACCATGCACCCTCCAGCAGCTGTGGGATGCACTGCAGTCAGTATGGCTCCAGTTACCTGTGCCAACCTACCAGCACCTTACTGAGTCAATCCCAGCCTGTCTAGCTGCTGTCTGTGCTGCACACGGTGGTTACTCTGGCTATTAGCTGGTGATCATAGTAATGTGACAGGACTGTGTATATCCTCCCTCTGGGTGTAAGGTTTAACAAACCATATCGGCTATTTATACCCTAAGCCATGGTCATGTGATTTACCACCAATAGGATTTCTCCTGGTGACTGTACATCTTTCTTTACATCTAAACTAATATATATTTATGTATCACAGCAATACCCCATAATACAATACAATATTGTCCTAAACATACAAATTAAACAGATTAAAACCAATGAAAAATTAAATATATTATTAATTGTGGAGTGGATCACTAAAGTGACTTTTTGCAATGTCCATATACAGCACTTTGTTTAGTATGGTTCCCATTCCATGATGTTATTTGTTATCCATAGTTTGGTGTTGTCACTGGCAGTAGAACTCTTGTGTCCGGAAGTTCGTTACCCACAATGTTGCAGGTCCACTCCGTAAGTTGATTGGTCAGATTACTAGTCTTGTGTACTCATGGGAATGGCTTGTCTGCATTTCTCACACTTGCAGACATCGCCGTCCTATTCCCAGCTATCAGAAGTCATGGCACCTCACTTCTGGTATTTGGTACACATACAGGAAGTGCTGGTGTGCTCAGTGGAACGCATGTTGTCATCAGGTAAGCAGGCCCTGAACACAACAATCCTCATATAAAATCAAACAAAAATACTTCGTTAAGAATATATTCAGAATTCTTATTAATCAATAGACAAAAACAAAAGATTATTACTGTATATCAAATAACCCAAATGACAAAGTTATGATCATACAATATGAACCATTTGGTTTCAAGTTCTACATTAAGTTGCTTGGGAACAAGGATCCTCAACTTGTAGATACTCTTCAGTTCGGTTTTGGCTAGTTTCTCATCTTTTTTTTCAAATGTGTATTTTATTGACTCAAAAGCATTTTGAACAAAAAAAAATCAATACAATGCACCATTTAGATAAGACATAGATCAATGAAGAAGCATGACTGTATCCTATAGATACAACACGATTAACAAATGTAGTTACTCATCTTTTTTCATCTGTCCTCCAACTAGATTTTATAGTATTTATACTGCAGAAACAGACGAGGGGGTAAATTTTTTAAGCTGACGATTTCTATTTGATGTAATCTGAGATCAATCTCAGATGACATCGTCCGGATTCATGTGTTTAATTTTTCGAACAGGTTACTGAATTTTCTATGCTGCCAAGTTGCTGTCATTCGTGTTTTTCGATGGTGTAATCATTCGTAGTCATTAGTATTATTCATTTGTATTTAGCATTTGATTTTGACTAACTCAAACGAAAAGAAGCACTGACGGATCAAGGAGATCTGTGATACATGCATCTGTGTCAAAATATAAACACAGAAGAAGGGATGGATCAGTGAGAACCATTACTGCTTTTGTGTTAAACAATAATGAAAACTAGTGTAAAATTTAAAAAACAAATGGCGTGGCCCCCTCCCCAAAAGAACAACCAGCACCAGGCTTTGGAGACCCACTACTGGTTGTGCTAAATACAGGGAATAAATGATGTAGGGGTCCCCTGTATTAAGCACAAGCAGCACCAGGCTATTCAGAACCCGTCCTGGTTGCCAAAATACAGGGGACAAACGACATAGGGGTCCCCTGTATTTAGCACAACCAACACTGGGCTCTGATCTGGTCCTGGGTCTGGAAATACAGGTGACAAAAGGTGCAAGGGTCTCCTGTAATTTCCATAACCAGCACCAAACTTTTTCTAGCGGAGGTAATGCCACAGCCATGGGAACCTTTTCAACAGGTCCCCCAGCCAAAGCATTACCCCTGACCACTAGTCAGCCCAGGCTGGGGATCCCTGTTTAGCTGGGTACTCCCCCAATAAAGGGGTCTCCCTCTACAGGGCATGCCAGGCCTAGGCTTGGCAAAAGACAAACCGAAAATTTGCAGACCACCAGACATTAGTGCTGTCATCTAAGGACAGTACTACCCAAATGACCGCTCCGCCGATGGATTTCACTATAGAAATCTTGGTGCTGTGCACTTATTGGCTGAGAGAGGTGAGCCTTGAAGTCAAAGGGGGGAACCGCCAAAGTAACCTTAAGTTACCTTAACAGTTCTCACAATGAAGTCAATTGAGGGAACCGTTCATTGGCTTAGAGGTGGAAGGCATGCCTCTCTCAGTCAATGAGCGCTAAGGACTGGGATTTCTATAGTGAAATCCCACGTTGGAGCGGTCATTCGGGTAGAACTGTCCTTAGAGGACAGTTCTAATGTCCAGTGGTCCATGACTTTTCGCATTTTTGATTTGCCAAGCCCTATGGATGTTCTATGTTTTTTTTATATTTCTTTTGATGTGGAACTACAGGAACCAGTTGGACTGTAATGCCCTGCACACTGGTACTTGTGGTTCTCTAAGTACCAGCATGTGGAGGAGGCTTTGTGGGACTAGTAGTTCCACAGCAAAAAACATTTTTACTACTATCAATTGCACTACACTGCATAATCAACCCAACACCCACCAATCCAGGGGTGCTGGGGATAGCCCCGGGCTATCAGCCTAGGCCTGGGGTGCCCTAGAGAGGGGGACCCCTTTATTGTGGGGGTCCCCAGCTCCCCAGGGATCAGCGGCTTTGGCTGGGGGACCCGGTGATAGGGTTCCCCTGGCTATGGCATTACCCCTCTGCCTGTCTGCCGGATGCATATGGTATTATCACAGAGCAGTGTGGAACTGGTGTGTTTGCGTCTAAAGGGACCCAGTAGATCCAGCAAACTGGTAATAATGGAAAGGAACATTTGGAATTACTACCAACAGATTTGGAGCAGCCGTCCCTCTGATTAGAGATACCACTGAAATACTTCCATGATATGAGGATACGAATATTGCGAGGACACCATGCTAAGTGTAAACCCCGCCCTTTACAAGCTCCTGTGCAATGTCATTAAGCTGATGTGAGCGACCACCATACTTTTTGTTTGCAGTTCTGTGAGGCATGAAGGGAGCAAGCATTGGGAGGACGTGCTGGTCCGTATAGTGCCATTTGGAGGTTTCTGGGGTACCTCCTAGGTGAGTCAGCTCTCGGCTTATACATGTGCTTTTATCATACAGTACATTAATTTGTAACTATATGACCCAGAGTGGGTGCTACTATTAGGAAGCAACAATTATTTTGGGGTGAGCATTTGGGTGTGGGGCAGTGTGCTGGAGGGAAAATACCTTGCTAAAGTAACCAGGAATGATAATATTTCCATTTATATAGAATTGCTGGACATTATACCGGGACATATCTATCCTTTTGCATATCTTCCTAAACATACTACAGTCCGCAGAACGCTGAATACCAGTAACCTTCTTTCATATTCTGTTTTATTTGTATGTGTATGCTATCACTCCCCACATAGGAGATGACAGGCTATTAATGTGTCTATTACATGTTTTTTTAACAAGCCATGTGTACAGTAATTACATATAGTTTTCTTTTTGATTATAGGGTAAATTTCTCAAACCCCACTTTATAGACAATTTGTGCCCCTCACTAGCGCTGTTGTCCATTTTTTTCGAAAAGTTTGGTTCTGGTTATGGAAATTACAGGGGAACCCTACGCATTTTTTCACCTGTATTTCCAGAATAAGGACCGGCTCAGAGCCCACTGCTGGTTATGCTAAGTACAGGGGACCCCTATGTAGTTTGTCCCCTGTACACCCCCAATGGCCACGCCAATTGTTTTTTAAATTTTTACACTAGTTTTTCTTTTTGTTTAACACAGAAGCACAGATGGATCTCATTGATCCATCCATGCATCTTTGTTTATTTTTCAACACACAGATGCATGTATTACAGATCTCCCTGATCAGTGTGTGCAGAGTTGTATGTGATGGTTAAGTATGCTCATACTGTATGTCAAACTCGAATTGAAAAAGGTATCCTATTTGAGATTTCTATTTGGCTTTGCTTTTGAGTTTTTTGTGGCCACAATGAGAAATTCGATTCCTTAGTAAATGTTGTGGTCCTATTGATATCTATGGCAAAAGGCTGCCAAGTTGAATCGATGGTCTATGTGTTTGAAAACATGTTACCATTCGATTTGTGGGTGTTCTCAGCCGAGATTTAGACATCGAATGGAGCAAAGTTGGCAGAGTTTAGCCTTTAGTAAATTCCAAATATGCAGTTCAAGGACGATTTTGCCGCTTTCGATTTCATTCAAGCTTAGTAAATTTCCCTATAGATGTTCTATATTACACTCGGTATATTTTTAAAGTGAAAAGATACATTGTGTTTTTACAACCCCTTTTTCACATGCTGTACGTATTCTGATAGTCTTGTTTTCACCATGCAGGTAGTTTTATCCATATACTGGGTACAACATGAACACTCTAGTAAGTATACACAGTATTTTGTGTGGCATGTAATGAAGTCTTTGATAGTATACAGTATGTTTTGTTTGTCTGAGTAGATTTATTATAGCTAATATTACTCTCTTTATGTTTACATGTGTGGCACATTACACATGTACCACACCTACTGAAACCTGTAGAAAGATTACTAGTGATTATCTTTGAAGTGGAAACCAAACTTTTGACCATTTTATCCTTTAGGTTCTCTGCCTTCCTATATACAAATCTTGGAAGATAAGAGACATGGGAGCTCATTAAGGGGTCCTTATTAGGTATCCCCCAATGTCTTCTAATAATCTGTTCAACATATTTATTCTGGCAATTAAAACCAGTGATGAATATGAAACTGGTTGTGTTACTTTTACTGTTTTTTTAATGGACCATTTTTAAGCACCTCTATCTGATGCAAGGTCAGCACTATATTAATACCCATTATCATTCAAATGTTTAAAAAAGCCTCCAGTGAGGTATGACCCACACCCCATATAAACAAAATGTTGTCTATATAATGACTCCAAGAAACCAGACTAGCACTGAATGCATGACCATTTCACATGTGATTTTCTTCCCAATGTGCCATTAAAAGGTTAGCATAGCTCAGTACCATTCTGGTGACCATAGCCATCCTGTTTAACTGTAAATAGAAAGAATCATTGAAACAAAAAAAGTTGTTATAGAGAACGAGGGATGTACCTTCCAATACACTGTGGCCACAGTTCTCAATAGCAGCAGCTTTTCCAGGGCTGTAGAGAGCAGATATTGTATGGGACATGGCCTAATTATGGAGGTGTGGCCAAGCCCCCTACAAAAAAACTGCATGCTGCAAAGGGGGGCCCTGTGCACCCCTCAGCCAGGGGCTAGATTCAGGAGGGCAATCGGTGTGATTGCTCCACCCATCAAATCATGCAGGAAGAAGAGACTGCTGCTGCTCAGTGGCAAAAGCCTACCTGGACCCACCACAGCCCAGCACACAGCAACATGTGCTGGGCTGGAAAGAGAGGCCGATGCCACTAGGGAGAGAGGCTGCTGCTGCCGGACCTCTCCAACAAGCCTGGGTAATTAGTATCTGCTCCCTCTCTCTTAGTGCTCCTTGCTTTTCCTACCAAGTGTGCTATGTGGGTTAATCTGAGCACACCATACCAAAGAACAAAGAGCAGCTGCCAGCAGGAAGAGACAGGCATCTAACCATGAGGTGGGAGAATGTATACTTAGGATGATCAGTTCTGTCCCCTACTGGTTATACTATGTATGTATATTTTTATGAGTTGTTTAACATTTACCTAACCTCTTATGATATTTTAATTAAATAAATATGATTGATACAGAAAGTTTTTTTATTGTATTTTAATTGTGGTCCACTGTTAAAAAAAATTATAGTTTTTATTTATTCATATTTTCTTTATATAAAAAATGTTATTTGCAGCGAAATCCACCCGAGTGGAAAGTGAATAGAGAAGAAGAAAGTGATTAAAACTAGACTAGGATCCTGATTATATGTGATCTCTAAAAGATTAATCCTGTCCTGTTGATGTTGACATATTTTTAGGTGTCGACATTTATGATGTTGAAATTTTAACAATATCAACATAATAACTGTTGACATCTAGGCCTAGACATTCCTGAATATTGACATTGTCAACATCAACAATGTAACTACTTACCATTCCTAGATCACTTGACCATGGTTTTAAAAGGAAACTGTAGTTCTGTTGGTTGCCACTAGATGGAGCATATCTGTCAGAAGAAGACACTGGCCAGAGCATGGAGAAAGTGACCACATAAAAAGGGGACCACGATCAAAGAGAAACTCCCTGGAGAACTGGGTCTGTTCCTCCCAGGTATGAGATCCTGTACTGTAAGTGACACTGGGCCTCTGCTTCTACATATAACAGATCTCTCCAACGTATTGGTGGGCTCAGGACACCCTAAAATAATTCTCATTAGAAGCCTGTTCCTCCAGTCCATAGTCCTTTCAGTCCATTAAATGTTGGAGTTTTCTTCAAGAGATCCTGGAATCACCAACATGTATGACTGTTTATCCCTCTTCATGTTGGGTCTTAATTTCGGGTGGAGAATTTTGGTGATGTAAAAATTGATTGATAATTAAGAGTTTGAATAAAAATATATGAAAGACCCTAGAAATGCAAAGACTTAGGTAGTTTTAGTGTATATGATTTTCTGTTGCTCCTTTGGGTCATTTTATGTACAAGGGGGAAATAATTCTTAGTGGACAATTAAATAAATGCATGAGCCTCAAAATAAGTCTGACTGTTGTAGTAATTAATCTCTTAGGAACATTGTACTACATGTAAAATCACTTATAAAGGTCCTTTACAGAGCTAGAGCTAGAGATGGACTGAATAGTAAGAACGTGCTCTGTATATATATGTAAATATCACTTAATGCATAAATGTATATTTTAAACTAGTGTTACTTATGGTCAGTGGTTTGTATAAAGGAAATACAGCTGCCGTTTATGAACTAGCCTTCTTGTCCCATTGTAGCCTCCTAAGCAGTGAGGTAAGTGGTATATTTGGAATATATTGTTAGTTGTGTTACATTTCTGTGCATCCGGCTCAGTGTCACATTACAGTAGCTGTGGCCACAGGAATATCACTGGCTGCTTTTAGTTGTGCAATAAAAAAGGTAACATTGGGCATTTCTGTTGCTTATTAAGCAGGATACAAATTTGCCTTGAGATGGAAAATCTAATTTCCTGATAAAGCAGCATTTTCCTTAATTTAGCAACATTTTCATATCGTAGTGAACCTTGCCTATGTTCTTGAGATTTTGTTATTTATCAACACTTTAGTTATAAGTACAAACTAATAAGACATATTCATGAAATTTAAAATGCATATTTCCCCATTTTCTATTTGTAACAACAATATCTAATATTTTATTATTTATTTTTAATTAAACGCATTATCAAATACATATTCTGAATTGTTAATAAACTGAATAAATATTTCACCACCCAGCATATATTATATATTCAAACAAATGTATTAATAACAATATTCTGCTGTAATCTTTTTCAGTACATACTTGGAGAGGACCAGTGTACACTGAAATATATTAATAACCACGTCCTCCCTGCCTCCACCAGCTAATTAGCCTACAGTATGTGTTAATAACCACGCCCTCCCTGCCTTCACCAGCTTTTTTAGTAGGGCCAATTCAATTCAACGCAATGTGAATAGCACCAGGAAGGAGATCCTGGAGCTATTCAATTGTCCCTGCACTATTCAGAAGATGCCGGTTACTGTGCCTGTTTAGTGTTGGTAACTGGCATTCTCAGACTAAAGTGCTGGCTGTGACGCTAAGCCAGAAAACAGCAGCATGTCCGGCACTTAAGTCGGATTTCTGCTTGCACTTTAGTCAAACTTAAAAACATGGACAATCGAAAAGCTCCAGGAACTTTCCTTCCCAACGCTATTTACTTTGCATTGAAGTGAATCGCCCCCAGTGTGTCTTATTTAAGTCCATAATTTTAAAGTACTGCTATTTGTGTGTGTCCTCATCCTTGATACCCACGTTGGCTGTGCACTCACATTCATCTGAGTGCAGTGCAGATTGTGGTCTCATTCCATCTTCCAGGGTTTTGATGAACATACGTGATATGTGCATTTATATGATTACTGATGTATGTTTCTTTATTCTTATTATTACATTTTTGTAATACTACACTGTGAATTGTTTTGGTTGTTGTGGTGCTTGACTTTAATTCCAGATATAAACATAAAATTTGACAGCAGGTAAGAACCACTTGGTCCATTTAACCTAAATCCTATTTGATTCTTAGGGGTAAATTTACTAAAGTGAGAGATATTAGATGTGAGTTTTAGAAGAGATGTTGCCAATAGCAACCAATCAGATTCTAGCTATTATCTTCTAGAAGCTGCTAGCTAAATGTTAAGTAGAATCTGATTGGTTGCTATGGGCAACATATCTTCTAAAACTCATTTCTAAAATCTCTCACTTTAGTAAATTTACCCCTTAGTCCTTTATAAGGATATCCTTATGCCTATCCGAAGCATGTTTAATTTGCTTTACTGTCTTAGCCTCTACCACCTCTGAGGCTATTCCACTTATCCACTACCATGACCATAAACTAAACTTCACTAAACAACATCTCCAAAAACAGGTAATACCAATTACACTTAAAAAGTGGGAGGCACATATAGAAGCCGTTGTAATTCCTACACCGTTCACCTGATTTAGATGTAATTACCCTCAAATTAAATCTGAAAGTCTGCAGTTAAAGCACATCTTGTTTGTTTCATTTCAAAGCCATTGTGGTGGTGAATAGATGCCAAAATATGAAAATTCTGTCAATGTCCCAATATTTATGCACCTGACTGTATATTAGTGTGAGAGTTTTACTGATAAACTCTCACATTTTCTAAACTCTCATCCTATTACATTTGGCCAATTGTGTGGTTTTGATCAAATTAATGAAACACACTAATAGTAAAAAAATTAATTAATGCCAGATATTAGTGTTGCAGTCTATTAATAGTCATGTGCATTATACATTATACATTGTATTAATTGTGAAGGTACAGTACAAACATGATTGTCTGTTACAAACAGGCAGGACTGCCATCAGAAATTGTGGGGCCCGGTACTGACAAAATAGACTCGGACCCCCACTTCGGGTAGGATGGGGGTGTTAAATGTGTGTGGATCTACAGCAGAGGTAGGGCATCAATTGGTGCATAAACCAGTTTAAACATTTCACAAAGTTTGGGCTGTGGGGGTGGTTGTTATTATAACTTTTCAATCTATCATATAATATATGAAACATTACAAATACAGAAAAATAGGACAGAAAACTGCTGTAAATTCACACGCACACAGAAAACCTGAATCTATAATAAATATAGAGGGAAAGTCGATTCTACACACACACACACACACACACACACATATATATATAAGAAAGCCAGATTCACATAAAATAGCCAGACCCACATGGAATATATTAAAATAGCCAGGGCTGGACCTATTGGTGGCACAGGGAAGGCTTGACATGGTGAGGGGTGGCACAGGGCAGGGAAGGCTGGACCTTAATTGGGGACGCAGGGCTGGGATGACTGGTGGGGGTGGAAGGCACAGGGCAGGGAAGGCTGGACCTTAATGGGGGATGCAGGGCTGGGATGACTGGTGGGGGTGGAAGGCACAGTGCAGGGAATGCTGGACCTTAATGGGGGGCACAGGGCTGGGATGACAGGGGGGTGGAGGGCACAGGGCAGGGAAGGCGGGACTAATAGGGGATACAGGGCTAGGTCAGGAACTATGCCATAATCCATATATCTGGTTCAGGGGTGGATGTATATGCAAACAGCGCCCCTGCCCTGTCCAGTCACCTCTCACAGAATGCGGTCTATCCCCAGGTCAGTGCTCCAAGCTGCACTCACAGTATTCCGATCACACCCCTCCTCTGTGGCTGCCAGGCAGGGGGTGGGTGCGCGCTTGGAGAAGCCAGAGAGCTAAGCAGCTGCTATAAACCCCTATCCCACTGCTATGATACCTGCCGGGACCCGGGAGCTGCATTGCTGCAGCATCAGTACATTACATTAGTGGCTGAGACTGCGGCGGCATTTGTAATATGGCGCAGACCGTGAGCCAATCACAGCGCGTGGAGCGGAAGGCATCAGGAATGGCCGCTCCTGATAGGCTGCCATTCTACGAGCTCTAATTTGCTCTCCGCCAGCCCTATATTCGTAATGCTGCCGCCGCCGTCTCTCAGCCATTCAGCGCAGCTGTTTCTATACTGCCTGCGCGCCACCAGCTGGCGAACCGGCACTAATGCGCACTGATGTTACACGGGCCCCCCCCCCTCTGCCGGTCCCGGAACTCCAGTCCCAGTAGTCCCCCCCTGATGGCGGCCCTGCAAACAGGACAGTGACAATAAATTGTGACTGGTCAAAGCAGAGGCAATTTCTATACTTAAGGCAGTGATGATCCCCTTCTCCAAGGTCATTATAACTACTGTATATTTCGAATAAACTCAAAAAGTTTCCAACATGAGATGTTGCAGTATGCCAGAACTTTCTATGCAACACAATTTCTATTGTGTATTTTACAGGAATGTAACTTCCAAGTGTAAATTGAAACATGGACCATGGAAATCAAACCTTGTTTAAAGAAATAATCCTAATTGGATTTTCTCAGACATTGCACATTAGGATATTACTATTTATTATGTTCTTACTAACATACACACTGACCATTTTGGGGAATTGTTTTCTGATATGTGCTGTTATCATCAGTCCTCAGTTGCACACACCTATGTACTATTTTATTTGCAATTTATCTATCCTGGATTTGTTCTATGCATCCAGCTTTCTCCCAAAGACGTTACTAGATGTATTTTATATGAGAGTTAGAATTTCCATCACTGGGTGCCTGGTACAGATGAACACTGCTGTGTTCCTAGGAAGTACAGAGGATATACTACTGGCAGTGATGGCATATGACCGGTATATTGCCATATGCTTCCCTTTGCATTATAACATATACATGAATTGGAGGACATGTAACATTATTACAGTCATTATGTTTTCAGGAAGTTTTTTATTATCAACAACTTACCTTATCTCAAAGCCATTTGTGTTCTGTAGAGTGAACACATTGGACCATTTTGTCTGTGAGATATTGGCCCTGCTAGAGCTGGCATGTGGGGATCTCAGCTATTATAAAATAAATATATTAGTAGCAAGTTTATTTATACTATTATTGCCACTTATGTTTATTGTGGTCTCTTACATCTGTATCATTGTATCTATATTAAAAATCCACTCAGCAGGTGGAAGATCTAAAGCTTTTTCAACATGTGCTTCCCACCTGACTGTGGTGTTTATAGTATATGGGACCAGTATGACCATGTACATGGGACAAACAAAGAGTTTTTCATCCAACCTGAAGTATATTTCTCTTATTTATGGTGTTGTGACACCTGTGTTAAACCCTTTGATCTACAGCCTGAGAAATACTGAAGTGAAAGAAGCATTTCAGAAAATTTTGACCAAATCTTCAGCACCATGGACAGGAAAATGTATTCACTAACAGTAAAAGAAAGTTAGTATTCACATAGAGTATGAAGAATTAGTGCTCAAGATAGGAAATTAAGGCAATTATTTATTAAATCTAAATAATTTGTTAAAGACAATGGTTTGGATGTTGCTGTATTATATATTTTGTTGCCATAAGTTTATATGTATCATGTTCTTTTGTCATTTGTAAAAGAGTTCTATAAGTGATTTATCTGAATAAACAGACAGTGCTACTATTACATTACATCATCATGTGCTACAATATAAGGAGTGATTGCCCCCTTTTAGGGCAGCCATCAGCATAAACATTGTTTGAGTCCTTTATATGAGGGTCCTCGCAGTCCTTCTGCCAATCTCCATCTTCTGTCAGCTGACAAGAGCCATTACTTCCTACACCAGCCTCATGTCTGTTCTACCCTGAATACTGAACTGCTCCTCCTTATATCCCCAAAATAGTCTCGGGCTGTAGGGGTGTTTTTGGATTTCTTTTGTGTTTTAGCATTCATTGCAGAGGAATACAATACACATTTCCTAATTAAGGTGATTAAATCAGCCACAGCGAATCACCCTATCTGGTTTGTGAATACACATAGACTTATTCCCTTGGCATAAGGAAAAACTAGGAATTCTAATTCTAAAATGAATACCCCACCTCCAATGCAACAGATAAAATCACAGTCTCATATTTTACCAAAAATTAAGGCTGACATTCAAACAGAGTATGGGGTTGAGCAAAGACCTGCCATGGGGAATGATATAACGCATTTGGTATGGAATGCCAGCTGCCGCATGACCGGCAGTTTGAATCCCGGCGGCGGCAGCCCGACAAAACAGCAGAGCCCGGCAGCGGAAGACCGACAGCGCTGGAAATCCCGATCATCTAAAGGTAAGTATTAACTATTCTATTCTAACCCCCTAACCCTAACCCTCCTTAGGGGTGCCTAACCCTAACCTGCCCCCCAAGTGCCTAACCCTAACCTCCCCCCTCTAAGTGCCTAACCCTAACCCCCCCTTCCCTGCTGCCTTAACCTAAATCCCAGGGGGGGTGCCTAACTCTAAGACCCAGGGGGAGTGCCAAACCCTAACCCTCCCTCCCCCTAGCCTAACCCTAACCCTCCCAAGGGGGGGCCTAACCCTAAGTCCCCCCCGGGTGGCCTAAACCTAACCCTCCCCCCCGCGGCTGTCTGCTTGCGGCGCCCGGCATCCCTTCGATCGGGATGCCAGGCGCCGGTGTGCTGGCATCGGGAAAATGACAGGCATCTAGATTATAGACACCTGTCATATAACCCTAGCTGGGATTAAGGATTCTAGATGCCGGCGGTCGGGATTGCGACTACCGGCATCTTAAACGTATCCCGATATAACACACAACTTGAACATGGTAGTTATAATGTGTACTAGAGCAGGCACTCTAAGGGGACATTGGGATAACTAGTACATATTCAACTGGTTTTATCACAATTCTCCCCCACTTTCCCGGCAAGTCCTCAATGTCCAACCTAGGCTGCTGGGACAATATATTAAATCTTTCTCTGTGTCTGCACAGTTGCTAAGTTCTCTGTGTCTGCACAGTTGCTGCCAGGAACAGGAGACCGCTTGTAGACCTGGATATCGGACAGACGCCGGTCACCTCACAGTCCCCATCTGGCCTCGTGTGCTAGGAGGTTCTTGCGCCTCCACTGGTCGTTGTCACAGTGCTCTGGGGGACTTGCACTACAGCTAACGCTGGTTCCAGCACAAGCTCCGGCGCACTACAAGTGTTAGCCAGACGTCTCTACATACCAAGTTATTGCTGGGCACTCTCAGCACCAATTTGTGGATTATAGTGGTGAGCATTTGAATCTCATTATTTACCAATTGACAAATCAAGATTCAAGGCTAATAGTGGGACTATTATACGTTACGGATACTTTTCAATGGTCCTAAGAGTTGTTGCAACAACTATATTATTGTGATTTTACTTGTATTCAAAATTTACATTTGTATTTATATTATTTTATATTATATGTTATTGTATGTTCAACAAATGTTTTATATATGATTCAGAGAGGCTTAGGTGATTTCCAATCAATCAAGTATTTATAATTCACACAGCAGCGCAACGTTTTCTTTCTTGATCACTGGTTGTAGTTTTATGTCAGATCAGCAACTGACATTAAGTTTTGCAGCGCTGTGTCATGTGATATCGATACATCTATTATTCCACAACTATTCTTTTCCAATTATTTAGTAATGTTCATGCACCAAGAAAAACTGAGGATGTCTGGTTGACTAACCTCAGATTATTCATTTTGCTCTAGTTGCCTTTTTGCTCAATTCCAGGCAACCTTTTGAACACTACAATAAGTGAAATATTTTTGTGCTTGATTGATTTTTATTACAAATTTGATATCTGTTTATAGATTGTATATTTATCATGACTGAATTTATGTGCTGTACAGACAGAATGATTAGGATGGAAGGATATGTATCTACTTTCCAAAAAGGGAATAGAAGAGAGGGGATGATTGAAGACTCCCAGGATATGATTGAACTGTTCCTTCAGCTGGAGGATCTCCTCATGCAGGAGATGCGTAACTGGTGGGATGGGGTATCATTGCAAAACTCTTTTGATAAGAACATTATTCCTAGGGGGTCTAAGGATTTTTAAAAGCTTATCTATCACAGATAATCCCAACCTGACAAAAAATGGAATCAGATTTTAAACTCCTGTTCAATATCCCTTATGGAATTACTAATTGAGTATAGAGAAAACAAAGTTAAAGAAATAACTAAAGATATAGATAAAATAAAAGAGGAGTTACTCAAATTTAGGGATAAACCAGAAATGAAAGAACGTGATGGAGTCACCAATAATAAAGTGATTCATTTTGAGCAAGAATTACTGGATATTAAATATCATAAGTTTGATAGAGATCTAAAAGATTATGAAAATGATAGAATTCGAACATATAGGAAAAAATCCAACTATACTAATCAATCTCACAGGCCTAGTTATCCAATGAATAGGGATCTGAGACATACCAATACTCCACAAAGCTTTAATAAAACAACAACAAATAGAGAGAGAATTAAATCATTTAAACAAAGCGATGTAAGACCAAAATATCCTAATGAAACGTCTAATTCCAAAAAGGATTTTTTATACAGAGACGACAGATTAAAACAGCATCAACATCCAAATCCATTTGCCCACCCTAAAAATGAACACTCCAAAAAGACAAAGAGATCAAGAGGTAGAATAAGGCAGCGACAATCAAGCAAAAGGAGAATGTAAAAGAGACGAAAACAGGAATCTTCAATTTATCCAAGAAACAACTGACATAGGGTGAAATTAAAGTATTAAGGGACTTAACTATGCACCTAGTAAAGAACCCAATTTATTTGATCTGTTTTTAGATTTAAACAAATGTATGAGAACACTATGCAGGAAAAGATACTTTGCAAGTAAAATACTCAAGGCTAAAGAGGGGGTTAATTGCCCAATAGTTTTGGATGGTGATGATTTGGATAGTCTGGAGATCTTGGAAAATTTCCAACTTGAACTTGAATCGGATGGAAACTTCACCAGTTCCATTCCGATTTTGATATACAACAGGAATTTACTAAGTGTCGTTGACCAACATTGAAAAAGAAATCTCATTTTTTTCCTTTAGAACACAAGAGTTCAGCGATTTCAATATTTTACACAAAAACTTTGGAGGAATTCAAGGTTTTGTGTAAAATGAAAAACAATAAATCCAAGACAGGAAATATGACTAAGTGGGAACGAACAGCACTGAAAAATCTGAAAAATGAGCCTACAATTGTTATAAGATCTGCTGACAAGGGGGGTGAAATTGTCATCCAGGACAGAGAGGACTATCTCAGCGAGGCACATAGACAGTTGGATGATACTGACTTCTATGTTGTTCTGGATGGCAATCCCACCCCCAAATTTCAGATGCAACTTAAAACTTTATTGGACGGGAAGCATCACGAAGGAAGATGCACAATTTGTATTTCCCAAACATCCTGTTACACCGATTTTTTATCACCTCCCGAAACTTCACAAGACACTGGTAGCACCTCCCGGGAGACCTATTATTTCTGGGATAGGGTCATTAACTTCTAATTTGTCACATTTTGTGGATGTTCACTTACAGGGTCACGTTGCCAACCTCAGATCATATATCAAAGATACAGGACATATCTTGAAGAAAATGTTAAATTTAGAGTGGTCACCAGGGTGGGGTTTTCTCACCCTGGATGTCCAAGCCATCTACACCAATATACCTCAAGAGAGAGGTGTGGAGGCAGTCAAACATTATTTGGAACAAGATGGGACCCTGACTAGTGGGCGGCATGACCTTGTTCTTGATGCCATTTTATTTATTTTGACACACAATTATTTTTGTTTGAATCCACTTGTTATTTGCAGACACTTGGGATGGCCATGGGGACCAGGTCCGCTCCCAGGTTTGTGAACCTCTATATGGGTCGCTTCAAGGATGAGTTCCTCTGGGGTGGCCCATATGGAGAGAACCTGGTCCTCTATGGCCAGTATAGAGATGATTTGTTTATTATTTGGAATGGGGGTAGTGATTTAGCACTGAAGTTTGTTGATTATTTGAACATTAACACTTTTAATTTAAAATTCACGTATTATTTTGATTTAAAACAAACCAACTTCCTGGATGTTTCTTTCACCATAGGAGAATACAATACTGTGATAGCATCCAACTATGCTAAAAGTGTAGGAGTGGGCAATTATCTCCACTACACAAGTAGCCATTATAAGCCTTGGGTATCAAATATACCAAAAAAACAACTACTAAGACTGAGACGTAACTGTGAGACAGAGGATGAGTTTTTCTAACAGATTGAAACAATGTTGAAAGATTTTGAGAGAAGGGGCTATCCAAAGATTCTTCTAGAGGAAGCTAAAAGATATGCAATGTCTCGATCTAGATCAGAACTACTTGGAGTACAGGGTCCCAAACAAGAAAGTCGGGATGATTCTCAGACTGATGAAAAGAACTCAAGGGACATGAAGACGTCACAATCTAGAGACAAGGAATTTATCCCCTTTATTTCCAAATTCAACAAGAAATCTGGCCAAATAGAAAAGATAATTAAAGCCAACTATAGTATATTGAAACAAGATCCAATATTAGGACAATGTATGCAGGAGAATCCGAATATTATTTTCAAAAAGAACCAGAATTTAAAGAATATTTTGGCTCCTAGTGAATTGAGGCTAATAGTCATCGCGAAAGAGAAGTCTTGGTTCAATTCAAGACCTCTTGTATGTTATAGATGCAATAGAGGGGTATGTCTCACTTGCAGATATATATCCAACAAATGTACCCAGGTATTTTCTAGTTCAACTGCACAAGTCTATCCTATTGTGCAGTTTCTCAACTGTGAGTCGGTTTATTGCGTCTATGTTCTCGAATGCCCATGTACCTTGCAGTAGAAGAACCACTAGAGCAATCAAAGCCAGATTTAGAGAACATAGATGCAATATTCTCAATGGATTACACAGTCACAGTGTGTCTAGACATTTTGCCTCGGTACACGGAAGCGATCCATCTGGACTCAAGAAAACAGTGGTTGAACACTTTGAAGGAACCAGGAGAGGGGGAGATAGATTCAAGAAGCTATGTCTAGGAGAATCCTCCTGGATTCTTAAATTGGACACACTTCACCCGATGGGTCTAAATGTAGCCTTGGATTATTCATGTCTAGATTAGCCCCACTATCTATTCGATCCATCTGTCTGATCCATCTGGTTGATCCATCAGCTTGATCCAAGATTTTGCTGTGGCAGGGTTTCCTTTAGTTTTGTGGCCCCTGGGGGTAGGCCATTACAAGTGGATGTCTGTTGCTGTATATTCCACATGCCAGGAGTCCCTCCAATCAACAGTCTTGTAGTTTGGTATAATTATTCAATTATTTAGGTCTCTCTTTTCCTTGGTTAGACAAATGGTACAATACACTTCCCACAATGTACTATACCTTTCACTATCTCAATATACTAATTTAATTGAGAGATATGACTGGGATAAGATGCTGTATTGCTGTTGTATAAATATATTATCTGTATATTCTAAATAAATAAATTAGGGGTGTTATGGAGATGTGTATGTGTATGTGTTCATGCATGGCATGTGTATATTTGTGTATATATGTATATGTGTCTATGTATGTATTTATATGTGTATATTTATTTTCATACTTTAGAGACTGTATTGGACTCTTTATATGCCTCTTAAATAAATAATAAATTATAAATATAAAATATATAATATGATTATAGAACTTTTTCATGTATATAATAATTTAATAGGAAATAAATAAATATAATATTAAAAATATATGTGTCACAAGCCATGCTAGAGACCTCCATCAGAGACCCCTGCATCTTCCCAAGCGCTGGTGCCATCATGGCTAGCTGAGTCGCCCGCCGCTGCTTCCAGGGAAATCCAGAGTGGGGCCTATGCCAGAAGGTGGTTCCTTCCATCGCCGCTGTTGCCTAGCTGTTCCTGCTGCCTCTCCATGCAGTTCCTGTGCTTCTGCATGCCAGACATCTGGATCATGGGCACGGCCATCTTGGATCAGGTCAGGTGAGCCAACCCCGTCCAGTCAGCAGTGCTCTCCAGTGACTCCAGCCAATCACCATCCTGCCAGGGGAATAAAAGCCCTTCCCTGACTCTGTCTCATTGTCAGTACAAAATTGCTTTTGCTCTAGCCAGACCTATGCTTCTGAGCCCTGCTGTTTCCAGTTCCAGTTCATCTGTGACTCTGTTCCTGTGTACTCCAGCCGTGAGTACTCCTGCCCAATTCAGCACACTCCATCCAGGAATTCTATTCCAAGTGCTCACCCAATCCAGCACACTCCATCCCAGAGTTCTATTCCAAGTGCTCACCCAATCCAGCACACTCCATCCCAGAGTTCTATTCCAAGTGCTCACCCAATCCAGCACACTCCCTCCCAGAGTTCTATTCCAAGTGCTCACCCAATCCAGCACACTCCATCCCGGAGTTCTATTCCAAGTGCTTCCCCAATCCTGCATACTCCATCCAGGAGATATATTCTACTCAGTATTCAACTCATCTACAAGTTCTACAGTATTTAACCATGCAATTCTCCTCCATAGTACCCCCCGAACCTCAGAGACTTTTGTGTTTGTTTTAAGTATCTGCAGTTGTGCATCTCTGCACCAAGAACTTTATTTACCATCACTCAGTTAGTCCTCTTTCATCTGTATGTTAAAGAATTACATTAAACCATCTAAATTCAAACTCCCTTCTGGTCCAGGTGTCTCTGTCACTCAACCCAGCTCGGGTCCACCCCTTCCAATTTCCCAGCCTGTGACAATATGTATGTCTTATGTACAAGGGATTGGATAAATTATGTGATATAAGTAGCACCTGTGAGAAAAGAAAGGAAAATAGATCAAATTAAGAGATTTCTGTCTGTACAGCTGATTAAGAATTAGAACAATAGATGTATAGAACGTTAGATGCCTATTTCTATTATGCATGTGTATACATCTCCGTATATGGGATGCAATCAGAAAACCAACTGTCTTAATCCCGACAGCCGGCTTCCCGATTGCTTTATCCCGGCATGGGATAAATGACCGGCGTCTATATCTAGACGCCTGTCATTTACCCGATGCCGGGAGACCGGCGCCCGGCATCCCGATCGAAGGGATGCTGGGCACCGGTAGTGGACAGCCGCATGGGGGGAGGGTTAGGTTTAGGGCACCAGGGGGGACTTAGGGTTAGGCATCCCCCCAGGAGGGTTAGGGTTAGGCTAGGGGGAGGGAGGGTTAGGGTTAGGCACCCCCGGGGGGGACTTAGGGTTAGGCAGCGGGGAAGGGGGGGTTAGGGTTAGGCACTTAGAGGGGAGGTTAGGGTTAGGCACCCCTAAGAAGGGTTAGGGGGTTAGGTTAGTAGATACTTACCTATCCACGATCGGGATTTCCAGCGCTGCCAGGCTTCCGCTGCCGGGAACTCTGCTTTTGTCAGCCAGGCGCTGACGGGATTCAAACTGTCGGCGACAGGGCAGGCGGTATTTCATTCTGATTCCCCGTATATATATTTGTGTATCTATGTGTAAGTGCTATGCATGGAGAAACATATATGTATTATTTAGACACAAGTAAGATTTAAACTAGAGGTATATTTCTTATATGTAGTTAAATGGTGTAGATCAATCGTAACATCATGTTCAAGAACTAGTTATTTATGGACATAAGTATTTGCATAGTTAAATATTATTATTTAGATTTTATTTAGATTTTATTGATGTTCCATAAAATATGCAATTTTACTCAATATTAGTAGGATTATGAGATATAGTAGTAGCCGGGAGCTTCTCTGAATCATTGTAGGAATTAAATAATTGAATGCAGCTGATTTTATTTGACCAATTGTAAACCCTATTTAAGGGAAGGATATTGATTGAATACCCCTATTGTGAAAAAGCTCCAAGAGGGGAGCAAAATGCGTCGAAGGGGTTAAATACACACTGTGAACAGTGTTCTGCAACTCTGTATACCTCCTGCTGCTCATCACCGCTGGTTACTTCCCCGCACAGTGAGACGTGAGCTCCGGATTACATTGGACCAATTACCAGCCGGCAGCCAGGACGTGGCATCTTGCCGTCTATGCTTGTTGCTGCCGGGAACAGGAGACCGCTTGTAGACCTGGGTGTCGGATGGATGCCGGTCACCTCACAGTCGCCATCTGGCCTAGTGTGCTAGGAGGTTCTTGAGGCTCCACTGATCATTGTCACTCTCTTCTGGGGGACTTGCACTACATCTAACGCTTGTCCCAGCACAAGCTCTGGCGCACTACAAGTGTTAGCCAGACGTCTCTACATACCAAGTTATTGCTGGACACTCTCAGCACCAATGTGTGGATTATAGTGGTGAGCATTTGAATCTCATTATTTACCAATTGACTTAAATCAAGATTAAAGGCTAATAGTGGGACTATTATACGTTACGGATACTTTTCAATGGTCCTAAGAGTTGTTGCAACAACTATATTATTGTGATTTTACTTGTATTCAAAATTTACATTTGTATTTATATTATTTTATATTATGTTATTGTATGTTCAATAAATGTTTTATATATGATTCAGAGAGGCTTAGGTGATTTCCAATCAATCAAGTATTTATAATTCACACAGCAGCGCAACGTTTTCTTTCTTGTTCACTGGTTGTAGTTTTATGTCAGATCAGCAACTGACATTAAGTTTTGCAGCGCTGTGTCATGTGATATCGATACATCTATTATTCCACAACTATTCTTTTCCAATTATTTAGTAATGTTCATTTGAGCGCCAAGAAAAACTGAGGATGTCTGGTTGACTAACCTCAGATTATTCATTTTGCTCTAGTTTTGTATTCTGACAGTGACATCACATAATTCTACAATCACATTGTCTTTCCTATTTAGAATATACTGTAGCTATTAGTGATATTTAGTTTTTTTTGGTGATTTAAAACACCCAGTGTTTGGTGCAGTACTGACTTCTAGTTGCATTTAGTAGACCATTATACCCGGTCCGTAGCTAGGGTGGTGCGGCCGGTGCTGTCGCACAGAGCACAGGTGCTCTGGGGGTAGAACCGGTGGCATCCGCAATATCTATTTGCCTGTTGTCCACTAGTAATTTGACATCCGGTGGATCAGCTCCTTCTCACTGCAGTGCACTAGTCGGCCAGACTGTGTGGGGCTGAATGGTGTTCATAGCCCCGCCTCCGAGTCACATGTCATTTACCGACTATTATGACAGGCACTGGCAGCTTGCCAGCCCAGCACCTGTCAACAGCCCGCAGTGTTGTGGAGCGCTCACTAGACAAAGCTCCTCCAGTCACCACATAGGTGGTGCTTTATCTTTAGTTCTGCTTCCTCTGTTCTCCTTCTGGCTCCTGCTAAACTCCGTGGCCATTTCCTCCCTCTACAGCAGCTGCAGAGTCCTGGCAGCAGTAGGTAACACTCTATCCCCTGGCCACTAAAGTCAAATAGTGAAGCAGCAGATAAAGATGGAGCAGAGAAAGGGGGGGAATAGTACAGGACGGGGGGTAGGGCTGGGGGAGGGTGCTAACACCCTGTAACTACTACCCCTGGACCCTTTGTGTGCCACTACTGGACTGTCCACCCATGTACAGTGTAACTGTTCCCCCTGCAACTGTCCTGCCTGCAACCTACAACTATCACCATTGCACACTGTTACTGCACCCCTGCAACTGCCACCTCTGCACCCTGTAATCGCCCTTATGCAAGTTACACCCCTGCACCCTGTAAGTGCACCCTGTTACACTCTCCCTGCACCGAGTAACTGTCACCCATGCAAGTGAGACCTGTGCACCCCCATGCAACTGTACCCCCGCATGCAATAAGTGCACCCACCTGCATCTGCACCTATGTATCCTATAACTGCCCCACTACACTCTGTAACTTCCCTGGATGCAAGTGTGACACCCCTACACCCGGCAACTTTCCAACCTCCTCCTTGTAACTACAAGGGGCATTACTGTGTTGCATTATGTGTTAGGGGAATTACTGTGTAACATAATGTGAATGGGGCATTACTGTGTGGCATAGAGTGTTAGGGAAATACTGTGTAACATAATGTGTATGGGGCATTACTGTGTGAAATAATGTAAAAGGGGATTAATGGGTGGCATAATGTGTAAGGGGCAATACTGTGTGGAATAACATATATAAGGGGTACTACTGTGTGGTGTAATGTGATTAAGGGGCAAAACTGTGTTGTGTAATTTAAATTGGGATTGCTATTGTGTCCCATCCCCGTGAGACCATGTACCTCTTTTTGGCCGAGGGGTGGGGGGGGGGCGGCAATGCGCTTTCTGGCACAGGGCACCAAAATGAACACACAAAAAGAGTAAACCTAGCGCTAATAAGCTAAAGTGATCTAATACCAACAATGCAGCAGTGGAAAGAGGTGATTGTCAACCTCACTAACAGCAGAAAAAGCAAGAAAACATTACGCTTTGATAACTATGTTGGGACATAGACAATAACACATATGTGCACAAATATGCTTTAAAAAATAGGCGATTTATTCATCCTTAGCATAAGGTGAACACATGAAATTACAATAAACATAGATTGGAATAACACTATTAATCTAGCAGTTTAGTACAGGACAGGAGTTGATCAAGTTCCTAGTCCACACATCAGCATACAAATAGTACACCACTTAGCAAATGGAAAGAGCTCTACAATGCAGATAATACAAATGACAATTGACAAAAAACAAATACATAAAAATATCCCTAGACTATTGCGTATGTCAGGGGCTAATATAAATTGAATAAAACACATAGAACCATAATGAAGGTCTGGAAAGGTACAATTCAAATCCCTGCAGGTATAGATAAATCCCGTGAATGGGGCACTTGTGTATACGAAATACAGTGGGAACTATAGTTAAAAATAGCGTAGCCCCGGAGGGTCACTGAACGGCCTGAGTACCTGCCGCAGAAAGAGACTCCTGTCTCTAATCAGACCGATTGCTGGAGACAATTGAATTCCGTGCCGGAGTGCAAGTGTCCAACTGCCTTATACTGTTTAGTTTTGTTAATACTATATCTTAGCCATGACATTATCTCTCTTTGTTGCTCTGTAACAATTCCTTTTTGTCATTATTCAAAGAAACCAATCCACAGAGATCCCACCCTACTAATGTTTAATTCTGGGATTTCCATTTTAATCTCTGTGAAATACTGTATGTGAATGACAACAAGGGCGGGGGATAAGGTATATCATTGCACAGGCAAGGAACCGTATAATAGACCTGTATCTATTAAACTGAAACCACTGTTCCTGTTATATAATTCTATAGCTAGATGTGAGTATATTGAGGCAGTGGTGGTGTTCACTACAGTTTGAATCAAATCAGAAAAAAGGAAAGGGAAAGAGCTCTTAAAAATGAAAATATGTTAAAAACTTAACTTTTAATCTTGTATTCCTAAAATAAAGAAAACCTAAATGTTACACCAAACAGTCCAAAACATACATGGAGCGATTGACATGAAAAAAATATTAAATAATAATGTTGGTCCTATTACGGACAGACATGAAACTCGAAGGTATGAGGTGCAGGTGCCTCCTGAACCTCACTCATATGGCAAAGTATTTAAATAAGATCAGTTTCCAATATAAAGCTAACTCACCACTATCATTTTTGATACTAGTGACCTAATTGCCCACATATTATCCATGAATGTATAACTTGATGTACTTAAAATCACAGTAAAATACCCACAGTACACACACACCCTACAAAGTAAAAGTTTATTACACACAAACACACACACACACACACACTTGTGCTTTGTCCCGTAGAAATCCCTGATTATCACTAAAAAAACTCACCTACCTCCTGGGGCAAATTAGGCCTCTTCTCCAATAAGAGTCATCGGCACCATTTAGGACACTGAAGATATATGTGTTTCCACATACAGCTCTTCCCTGGTAAGTATCGGAAACCTTGTGGGTTCACTCACTTCCCAGGCCGACAGCCAATCAGAGGCCGCTCTAGAGTAAGTGGCCGCTGATGGGCTGTGAGCAGCGTGGCTGTTATTCAACAGCCAATAACTTTATACGTTATACTAATATTAAAACAAAAAAAAAGTCTCTTTTTCAGAGGTGAGCTTCTAATCACCATCTCTTACAGTACATAATATCAGTTTCTTATAGGTCCAGCAATACACTTTGACTTTTATGGCCTCCCTATCTACTCAGGATATGTCTAACACCTGAGACGTGGTGTTTCAAAGTGAGAATATGCTGTCTAAAGCTATCTAATATTTCTACACTACTGTGCATGTTCTTTATTGTAACAAATGTATTTGTACTGGTATTCACCATTGGTTTTCTCAACTTCTCTATCTAGATTAAAAATATACATGACTCATTTGCTTTATATGAACAAAACTCTACCAGCAGCTATGTATAAAGAAATGCATTTTCAGCTGTTTTATAGAGGTTATTTATCCCCTTCTAGGTGTAGTTTGATGAGATCACAGCCTCATTTATCCTGTCCTAAATGTGCCTGTGTAGACGCGTCACTCTATCATTGTTTGTGGGACTGGCCATGTATTAAAAGGTTTGGGTGCAGGTCAAATCCTTTGCTATTGAAAATCTTCACAACTCTCTCCTGCTGACACCTGAATGGGCCATCCCTAAAGTGACGCTTCCAGAAACTAGATATACCAGGGGTAGTAGGAAGCTCCAGCTGATTATCTCGGTTGCTGCAAAAAAAGTGATACTTTAGCATTGGATTCATCTCAATCATCCTAGTTTATCCCTTTTTAAGTAAAAGCTGTTTTCCTATTTAATATGGTTTGGCTGGAGGCCTCACTTAATAAGAAGGATAGAGTTCAAAACTTTTTTGTATTATCTGAAAGCTATATAGACACCCTAAGAAACTGCAACACAATTACAAATTAAAGCTTGCTTTCAACACGATGGCTTGTATGAGACCAGATTATTGTCGGAAGATGAACCTATCCAAGTATAATTGATTTGATGTATTTTGTGTAGTAGAGATGTGCTGGTTTTGTTATCAGAAAATCAAATCTGCTCGAATCCGCCCAAACTTACCCAAAAATGAGGCACAACATCTATCGTCGAGTTTCACATGTTTTAGATCCAATATAAGTCCCTTCCACGTTGATTCGGATACCATTTCACATAGGACCGCAGATGAGGGAGCGTTGTGAAAGTGCTGAGCTCAGCTGACCTAGGCTATTTCACACAGGACTGCCAGAAAGAGCTGTGTGCTGACTGAGCTGACCTTATTTAGTTCAGTAACTTCATTTGAGAGACTGAGGGACACTTCAGATTTGAGGAGCTGAGATTGATATATTACATTAGACTAAAGGTTATAAATAATTATTAATATATACTATGACTTCACTCTCTGTTTTATGGTGTGTTCAGAGTCAGACACAAACACAAACCTACACTACCTAACTCCTATAACTTCATATCTGCAGAAGGGATATTACATTACTCTGAACTGTTTAATTACTATAATGACTCATAGCAATGTGTAAAAAATATAAATAAATGAAAAAAAATTGTGTGTTCAAAAAATTCAGACAGGCCATTATACACTAATGGTCAGTAGGTCAAGGGCCACCATGTTAATACTATCAGCTCTGTGAGTCAATGTGGATCATGCTGATCAATTAGCCAAAGAAGCAGCCAAGTACTAGCACTGCAGCTGCTGCCAAAAGTCATGATGATACTAGTCCTTCAACATCTACTAAAGCTGGTCTTCAAGGGCATAGATGGTTTAAGCCAGGGCATCTGAAATCAAAATAATATTTTACATTGCTAAAAAACCATTATCTCTAATAAAGGGAAAGTTTCCTGGAGAAACACATAAAATTGTTAAAATGCCATACATCACACACAGTGGCAACAAAAGGCTCACACCTTGGCATTTAATTGTGAGTAGTGGTTCTGTATTTGCTGTCAGTCAGGCATCTTCTTTTGCCTCACATGACGATACAAGAAATTCTCACTGAGAGTCTAGAAGTGGTGTCAAAAAAATAAAAACAGGAAAATCAGTGCAGAAAAAAAAGCACTAAGGCAGAAGAACAAATTGTGTGTTCAGAAATGTTTACAAGTCCCTGAGGAGAGTCTAAGAATGTCCACAAATGCTATATGTTAGCCTGACCTTTCTGATACAGGACTCGAAGTGAAGCCTCCTTCCACCTTTTATGCACTCTCTGCAAATGTGTGGGATAAGCAGCACAAGTATAGATGCTGACATAGAAATTGAGGATGCTATTGAGGAAGTGCAACTGGATGAGGAGGATATTTGTGTAGCTGACACCTTTAATAAAGCTGTTGATGATAAGGATGTTGTTTGTGTAAGTGAGGCACCAGTGGAAGCAGTTTTTTTTCCATGATAAGAAGAAGGCCATTGTCATGCCTAGGCATAAGACCAAAAAATCCACCTCTTATGTATAGAATTATTTTATGCAAATCCTTAAAACATTTGTCAAGCCATCTATAATGTTTGTAAAGACAATGGGCCTGCTTCAACTCCACTCGCGAGCGCATAGCACTCGCAAGCAGGTCGATGGCTATGCAGTGCACATGCGTGGCATGCACACTGTGCGTGCGCAAGCCCCATAGCGAGTGAATTTTCACTTGCTGCGGGACTCACTACAAGATGGGGCAGCTGTTGTTTGCGATTGACAGCTTGCCCCATTTTGTAGGCATGCAGGGGGGGTGGCTGGACAAACAGGTGTTCCTGAAGGAACGCCTGCCATTTGTGAGTGGCCCTACTGACATCACCAGTGATGTCAGTAGTGAACTTCCTGCTCTTTTTCACTGGGGCTTGCGGTGGACGAGACCCTACCACAAGGGTCTCATCACAAACCCGATGGTCGTGATAATCACGACCATCGCCAGGCCACCCGCTAAAGCTGTGGGTGGTTTTAAAAAAAGTGGCCTGCCCTTATTCAGAGTGAGCGCTCGCAAATAGCGAGTGCCTCTAAATCAGGGCCAAAGTAAGTAGAAAACCATCTAGGAACTTTTTTAGGTAAGTGTAGCACAAAGAAGGATCCCTGCTATGTTCAAGCACTGTTGAAGCAAGAGCCAGGAACTCCCTCAGCTGTGTCTATCTTCTGCTCTGAGTTCCCTGGTATGTCATTTGCAGCACATTCATTGGTTTTTGCCAATATTTGAAAATTCTGCTAAATTAGTAACACCAAGCAGTCCAGAGTCAGCTAGCTCCCTTCTATCAGCTAGATCCCAGGACCTGCAATCTCCACAACCAACATCTTCATCATCAATCTCATCAATGATGGGAGCTAGTCCTGCATCCCTTTTTCTAAGGCAGTGTGAGTCCTCCCCTATCCATTTTTAGGCCTGCTGCTGCTGGGGGTGGTTCTTCATCTCAGAAGGGGACCAAGATGACTGCTAGTAGTAGTTTAAAAAAACAATTGACTGTTTTACTTTGTAAGAGGAAGCAAGTATGACATCTGTCACCCATCTGCACAGCAGATCAATGAAGCCATGACAGCTATGCTACTATTAGATCTGCATCCAATACCTGCCATTAATGCATCTGGTTTTAGACAGTTAATTGAAGTCCTGTGTCCCCGCTACCAAATTCCATCTCAGCTCCATTTTACCAGAAAAGCAATTCTCAGCCTGTATCAGGCATACAAAATGCCATAGTACCCACTGTCCACTTAACCACAGATATGTGGACACGCACTATGACAGCCCACTGGGTTGAGTGTATCACCTTCAGCATCAGCAGCTTCATTAGGTAACACAAAATGCAAGCTCATTTACAGGCAGGCTACTCTCTGTATCATCAGCTTCACTAAAAGGCATACCAGTGTCAACCTGTTAGAAAAATGCAGGGATGTCATAGCAAAATGGCTTACCCTGCTTGTACTCTCCTCAGGATGTGCAATTTCTGATGATGCCACAAATATTATGAGAGCATTACAGCTGGGTGAATTCAAACACATCTCATGTTTTGCCCACACAATCTACTTTGTGGTGTAATTTGTTTAAAAAATGACAGGTGCATGCAGGAGATGCTGTCTGTGGCCCAAAAAAGTTCTGGACATTTTCACCATTCAACAACTGAATGTAGAAGATTTCAGTGGCTGCAAGAAAAGTTAAATTTGTTAAGCCACCAACTGAAGCAAGATGGTAGTAACAAAATATAATTCCACCCTTTATATGCTTCAGTGAATGGAGGGCCTCATTCAGAGGCGGTCGTGGGATGCAAGTGGTCGTTCTGAAACATGGCGGCCGCTTGCATCCTGAACGGCCACCTCCACGTCGGTCGTTAGGCTGTGGGCAGGGCCGGATTGAGGGCCTGATTCAGAGACGGACACTATTTGCACTCGCTCGTCCAGAAAAAGGGGCTGGCTATTTAAATTGACCGTTCGCTCTTTGCGGTCTGTTGACGCCTCTATGTCTGAATGAGTGAACAAAACAGGCTGACGTTTTTTTGTAAAAAATGCCCCCTGGCCGCTCGCATCATACGTCATCTCCGCTATTTATTAGATTAATCGAGTACATCGAAAGGCGAATGAACTGCTCGCAATTCTTGTGGTAGCATTTTCCTACCGCAATCATGCGAGCAGTTCTGGCTAAAAGACAACCAAGTGACGTGGTCGATGACGCTGCTTTGTTAATTATGCACACCCATTAAACGCCTGTTTTGACCGTTTGGCACGCCTGCGTTCGGATCTCCACTCCCCGTTTTCAAGCACCTTCCCCTGTTACCACCCACAAACGCCTCATCCTGTCACTCAAATTATCAGGCATTCGCTATATTGCGAGCACACGATTTCTGACCGCACTGACTGGTTCGTGTAAATTATGCCACACTGTAATTCCCCCCATATTATGCCACACTGTAGTGCCCCCATATTATGCCACACTGTAGTGTCCCTCATATTATGCCACAGTGTATTGCATTTACTTTATACCACACTGTAGTGACCACCATATTATGCCACTGTAGTACCCACACATTATACCACTGTAGTGCCCACACATTATGCTACCTGCAGTGCACACACATTATGCCACACTATAGTGCCCCCACATTATACCATACTGTAGTTCCCCACATAGCACACTGTAGTGCCCCCACATTATGCTGCACTGTAGCTCCCACACATTATGCCACCTATAGTGCCTGCACATTATGTTGCCTGTAATGCCCACGAATTATGCCAAATGTAGTGCCCATTCATTATGCCAACTGTAGTACCCCCACATTATACCATACTGTAGTAACCCCACATATCACACTGTAGTGCCCACACAGTATGCCACACTATAGTTCCCACACATTATGCCTCATGTATTGCCCACACATTATACCGCCTGTAGTACCTACACATTATGCCACCTGTAGTGCCCACACTTTATGCTGCACTGTAGCGCCCGACCACATTATGTCACCTGTAGTGCCCGCACATTGTGTTAACTGTATTCCACTTGTAGCATCCACATATTTTGCTACATGCAGTGCCCACACATTATACTACACTTTAGTGCCCACACATTATGCTACACTTTAGGGCCAACACATAATGCCACCTGTAGTGTAGTGTAGTTAGTGGCTCTGTCAGAGCGTCCGGCTCTGAATCAAGCCCAGAGGCTGCTGCCTCTGGGGAGAGAGGCTGCTGCCGCTGGGCACCACCAACAAGTGCGAGCCTGGGTAATTTGAATCTGTTCCCCCTTGTCTCAGTGTCACCTGGCTTTCCTACCAAGTCTGTGATAATCTGAGTGCTCAATAAGTACACTGAACCAGAAACCAAAGAGCAGCTGCCAGCAGGAAGAGACAGGCATCTTAAAATGAGGTGGAATAACGTATACCTTATACTTTACTTAGAAGGTTCTGTTCTGTCTCCTACTGGTTATACAATGTATGTATATTTATTATTGTTGTTTAACTGTGTCCTGACCACTTATGGTATTTATTTGTAATAAATATGTTTTATACAGAAAGTTAGTGGCTTTTCTTACATTTTTATTTTAAATTATGGTCCACTGTAATAAAGAAGTGTATTTTTATTTTATTCATATTTTATAAAAAAATGTTGGTTGCAACAAAATATACCTCAGTGGAAAGTGAAAAAAAGAGGAAAGTGATTAAAACTAGACTAGATTTCTGATTATATGTGATCTCTAAAGGATTAATCCTAAATATGTCATCCTGTCGATGTTGACACTTTCCAGGTGTCGACATTTATGATGTCGACATTTTAACAATATCAACTTAATAACTGTTGACATCCTGGTGTTGACATGATGAATGCCGACATTGTCAACATCAAAAATGTGACTATGTACCCATCATTGATCACTTGACCATGGTTTTAAAATCATGTAGTTCTATGGGTTGCCACTAGATGGAGCTTATTTTCCAGAAGAAGACACTGGCCAGAGCATGGACAAAGTGACCCCATAAAAAGGGGGCTAAGATCAAAGAGTAACTCACTAGAGAACTGGGTCTTTGACCCCCAGGACTGAGACCTAGTACTGTAAGTGACACTGGGCCTCTGCGTGTGACAGATCTCTCCATCATAAGGGTGGACTCAGGACACCCTAAAATAATTCTCATTACAGGCCTGTTCCCTCATTCCATAGTCCAATCAGTCTATTAATTACACGGCGCAAAATTTAAACAATTCTCGGCATCTGGCATGGGAATATGTGTTTTTGCATAATTTAGGGATGCCGAATTCAGTGAAAGAATCAGATTTTCTCTATAACGTCACATTTATTAGATACACACAAATAACAACAGTGGTAATAGCTATATATATATAAAAAAGTAAGATAAATAAAAATTTAAATTCATCTCAATAGAATTGAAATATTTTCATCATACTCATTTATAAAATACTAATAAAACTACAGAAACTCTTAACAATCCAAATTAGCCGCAATGTAATTATTAATTACAGATAAATTAGGGAAATAGGCTGGTGACACTTTCCGTTTGTACAGTGTCTCATTGGTCTCTCTAATGAGGAACCAGCAGTAGTCTCCCAGCGTCCTTTGTAGTGATGCTCCATTGTCAGAATGTCTTGGTGAAAACGTTCCCCCTGTTCATCACTTACATTACCCAGGATATCAGGGAAAACGTGTAGATGGGAAGGTAAAAAGTGAATTATAAGTGACATTCTACAACCCATATCCTTATAGCTGTCCAATAGTTCATTCATGATGGACATGTAATTGGCCACTTTACTGTTCCCTATTGGTGGGTACACACTGGGCGATATTACTGAGCGACTGCACGATTACGACATCGTAATCATGCAGTCGCTCAGTAATCATGCAGAAATCGTGCACTTTTATGTCGGAAACGACCAGTGATGCGCACTCCCGCTGGTTGTTTCCGACATTGTCCATCGCCTGAACATGCAGCACAACCTGACGACCTCGTAAGGTTGCTGCATGTTGGGGAATGGGGGAGAGAGCCCGGCGCTGAACGATATCGTTAATGATATCGTTCAGCGGCTGTGCTCAATGTCATGAACGACATTGAGCACAGCCTGCCGGGGACACACTACATGATATCGCTCAGGGAGCATATCGTGTAGTGTGTACGCACCTTAAGAATCCACACACAGCTACCTAGAAGGAGGACCAAGCAGCAGACTCAGGGCCTGATTCACAGCCGCTCGTTAGCGGCTACTCGTTCGCTCCAAGCGATGTTTGCACAACTGCGCATGCGAACGGATTGTAATACGCATGCGCGAACCAGTCTGTGCGGTGGAAAATTGTTTGTTCGCTAGATAGCGAGTGCCTGCTATTTTGAGTGACAGAATGAGGCGTATGTGGGTGGTAACAGGGGAAGGTGCTTGAAAACGGGGAGTGGAATTAACAATGCAGGCGTGCTTAAAGGTCAAAACGGGCGTGTTATGGGTGTGCATAATTAAAACAGCAGCGTCATCAACCACGTCAGTTGGGTGTCTTTTAGCCAAAACTGCTCGCAAGATTGCGGTAGGAAAAACCAACCACAAGACTAGCCAGCAGTTCATACGCTGTTCGATGTACTCGCTTAATCTAATAAATAGCGGACATGACGTATGATGCGAGCGGCCAGGGGGCGTTTTTATCAAATAAACGACCGCATGTTTTGTTCGCTCGTTCAGACATGGAGGCATCAACAGACCGCAAGGAGCGAACGGTTCATTTGAATAGCCACCCCCTTTTTCTGAACGAGCGAGCGCTAATTGCGAGTGGCTCTGAATGAATCCTAAATACAGTATTTAATGCAAAATTGATGGAGATTGAGGCCCTCATTCAGAGCCGCTCGCAAATAGCAGTTTCTTTATTTAAGGGTGAGCAAATATGCCCTCTCTTAGCTTTGCTTAACTTCGGAATCTTTTCCTTCAGATAAATGAAAGCCTGGTCTTCTTTATCCAGAACTTTCCTGGAATTCTTCATTAGGGCCAACTCAATGTGAAGTGGAAGTAAAATGATTTCATGTGGCTCAACTAATGGAGTATACTTAACATTTTTCTCTCCAGCAACATAGTTTTCACTGCCTGCCCACTTCTTTGTGATATAGTGATTTTAGTGTCTCTGTTGTGCAATAAACACAGAAAACAGCAGAACTTTGTGAATCCGCCTCGCAACATTAACAGCAGTGCAATTACCTACATGTACTAAAGTGTGTTTTTTAGAATTGGAGTTGTTGCCCATAGCAACCAATCCGATTCTACTTATCAATTATCTAGCACCTTCTAGAAGATAATAGCTAGAATCTGATTGGTTGCTATGGGCAACATCTCCTCTTCTAAAAACCTGCACTTTATAATAAATATACCCCAAAGTCACAACAAAAGATCTATGTTCCTTATACTTAATTCCCTCCAACAACCTAGTCATACAGTACTTTCATGAGTTTCTTCCATGTCCACTGCATAGGCCAGAGGCACAGAATGGAGTTTGTTCCCATTATAAAATACCATTGCTTTCAGACTACTCTTTGAGGAATCAATATACAGTCGTCACTCACTAGTATTGTGCTAATCACCAAACTCAAACATTAAACTGTTAATTAACACATACAATTTTACTTTTCTCAAATAAATGTTCTGCTTGTACCCTGAGTCAGAAGGTTCCACTGTTGCAGCCTAGAACCCAAAAGTTTGTCTTGTTGTTTTAACAGTTTCAAGTCACAAACTAAATAATATATTTCTTCCTGTTCTATGATGTGAGGTGATTTGTCTTGAGTTTTGGGGCAATATTCCTCTGTAATTTCTGTATGTTCTTACTTTCCTCTGATGCCCCTGATTCACACATGAGGTAAAGGCACACGCAGCCCTTCTCCATGAGGCACAGGTTTAGTGCTGAAGACACTTCAGGATATTTTATAATTTGCTTAGTTCTACTGGAATGCCCAGCAACACTAGTTAGACCAAATTAACAGTCAGTGAAGTGGTCCTAAACACACGCCATAGCATTGGGACAGCGAATGGCATCATATTGTATGGCGATTTCCTTTTAGCAATTCTGTCAAATTAGTTGTGCAGGTTATGCTAGAAATATGGGGTGCCCAGATTTTATCCTGGTCACCAAGAGCACAGTCACAGTACATTTTATAAGCCTTCTATATCAAGGAGCTAATAGGCTTTGAGTTTTTGTTGTGAACTTACCACATACATAACAAAAGTTACCAGGATGGTTTACACACCCATGAATTTTAGCAACTGCCATTACTTTGTATGTAATTACAAACAGTGCAAAATATGTACTCACAAACATATGAAATAACAAACACTGGTCACTGCCGGTGGTGTGAGGGCCACATATCTCCTTATGGTGATCAGCCATCAGCCAGAGTGCTGGGAACCAGAGACAGAGACCCCTTAATGAAGCAGCCCACTGTGAGAACCCCCCTCCCCCAGGTTACCGATGGTCGCAGTACAATCTAGGGAGCTTCCTGATTACTTCCCCCTCTGCATGCCGGCTGGGAGTTGGGAAAGGAGTCAACAAGTGACATGGCATCCAGCACTATTAGGAGGGTTCTGCACCAGGACCAGCACATGGAGGAGAATGAGGAAGGAGATTCTGATGACATAGAGGTTGAGGAGTCTGGGCAGGATGCATATCCCATAGCACAGGAAGAAGGGAGTCTTGCCAAGCACTTACTGTGAATAAATACTAGAGATGTACACGGACCTGTATGTTTTGTTCTAATTCATCATTGTGTTTTGGTTTTGTCAAAATGTCCTTTATATATTTTCATTTTGAATCTGTTTTTTTTAAATGATAAACACAGCTACATTTATTTAATGTGGGCCTGTTTTTGTTCTAACAGTGCCAGACTGGATGGTAGTTTAATAATCTAATGACCCCATATAAAGAATGTTTTCATTAATCAAGATCAGAGGCCCAAGGGCAATACAGAAAAATGGAAGTGGAGTATGTAGTGGAAGGCAGGTAAAGCATTGATTGATTGTTTGATTAAAAAAATTACATTTGAAACGTGGCTTAGCGAGTGATTATTTGCAGCAACTGAGCAGAGAAAAGGTCATAAAAGAATACAAGAGTACTACCACCCCGTCCTCTCTCCATCCTAATTGGGTAATGCATGGTTGTAGTACATTTATGAGGTGCACTAGAGAGGCCAAGTATGAGGGGAACTAGCTTAGAATCCCGAGGGCAGTACAGGGAAATTAATAGGAATATGTATGTAGTGGAAGACAGGTAAAAAAGAATGTTCAATTGATTTATTAAAAAAATATAATTGAGATGTGACATTGCAAGAGCTGTTTTATAGCAACTGGGAAGAGAAAAGGCCATACAAAAATACAATGTTAATAGCCAAGAATTCCTGACAAGGGTTGCAAGAGAAGCTGGCCATATTATACCCTTCCTCTTCATCCTTCCTAATTGGGCAACACACCCTTGTTGAAGTACTATCATGACTGCTGACAGCAGCCACAGCACCAGTCCTGGGTTGCTGCTCCTGCTTTTCTATCGACTATTCCTTATCAACTCACACTGCCCCTAGTATAAGCCAAGTGACATTCTAATAATGGCGTTATATTTTTTAACACACAAGTTTTCTATTAAAATGTTTTAACTGTGCCTGAACACACAACAAACTGCCTCACAACACCCCTACTATAAGGGTGGTGCCCAAATAACGTTATAATAATTTTTTTGGTTTTATAAAAAAGTGCCCCAGTAGGCTTTTTTACAAAACACAAACACAGTGCTGCAATCCACTCCTATGTAATTTTTTGTGCCTCACAGCACTCCTACTATAAGAATTATATGCACAAAATGACATGGTATATATATTAATAGAAGTACATGGGAGTTTTCCCCAAGAGATCCTGGAATCACCAATATGTATGACTGGTTATCCCTCTTCATGTTGGGTCTTAATTTCAGATGGGGAATTGTGGCAATGCGAAAAATGATTGATAATAAAGAGTTTGAACAAAGATATATGAAAGACAATAGAAATGCAAAGACTTAGGTAGTTTTAGTGTATATGATTTTGTGTTGCTCCTTGGGGTCATTTCATATTCTAGGGGGAAATAATTCTTAGTGGACAATTAAATAAATACATGAGCCTGAAAATAAGTCTGACTGTAATTAATCTCTTAGGAACATTGTACTACATGTAAAATCACTTATAAAGGTCCTTTACAGAGCAAGAGCTAGATAGATGGACAGAGGAATAGGAACATGCTCTGTATATATGTAAATGTCACTTAATGCATAAATGTATATTTGAAACTAATGTTACTTATTGTCAGTGGTTTGTATAAAGGAAACATACCTGTAGTTTCTGACCCAGCCTTCTTGTCCCATTGTAGCCTCCTAAGCAGTGAGGTAAGTGCACATGATTTTACCTGCATTTCAGTGATAATAGAACCATATATGTGCATGTAGGTACTCCCTGGTATGATGTCTGGTGTAAAATGTGACCACATACCTGTTTATGTGTATTACTAGGTATATTTAGAATATATTGTTGGTTGTGTTACATTTCTGCACATCTGGCTCAGTATCACATTACAATAGCTGTGGCCACAGGAATATCACTGGCTGCTTATAGTTGTGCTCTCAAACAGGTAACATTGGGCATTTCTATTGTGTATCAAGCAGGTTATTAAGTTGCCATGAGATGGAAAATCCAATTTCTAGATAAAGCACTGATTTTACTCAATGTACCGACATTTTTATATTACAGTGAACCTTCTTCATGGACAAAACCAGAGGTCTTAAGATTTTGTTGGAAAGAAATGTGTTTGGGTGCCCACCTATCGATAGTTGAATAGTGAAAAGCAGCTCTCCTAGGGGTCTACCAACACCCTTATTCAAATAGAAATGTATAAATAAAGGATAGCGCCACAATGTCTGTCCCGGACCAAGAAGAACACACAATCCAGATAATAACAATAGTATTTTATTTTTCTGAATCTTCAGATATATATTATTAAATGATCATATGCATAAAAATTGTAACAATATATGTGGCAGATGGCAATTCAATAACAAATACCCTGCACTTATGAGAGGATAAATACCCTCAACTAACACCTATAAAAATGGCACCAGCTATCTGCCCTGTTTGCAAACAGTAATATATATTTTTTCCCAATGATTTAAAAAGATGAGAAACAAAGTTGCATATGCATCTGACACATGTATCCTTTCCGTAATTGTGCGATGTTCATATAGTGCCGATGTGTAACCAATCCTTTATACAGTCCAGATACCTGAGTGTTTAGTTGTCAGTACAGCTATTAATCCACATGAGTTCTCAGTATATATGCATGGAATGAGGTCAGTAAGCATGACGTCTCCCCATATTGGCTGTATATTGTAGATGGTGAGGGCGGAATGTCAGATCCTTTTATAACCCACTTAATATCTCAGTTGGGGATTGTTAACGAGTAGACTGCTCACCTGGTGACCAGATTCCAGTTCTCCGTTTAAGATCGGAACTCGCTGTATGGTATCTGGACTGTATAAAGGATTGGTTACACATCGGCACTATATGAACATCGCACAATTACGGAAAGGATACATGTGTCTGATGCATATGCAACTTTGTTTCTCATCTTTTTAAACCATTGGAAAAAATATATATTACTGTTTGCAAACAGGGCAGATAGCTGGTGCCATTTTTATAGGTGTTAGTTGAGGGTATTTATCCTCTCATAAGTGCAGGGTATTTGTTATTGAATTGCCGTCTGCACCATTTATTGTTACACTTTTTATGCATATGATCATTTTATAATATATATATGAAGATTCAGAAAAATAAAAATACTATTGTTATTATCTGGATTGTGTGTCTTCTTGGTCCGGGACAGACATTGTGGCGCTATCCTTTATCTAAGATTTTATTTATCAACACTTTAGTTGTAAGTGCAAATGTAAAATGGTATATTTTCACATTTTCTATTTATAATCAAATGCATTTCCAAAAACATATTCTGAATTGCTGATAAACTGAAGATATATTTTACCACCCTGCATATATTATATAGTCAAACAAATGTATTATGCCTTTTATAACATATGCTCCGCTGTATTCTTTTATAATACATATGTATAAAAACAAATGGAAAATCGAATATTCACAAATATACCCCTGTGTATCCTGTCCTGGAAACAAGTGCTTATCCATTCAACCTTCTTGGAATCCAATCTCAAGTTTTTGAGATTATTTAACAGTCTGCAATGGGCTCTTATTCTTAAAGTTATTCCATCTGGCCCCATTGATTTATCCACTTTCACTTTTGAGGGTTCTATTAGGACCCTTTCCTCTGTAAATGTACTTGTATCTACCTCATTATTATGTATGTCCTTACAACTTAACTGCGACCCCTCTACCTCATTCTGTAGTGAATACTGAGCAAAAATAATAATTTAGATAATCTGCTATTGTCTCGTCTCCCTTGAACAGTCTTATTATTCCTCCATTTGATTTTCTCCTTTTACTTAGATTCTTAAAAAAAAAGTGTCTCCTTTAGCTACTGACTGGGCCATTTCCTCCTCAGCTTGTGCCTTGGCATAGCCGATCACCTTCTTAGCCACCTTACATCTGACAAGATACACCTCTCTGCCTTCATTATTCTGAGTCTGCTTCTAGTTCCTTAATGCCCTCTTTTTTGCTCTCACACTAGTTGATACAGTACATATTTTGTAAACCACACTGGCTTCCTTTTCCTTGTGCTTTCCTAACCCTTTTGATACAAAGGGCTGTTATTTTTAGTATTGCACTTTTTTATTTTCCCTATCTCTCCTCCACTCCTACCAAGTTACTCCTATCTGCCAATGAATGGCAGAGTTGGTCCCTGTCTTTATCAGTGCCAGATTAAGGTCCACGTGGGCCTGGAGCTGAAATCTATAAAGGGCCTACTGTGTGCAGCCGCAGAGGCGTGACCGGCGCCGTGGGAGTTTGACTAGTTATATGGGGTGCGAGACCAGTGCTGTGAGGGTTTGGTCTGCATAGGTGGCGAGGACTGTGCTGGAGGGGGGTGAATAGTGCCTACCTTCAAAACCTCAATCTCTTTCCGTTCTTCGCTTAATGTGATAGTGTTCAAATGAACAAAGGGAAACACTATTTTTTAACATGACTGTAATATGACAAAAAAAATGTCACTTAAAGAGTATGTAAATGTATAACCCCTCTACTAAATAACAACTTAGTGTTGTCATGAATGGGAAATCTCTCTATATTAAAAAAAAGAGAGACCTTACTAATAGCTATAGAGGCATATCTATCAAAATTTCTCTGTGCTAAATTGTATTCTGATTGACCATTTAAAATAAAGAATTATACAAAAACAAAAATCAAATATCTGGTCTGCCCTTGATACTAAGAATCATAATCACTGCAAATCACAGCAATAGGGATTCTTGTTCTGCTCAGATATATCCATTGTAATAGCTGGGACAAGGGTTCTCATAAGAGCCTGTCCTGGCGATCAGGGAGAAGTAAAGTGAACATATCCACAATCACTTTACTTCTTTCTACGGACATCCTTATGGCTACTGCTTTACCCCACCAGAGAAGGATTGCAAGACCCCTCTACGGGAGGGTAGCCCCATAGTAGGTGGGGGCAGCGGCTGTGGGACCCGGGGGATGGAGATGTCTCCTTTTCTCCGCTTTGGTACATCTGAGGCATACTTTAATTTGGTCTTAAATTGCTGTTTCCACATATCTTAAGAAAGAGAACTTAAGAAAACAAGATATAAATATATATATATATATTTATATAGATAAAAACAGAAAACCCAGCACTCACCATGTTTAAACACTCACAATGATGTATAAATAAGTATATTTAAGCAATGTGGTCACAGGCCACTTGCACCCCAGTCCTGGGAATGGCGAGTGCAGGTCTGCACCCCAAATCTAGGAGTGGCGAGTGCAGTGGATTTCTGACTTTATTTATATAGATAGATATATACATGCTGTATATAAATATATATATGGAAAAAATGAATCTGTTTAAAGGCGCCTATGTGCTAAACAAAGTGCTGTGCATACATAAATATTATTAATAAACTTCATGAAAAAATTTTTTTTGATTATCTGTGGTATTTAAACAGAGAAAGTGCAAAGTGCAATTGTTTAGCAAATTCCTTAATATCAAATATAAAACAATATTACCATGTAATAAAGTGCGGGTGAGAATAAAATAGTACTCTGACTAAAATGTACATATAATAAATACACACAATTTATTTTAAGACAAAAAATATAATATAAATAAAAAATACTGTGCAAAAAAGGAAGTGCTATACACAACAGTCACATATTTGTTATTGACCAGTATATGAAAGTATGCACAAATAAATAAACACTATAAAAAAGACATATCAATCAATATAATTTAAAAAAGGATTCTGCGGCTTATCTGATAAAATGGTAAAGAGTTCATCAGAGGTAAGAGGAGCATCCAACGCGTTTCATCTGCCAATCAGACTTCTTCAAGGAATGAAAAGCTCCTGTATATATATGTATACATATGTCCACATACATATTATATATATATATATATATATATATATATATATATATAAAGATGAAAAGTGGAGAAGAGAGCGCCTCCTAGTGCAATATTTTCCAAGTAATTTATATCAACCACCAGGTGCAATCACCTCTATATAGATGGAGGTGTACCTTAGTAAGTGGAAACACCACTTTTATGCCAGCACAATAGAATAATACACAGTTTCAGGATCCTATGTACGCCCCGGTCTCACAAATCTGAATTGCCCACATTCCTGTGGGATCAGCTCCATTCATATATATGTGTTTATATATATATATATATACATATATATATATATACATACTGTGTATATATGTTTATATATGCGCATATATATATATATATATATATATCTATATATATATATACACACACATTTATAGCTAGATATTTATGTATCTATCTACCTATCTATCTATCTATCTATCTATCTATCTATATATATATATATATATATTTATAAGTATAATAGATCTATCTATATATAGATGCAGATATATTTATATATCTATATATACACAAATAGCACTAATCAACGGCACTCACCATTCCTAGATTTGGGGTGCAACATGCTATGTGACCACATTGTTTAAATAGAAATCACAGGGGCTCTGCACTCACCATAATAACTAACAATAATAATACAGGTTGAGTTTACCATATCTAAATATTCCAAAATACAGAATATTCCAAAATATGGAATTATTTTGGCATGACTGAGATAATGAAAACTTTGATTTTTGATTGTTCAATGTACACAAACTTTGTTTAATGCACAAATTATTAAAAATATTGTATAAAATAACCTTCAGGCTGTGTGTATAAGGTGTATATGAAAAATAAATGAATTTCATTTCTGTACACAAACTTTGCTTGAGCCACAAAATTATTGAAAATATTGTATAAAATGACCTGCAGGCTGTGTGTATAAGGTGTATATAACACATAAATGCATTCTGTGTGTATATTTGGGTCCCATTCCCAAGATATTTCATTATGATATGCAAATATTCCAAAATACGGAATATTCTGTTATCCAAAATACCCCTGGTCCCAGGCATTTTGGATATGGTAGACTCAACCTGTAATATACATCATAAACAGTGGGGTTTTGGTTCATGAATTGATCAATTCATTTAAGCTTGCAGCCCCCGTCACGGGACCCCATTTTACTGCAAGTCCCTACTCTATTGCTCAGAATTATAACATGGAACTAGCTATCACATTAGTGTTAGACTCAGGGTATGCTATCAAGGTTTAAAGCTCACAGCAACTTTGCTTTTAAACGTGAGACAGTCACCAAGGCTGTAATATAACAAAATGTGGAAAAAGTGAAGTGCTGTGAATACTTTCTAGATGCACTGTATGTTTTTTTTCACATACATTGCTACATGTCCTTCTCTACCCACTCTGTCCTCTCTGTATAAAGTATATTCTGGTATAGCTATGTTCCAGTCATGATTTTTTTTTTTTTAAAGTAATTTTTTATTGATTTTTACTAATATGACTTCCAAAAGTTGTATACATATATGTACTCACATATACTCACATGCATACAAACTGTATAAATACACCGGTACACAAATACAGATATATGTGGAAAATACAGGTACCAATATATTATTCCATATTATATAAAGGATAAAGTTTATATTACTAGCAGAATGACACATAAATGAGATAGCAGTAAAGTATAATTATAGTTTAACTAAGACTAGAGAATGACTTTATCTGCATCTCAGGACAGGCAATCTATAATATTTTCTAAAGTGCTTTATATATATAGAACAAGGGTCGGATAACACATAAGGAAAGTCAGGAAAAGCAGGGAAGGAAAGAAAAAGAAAAAGAGGGGGGAGGGAAAGAGGAGTTAAAGAGATGTGCCAAAATAATTTAGACGACATTGTCTTTATCAAGTTGACTATAATTAGAGTCTAACAATAGCCAAAGTAGCAATGGGAAATGGATATGAACTATAAACCCATATCATTTCTATTTAGGTCTCTATGAAGAACATAAACGTCAAAGTAGTATCCAATCCGTATTTTCAAATAACTGAAAAATGTGGTCTTGAGTGGATTTATTTAATGTTATAATATAAGGTTCCCATTTATCATAAAACTTTTTCACTCCTTTATTTATGTCAGGTAAAGTTGACCTTCTGTCATAATATACTAATTGTAGTAATTTATATTTGACTTCCATCAAAGAAGGAGACGATCTATTAATCCAATGTACTAAAATTACTTTTTTTGCTACCGTAACTATATTAATAATTAATGAGAGTTTTGCCATTTTATGTGTCCCTAAATCCCAATGTTGGAAATTAGCACATAGACATGCTAATGGGTTAGGTAATAAATTTAATGTAAATATGTTATTAATCATTTGGACAACTTTGTACCAAAATTTCCGTACCTTTCCACATTCCCACATGCAAAGGATAAATGTAGCATCTGTCATGTGACATTTGGGACAAACGCCCGTTTCAGACTCAACAATGTATTTACGCTGTGCTGGAGAAATATATGCCCTGTGAATCGTCCGCAAGTGTACTTCTTGCAAGTATGATGATTGCAATTTTCTTAAAGTTGATTCTAGGTGCATTGTTAAATCAGAAAGGTCAGGTATGGCTATCACATCTTTCTTCCATATATTATGTAATGATATCCACTGAGCAGCAGAGAAATTATTAACCAAATGTGCATATAACATGTTGATTTTGTATGGGACATTAACTAATAGTTTTAAAAGTGATCTAAGAGTAGTAGATTCAATGTCATTATCGGAAACTAAAGGAGCAGTAGATATGTAATGTCTTGTTTGCAAATACATGTAAAAATGTTGTTTTGGCAAATGATACTTCTGTTGTAAATCAGCGAAAGACAATAAGGAGCCACCTGGATCAAAAACTTTGGTGATACTTGATAGGCCTTTCTCTCTCCATCTAAGATAATTGCTGTTAGTCAAAGAGGGAGGAAAGGCTGGGTTACCCCATAAGGGAATGTACGGGGAATATAAATAATGATTTCGTAACTTTTTGTTAATAGAAATCCACGCATAATAAGTATCTTTAAAGATAATATTTTGTAAAATAAAAGGACGAATATCTTTAATTTTGGAATGTAATAATGCACTAGGGGAGTATGGTGAGAATAATGCCCAATCCAATTGTCTATCTGTATACTCTTCTTTGTCTGATATCCAATCATTAATATAACGGAAAAATATAGATAACGAGTAACTCTTTAGATCTGGGAGACCAAAACCTCCTTTAGATCGAGTACTAGTTAACCTAGTCTGTGCTATACGAGGACGTTTACCTTGCCATAGAAAATGTAAGAGATTTTTGTTGAGAATTTAATGTCTTTTAAGGACAAACCAATCGGAAGCATTTGCATCAAGTAGAAAATTTTTGGAAAGATAATAGATTTTATTACCGCTATTCTCCCCAATAATGAAAGGGGTAAGGATTTCCAATTATCTAGCAATGATTTTATTTTAGCTATCATTGGTATATAATTGGCCTCATATAAGTGTGATAAATCTGAAGTAATGTGAACACCTATATATTTAAGTGTGTTTGAAACACCAGAAAATAATGGTATAAATGGTAAAGAATGAAAGTAAGTCTTTGATCCACATAGAGGCACTACCTCAGATTTATCTAAGTTAACTTTATACCCCGAAATCTATCCAAAAGAGGATATGAGATCCATCACTGCTGGGAATGATTCCTGGGGATTGGAAATGAACAGCAGCATATCGTCAGCAAAAAGCGCAATTTTCAAAGTGACGTCACCAATTGAAATTCCTTTTACATGCGGGGATACTCTTAATGCTATAGCCAAGGGTTCAATTGCCATGGCAAATAAGAGTGGAGATAGAGGACATCCCTGCCGTGTTCCTCTGTATATCTCAAATGGTGAAGAAATATATCCATTGCAAGAGACCTGTGAGAGTGGGTTCGTATATAATGTTTTTAAAACATCAACAAAAGATAAAGGGAAACCAAACTTAATTAATGTTGAATAAAGATGTTCCCAAATCACAAGGTCAAATGCCTTTTCGGCGTCAAAGGAAACTATCATATGGGGATTGGAACATTGAGAAAGTCGAAGATGCTGAATTGCAGCTAACAGTCTTCTAACATTTACTACAGAATGGCGACCCATAATAAATCTGGATTGATCCATATGTATGATTTGTGGAAGGATTTGTTTCAAACTTTCCGCATAAATTTTTGTCAATATCTTATAGTCGATATTAAGTAAAGATATCGGTCTGTAAGAACCTGGGAGTGATAAATCTTTACCAGTTTTAGGTAAAACTTTAATTATTGCAGAATTAAAGTAAAGTGGAACTGTTTTAGTGTTGATAATATGATTATAAAATGAGACCAATGTGTCTCCAATCCTTGGTAAAAGGATTTTATAAAATTCTGACGATAAGCTGTCTGGTCCGGGGGCTTTAGAAGACTTCAGCTGCTGCACAACCCCTGTGACCTCCTCAAGAGTTATAGGATCTGTTGCAGAATTTGCTAAGTCTGTTTGTATCTGAGGGAATGAGAGACTATCCCACCAAGAAGAAGCAATATTATTAGATTCAGTGGAAGTAACATTAAGTGAGTAAAGTTTGGCATAGAATGATCTCATAACCTCTGTAATTTGGCTACTTGAGGTGGTCAAAGAGCCATCGTCATTTTGTAATGGGTTAACAACCATTGGTTTCCTGGTTCCTTGCAGCAAATTAGATAACAATTTCCCAGTTTTGTTGCCAAATTTATGAAATTTGTAATTAATCAAAAATAGATGTCTGTCTCCTTTATTTTTCATGTATTCATCTAAATGAATTTTAGCTTCATTATATGCCGCTTTTGATGAGGGAGACGGGTTCGTTTTAAATAATTGAAACACATTAGTGAGTCTATTTTGAATATCTGAATATGCAACAGCTAATCTCTTATTCTCCGCCGAAACATATGAAATAATATTGCCACGAAGGACTGATTTCGCTGTTTGCCAAAATAATGACGGATTAGACTTGGCATGAGATATATTAGTGTGTTTATAATCCATCCACCCTGTTTCCAATTTATTACGGAAAGAAATAGACTGCAAAAGGTATGCTGGAAATTTCCAATGTCGATATGGACCTCTATCTAGAGTTGTCTGAATAATCATCCAGACCAATGCATGGTCAGATAAAACTATAGACTCAATATTTGCCTTTCAAACTTGTGGAAAAAGTGAGTGAGATGCCAAAATGTAGTCTATTCGTGAAAAAGTATGATGAGCTGGAGAGAGACACGTATAATCTTTTTCAATAGGATTAATAGCCTGCCAAACATCAACTAATTGAAGTCTAGATGCTATAGTTGGGACTCCTAATTTAGGTAAAGATATTGTAGAAGAGGTTTTCTGGGATCTGTCTAAATATGGGGATGAAATTAGGTTGAAATCACCACATACTATCATTGAGTCAGAATCATATACCAATAGTTTAGTTAACAATGACTGAAAAAAGGATTTTTTATATATGTTTGGAGCATATATATTACAAAGCACATAGTTAGTCTTATGGATACATATTTTAATTATGACATAGCGACCGTCTGGATCTGCGTCCATAGAGATAACAGATAAAGGAATGGATCTTTTGACCAGAATAACAACCCCTCACGATTTACAATTAAAGGGAGCAGCTGCTATTAATTTCCACTGGAGCATTTGTAATTTAGTTGTCTCTTCTGCCGTCAAGTGAGTTTCCTGAAGACATACAATATCTATTTGTTGTTTAGAGAGTTACATGAGAATTTTACATCTCTTCACAGGAGAATTTATTCCTCCTACATTCCACGTGCCAATCTTAAGCGCCATAGTGACTCATAGAAGGTTATAATAATTATAAGAATAAATCTTATATACCTGAAGTCATACATTTCCATTCTTCTTAAAATGATATAAAGTAATGGGGGAGGAAAAACCACAGGGGAAGAAGAACAAACAGACAAAGACAGGGGGAAGACAAAGCATAACATACTCCATTTTGATATTATGTCAATGAACTCTAGCCCAAAGATTATTAGGCAAAACAATATTTGCATCAATAAACCAAGAAACATATTTAGACAATAATGGTCTACAGAGCCTCTTGTCATAACCCTCTAAAAATTATTAATCAAGAGAGCTAGTATTCTAATGTCCTTATCACTAAGGTAAATAGAAAAACAAAAAATGCAAAGATAATATTTCTATAATCTAGTGGAAAATCTTTTAAGATCACGTAAGGATAAAGATCAATTATTAATCAAAATATACTTATCCAATGATGAAATAATTATGCAGACTATTTTTTAGGACATCAACCTCTATTGAACCGATAGAAATGGTATCAGTCGAAACGTTGTCCACTTTTTATAAGTTTGGCCAATTTAGTTAAAATGAGATCATGTTGGTGTAACAATAGTATCAGAAATATCCCGAGACGAAGCTTCTTGTTCATCACGGATGTAAGCCATAGCATCTGAAGGATTGGTAAAGTCCTTATACGTTGAACCTTCAAAAAGTCAAAGTCTGGCTGGGTAAATAAGGGCAAATTTGCGTTTATCTGCAGCTAGTTGTGAACAGACAGGGGAAAACGCTTTCCTTGCTCTAGATAATTCTACAGAATAGTCTTGAAAGAGATAGAGCTTCGTACTCTCCCAAAGAATTGGCATGGTTCTTTTCTTTGAGGCCACCCAAAATGCCTGTTTATGTAGGTAATTAAGACATCTAAAAAGGACAACTCTTGGACGCATGTTAGATGAATTGGGAGCTTGGCCCAGACAATGAACTCTCTCCACCACTAAGTCACTACATTCTTCTTCAATTTCGAGTAATTTGGGTAAGGTATTACGAACAAAATGAGCCAATGCTGGGCCTTTAATTGATTCTGGGAGTCCAACAAGTCTAGTATTATTTAGACGGGACCTATTTTCTAGGTCCTCTAGTTTGTGCCATAAATGGTAGTGGTCTTGCTCTAATTTCTTCACTGTGTGCTTTAGTTGTGAGACATCCTGAATGACTTCTCCCATCCTTTGTTCTGTTACAGTAACTCTATGTGTTAACTCTTTCAACTGTGACATGATATCTGAAACAGCTTGTGACAAGAGTGGACCCATTGTTGTTTTAATGGCTTCCACCACATCGTTATAAGTAATGGGAGCGTCTGACACACTACGATTCTGTTTAGAAGACTGAGTGTCTTGAGGTAATATTACTTTCTTAGCTGCAGGTGATGCAGGATCTTTATCCTTTCCTGGATTATCGTTTCAGCTCGACGTTTTTCCTGTCTCTGCTGTTGCGGCTTCAGCGTGGCTGGTGCAGAAAAATATTTTTCCATAGAAAATATATATATTATAAGGCTTTATAGTCTCGGTAATATTGATATAAAGAAGTTGCGGGTAACAACAGGGCTCTGTGTAGGAGATATTCTCTACTTCATAATTATAATGAGAGTATGGAGTGTAAATTTAATACCACCTGGAGTGTGGGATAATCATGGAAAATGAGTATGACCTGTCCAGCAGTGCCACTTATTATTGATGTCTCATCCAGTGGTTGTGGGGGAAAAGCAGGGTGATATTAGCTCTGTGGATCTCTATATGTATCCAGGAAGACCCCTCCTGTCAGTCTAACATTCAAGGCCTGAATGTTATCCAATATGGCCTGCTTCACTACTAGCTTTGTGTATTACACCACAGTAGTGTATCCTCAAATATAATAATCTGGGACCCCTTTGTTCTTTTACCAGTACTACTGTGCCCACCTTAGCAGCCCGATTATGTAGTGCTGCAGGCAGAGAGCAGTATATATTCCGGCGTCTCCTCACTTCTGGTTTCCGTCGCGATTGTGCTGGCCTGAAATCGAGGCCGCGGTCTCAGCCTCAGTGCTAGGCCCGAACAAGGACCGGAGACGAGTATGCCGCGAAACGGCTTAGACTTATGTGGCAGACTCCGGAGGACTGCCGCTTCATATTGTAGCCGCTCACCAGTCACTGGTGCACCCGTGAGCCTTTTTTTTGTGCTTGATCGCCGGGAGCGCTATCAAGAGCACGTCTTCCCGGATCCACATCCAAGCCACGCCCCCTCCAGTCATGATTTTTTATTGCACCATGACTCCGTAATAGCTATAATATCCAAATTATCACTTGTCACCATTGCTACTAGTTATGGAATTTATTCTCCAAAGCTCCTAGCATTTACTCACATAGCTCAAGTGGTCAGCTGATCAAAGGCGATAGATTGCAGTGTGTTAAGTAAACACCAGGTCATTGATGACCTTAAACTAATCTTCACTGAACAACATCTCCAAAAACAGGTAATATCAATTACAATCTAGCAAAGAAATCACATATGTTTAAATACACATACGAGTATGCATGAGGGTGAATGCACATTGAGGGTTGTAGTCTGCAGGATGGAAATGATAATCACATACCTGTGAGATGAAACAAAAAGCCAGAAAGTTGATCAGTCTAAATCACAGGTTCTCAAACTTGGTCCTCAGGACCCCAAACAGTGCATGTTTTCCAGGTCTCCTCACAGAATCAAAAGTTAAATAATTAGCTGCACCTGTGGATCTGTCTCAGTGAGTAATGAATAAACCTCAGTACTAGTTTGGTGAGCTAGAAAACATGTTGGGAACTGAGGACAGAGTTTGAGAACCTCTGTTCTAGCTTCATGCAGATTCATGGAGGATAATTGTGCTTTAGAAAAACTGTTCTGAACATTACACTGTAATTTCAATACGTTATATATTTTAACTAGAGATGTGCGTGGACCCCCGTTTTTTAGTTTTGGTTCTAATTCATCATCGTATTTTGGTTTTGACTCTCAAGTGTCATGGTTCGGATTTGGTTTTGGCTCGGGTTTGGATCCCTTAAAAATGGTTGCAATTCAATTAAAAAATTTATACAAATCGTAAAAATCGATAAAAGCTAAAATCATGTAATTTGGACCTGTGTACATGCAATCCAAAACCTGAGTTTGGTTTTAAAACCCAATTTCCGAAAAGACTACAGAACCGTAACCAGGACTTAGTTTGACGCGGAACCACAAAGTTGTTCCAAAATTTTACTTAATTTGACTCGGAACCCCTAAGCTGAATTTACATTTGTGCAAGGTGCATTTGTATTTCAGGAAAACCAAACTGCACATCTCTAATTTCAACAGCCAGCTGACCCCCTCAACTAGCTGTCCTGAGTGTTCATTAAATCCAGAGTACCTTTAAAAGTGTATTAGAAGGATTTCTGTCTAATTAACCTGAGGCCATGAAATGTATCCATATCAGGTTCCCAGTGGTTATAAATATTACACTACAGTACAGTGTAAGCGTCTTCTTGTTTATGGGAAGAGCTTCCACAGACATTGTTATACAGTATGTGCATTTTTCATTGCTCATGTAAAGCACATGGTGGTTTAATTTTCTGTGTATATTAAATATATATATATATATATATATATATATTTATAGAACATAAAAAATGCACTCTCAAGATCATTTCTAGCAACGTTTCAGAGCATTCAGTATTTATACGTCTTTCTTTTGTATCCTGAAGATAGAACATATAAAGATGTTCTGAAATGAACGCCAGGAGTACCGTCTATTTCTACTACATGTGTCTCCTTTCCCTGCAAGGAGAGGTAATGAGGAGGGCACCATGCACAAATTACTAATATTAAAGCACTTGGAGTGATCGCTTATGGCTATATACTGTATATATATATATATATATATATATACATACATACATAAATACATACATATAACTGTACAAAGTTTTTGAAGCAGGTGTGGAAAAAATGCTGCAAAGTGAGAATGCTTTCAAAAATAGAAGTGTTAATAGTTTATTTTTACCAATTAACAAAATGCAAAGTGAATGAACAGAAGAGAAATCTAAATAAAATCAATATTTGGTGTGACCACCCTTTGCCTTAAAAATAGTAACAATTCTTCCAGGTATAGTTGCAAAAAGTCAGGGATTTTGTATGATTATTGTCAAGTGTATGATTAACCTATGATACCTAACAGGAGATAAAGATCATCATTTTCATATGTAGGTTGAAACACAATCATTGAAACAGAAACAGCTGTGTAGGAGGCATAAAACTGGGAGATGAACAGTCAAACTCTGCTACAAAGGTGAGGTTGTGGAAGACCATTCCATGTCACAGGTCATACACCATGGCAAGACTGAGCACAGCAACAAAACACAAGGTAGTTATACTGCAGCAGCAAGGTATCTCCCAGCCAAGGATTTCAAAGCAGACTGGGGTTTAGAAATGTGCTGTTCAAGCTCTTTTGAAGAAGCACAAAGAAACGGGCAATGTTGAAGACTGTAGACGCATTGGTCGGCCAAGGAAACTTAGTGCATCAGATGAAAGACACATCATGCTTACTTCCCTTCAAAATCGGAAGATGTCCAGCAGTTCAATCATCTCAGAATTGGCAGAAACTAGTGGGACCCAGGTACACCCATCTACTGTTCAGAGAAGTCTGGCCAGAACTGCTCTTCATGGAAGACTTGCAGCCAAAAAGCCATACCTTTGACATGGATACAAGGTCAAGGGACTCAACTATGCACAAAAACATACAGTAGGAACTGGGGTGCAGAAAAATGGCAGCAGGTGCTCTGGACTATGAGTCAAAACTTGAAATATTTGGCTCTAACAGAGGCAGTTTGTTTGCCGAAGGGCTGGAGAGCGGCACAACAATGAGTGTCTGCAGATAACAGTGAAGCGAGGTGGAGGTTCCTTGCAAGTTTGGGGCTGCATTTCAGTAAATGGAGTTAGGGATTTGTTCAGGAATTATGATGTCTTCCATGCTAAGAAATACAGGCAGGTACTTATCCATCATGCAATACTATCAGGGAGGAGTCTGATTGGCTCTGAAATTATTATGCAGCAGGACAACTGCCCCAAACATACAGCCAATGTCATTAAGAACTATCTTCAGCAAAAGAAGAACAACAAGGAGTCCTGGAAGTGATGATATGGCCCCCACAGAGCCCTGATTTCAATATTGAGTCTGTCTGGGATTAAATGAAGAGACAGAAGGAATTGAGTAAGCCTACATCCACAGAATATCTGCAGTTCTCCAATGTTTGGAACAACCTCCCTGCTGAGTTCCACCAAAAACTGTGGGCAAGTGTAAGTGTACCTACTGTAGGAGAATTGATTCTCTTTTGAAGGCAAAGGATGGTCACACCAAACATTGATTTGATTTAGATTTATCTTGTGTTCTTTCACTTTGCATTTTGTTAATGAAGCCTTTTGCACAGTAGTGTATATTTATATGTACTATATATATGTATATATATATATATATATATATATGTACACAGGTGTTGAAAGGTGAGCGACAACAGTGCTTAGTACACACTATTTAAATATTTCAATAAGTACATAAAAACACTTAATAATTCATATATAGTGTTTTTTAGTTGAATCAATCATGAACACAAGCTCATAAATAAGTGCAAGTATATGTGCATAAAGTGCTGAGTGAATAAATTCATATATAATTATATGCTGGCCTCCAACCATTAATAAATAATTAAAAAACAAGTGAATAAATACATGCTTAAAAAATTGCTTAGTAATTAGATAATAAACCCAAGGACAATGCCTTAACTAAAATAAAGGGTAATTCATGATTGATAAAAAATATATTTAAATTTAATTCACAGACATGACACCTAAAATAATAAAAAATCATAAGCAAAGTACATAAAGATATATAACAAAGGTAATAATGGTTCTAGAGATAAAAAGAGTAGGAGAGAACTGCAATATGCTTATCTTAGGTAAGACAGATTGAAGAGTTCATGGAGATAAATTGTAGTCAGCTTATACAATTTATCTCCATGAACTCTTCAATCTTTCTTACCTAAGATAAGCATATTGTAGTTTTCTCCTCTTTTTATCTCTAGAACCATTATTACCTTTGTTATATATCTTTATGTACTTTGCTTATGTTTTTTATTATTTTAGGTGTCATGTCTGTGAATTCAATTTATATATATTTTTTATCAATCATGCATTACCCTTTATTTTAGTTAAGGCATTGTCCTTGGGTTTATTATCTAATTACTAAGTAACTTTTTAAGCACATATTTATTCACTTGTTTTTTAATTATTTATTAATGGTTGGAGGCCAGCATATAATTATTTACGTATTTATTCACTCAGCACTTTATGCACCTATACTTGCACTTATTTATGAGCTTGTGTTCATGATTGATTCAACTAAAAAACACTATATATGAATTATTAAGTGTTTTTATGTACTTATTGAAATATTTAAATAGTGTGCACTAAGCACTTTTGTCGCTCACCTTTCAACCCCTGTGTACACTATTCTAATTTTCACTTATGGTGGTTAGCCACCACCATTCTTTTTGTTGATAAGAGCTTACACTTATTATAATTGAGGAGTGCAATACACTGAAATCTACTACAAATAGTATTACAAATACCAGGAAGGGTTACAAGGGTGTTCATTTTTCTCCTGTTGGCGCTGGGGACATCTACAATATCAAATATATATATATATATATATATATATATAATTATATGTATCCAATACAATAACTTTTTTGCTATGCTTTCCGATAAAGAACTGAAATTAAATTGCAAACCTAGAATAGATAACAAACAATACAAATCCAAGAGGGTGCTAATGTTTTAGGAAATCCTCCAATACTTGATTGGAAAAAATCAGCATATATTATGTGTACAGTACATTAATGTTTCTTGTGAGAATGCTTATTTGAGTAATCTTTGTTAATGCTTCTCTTCTTTAAAAGCTCTTTGGAATCTTCAGATTAAAATTCTCCTTAAGGGTCTCATCCCTGGAATATTTTTTTTCCACAGGGTTTCCTTCAAGTAGACACAACAAAAAGGCTCAAGGCCTCTTCCTTAATTTCTACATTAACAACAACCCAGATGGTAAACTGAAGGGAGAAGCTATTTTATTCTCTAAGAGACTCTCCTGGCCTCATGCTTCCTCTCACTCTTTAGATGCTGGTTGTTCACTGCTGGTTAGGGGTTAGCTCTTCAATCAAGACTTCAACTTCATTAATATTTATTCCCTGAACCAGAGTCGGAAGGAATTCTTCCTGCTGATCTTAGATCAAATTGAATCACTTCAGCAGGGACTTCTTTTGGTTGGTGGTGATTTCATACTCAGTCCAAGAATTAGTACCTGTAGTTCTGCACCCAGCTTGTCCTGTAGATGACACCACAAGGTAAGATACCTGTTGCAACTCCACCAGCTAACTGATGCCTGGAGACTCCATTACCCTTTTTTCCAAGGTTATACATTATTTTCCTTTCTGCCTCAAGTATATACATAGATAGACTACCGCCTGCTAAGCCATCTTCTGCGTGACTCCACAATTGGTTCAACTATGTGGTCTGACCATACTCGTATATATTGTGTAATTGATATTCCCCATTTTAGATCATAATACCACAAAGACAGAACAGACCACTATTGGTGAAGCACATAAATGGATAATTAGAGGGAAATGCTTTCAATTGCTGGCTCATTAAAATGGCTTAAGGAATAAAACATAGGAGCTTTTTGACAAGTTTGAAATGTTGGTAAGAAAACACATAGGGCCATATTCAATTACAGGCGAAACCCCGTTATCATAATTTTTGCCTATTGTAATTATCCCCGTATTCAATTATAAAGACTTTTCGCCGGTGCGAAAAGTCTTCGTAAAAAAACAGGGATAAGTTTTCTCCAGCCTTTAGCTGGTGAAATAAAGTGCAGAATTGGGGTTTAGGTGTGCAGGCTTAAAATATTACCCTGCACCCCTGGGAATGCCCCCTAAAAACAATGTGTTAAAATAAGTTTTTGAAAAAATCGGGACACCCCAAAAAAATATTTTAAATTTTGGGGTAAAAAAAAATAAATAAGGAACACACTTCTAAAATAGCTACATTCAATCCAGAGGGGTTACAAAGTATGCGGAAGGTGTTTTCTTCATTGCGGGAAGTAGCGGCAGGTGAATTTTTGAAGAATTTAAAAAAATCAATTTAGGGGCTTAAAAATATGCTTGCACCCATTTTCATGTACTCCAAATTTGATGGGCATAGTTATTTTTTTTTTTAAATAATTGCTAAATGCTATTCTTCATCACCTTTTCAAAGCCGCATTTAAAACCCGACTTACCATCTGCAGGCAAAAATGGGGGTACCCATAGTGATCCCCCATGTCTGGACATCTTTAGGGGGATGATAGGATGTTTTCCCGAAAATTCCCATTTTTTTTTTTATCACTCCCAATTTCGCCAGGTCCAGTTTTCGTGTCCTTTTAAATTGAATACGGGGATAATCGGACACGCGCACGATACTTTTCTGCCTGGAAAACAGGAGAAAGAGGCGAAATGGCCAGCAGGTGAAAAGTCTGGACTTTTCACCTCAAATTGAATACGGGCCATAGTCTATGTATTCCACCACTATCTTGGACTTTATAGATGCATGGAGTTCCCAGAACAAATTACTCCTTGATGAAGCCAAACAATGTACATATACATTTTTCAAAGGGGGAATTAGTCTGGTAAACTGCACTTGCTTAAGCAAATAGCCGTAACATTCATCCATAACATCAAAGATTACCCAGGAGCATGACATAATTAAACAGTGGACATAGCTAGTATTTTCTGAGCATATGAGACCAAATTACTGAATGCAACATCAGGATGACACATCCATTGGGTGACTGATCACACAGGGAAAGGCACAAAGAAGAATATTTGGATACTGTTACCTTTCCCAAGTTATCTGAGGACATTCTTAGACAGACTGTTCATTTAGTCTAAGTTAGAGGAAGTGATTAGTAAAAGTCCCAGATGGCTGTACCATTACATATTATAAAACATTTAAGAAAAAAATATCACTGCTCATCTGCAAGCCCTCAATAAGATATCTTACTCCTACAAGTTGTCTCCCCATCCTTTGAGGCTCTTAATGCCAATTGTCTCCTGGAAATCATTAACCAGGAAAATGTGATTTTAGTCACTGGTTGGTTATGAGACCAGGGACAGCACTGCTCAGGTTATTAGTCTAAGTCATCATGCCATTACCTGATATATACAGAGGATGTTTTTGTTTACTGATGCTGAAAAAGCATTTAACTGGTTAGATTGGACCTTTATATTTAAAAAGTTGAATGCCTGGGTCTGTGTCCCCGTTGCCTTTCTAGATCATGGTCCTTTACCATAACCCCCGTGCCCAAATTAAATTAAATGGTACTCTTCCAGATCCTTTTGCAATGTCCAACGTTACCATACTCAGATCCCCCTGTCTCCTCTCCAATCCTGCTGTGCCACTCTCATTTCTCTACACTGAGTTTCAATGGTTTAGCAAGGTTTTCAATCAATTTTGGGTGAATTTTTCCAGCAAATATTAACATGATCCCCTATCTGTTTGGCCAAAACTTCATCTGTTAGTAAGACATGCCAGTGCTTTTGCAGAATTTGATGACTTTCCTTCCATTGGTTGCAATAAGTGCCTAAAATCTTGTTTTGCTGTTGTTAGCTGTGTTGGAATTGAGTTTGGGAATTAAGAGAGATTCTCTATTTCTCCTTTTGCTATCTTTGTAGGCAGTTTTAATAACTTTATTACTATAGCTTTGTTTCTCAAGACATTTTTCTCTTTTACTTTTATATCAAAAGTTTTATCTTCTGAGCAGTTTCTTCTGCTTCTTAGCATTTCACCTTTGGGGATACCCCTCCGAGTGGCTGGATGATGGGGACTTTCACTATGGAGTAAATTATTAGTAGTCATTTTCTTCCAGTAGATATCTGTTATTTGCAGATCTAAAAAAGTAACTTGTTTCTGGCTTCTCTCCATTGTCAATTTTAAATTTAGAGTTGTCACTCAACTTCTCTATAAACTCCACTAGATGTTCTTGTGGACCTTCCCAGAATATCAATGCATCATATAATATAACGATACCACACATTTACATGCTTTGTGTAGGTCTTCAGATGTTCATTACATACATGTTCTTTCTCCCACCACCGATCATTATTTATTTATGTATTATTAAGTGTTTATTTGTTTGATCCATTTGTATTATGCTTATGCACTGTATAGATTCTTTAAACCAAACATAAGGATATTTAGGAATCTACCTAAAGGGAATAGTTCTTTTGGAGGCCCTTATGCATCCCACCTGTTCTAATGGGTACCTGCCCTTTAGGATATAATCCATCCGTCATTAATTGTGCACAATATATACAGGATCTTTGTCCTGTGTTCCGCACCATCTATTTTAGATTTGGTTGTGGAACGTTTGACACAAAATGACCGCGTCCTGTTAATCATGTGACTCTCTGGGGCCTCGTGATGCATATGACATGCAGGACCTCTTGGTCCACGTCTCATTGGTCACGTGACTTTTGGAAGCCCTGGAGCGCATGTGGAACACAGGACTTCCAGTCTGCGTCTTCGGAGTCATGCCTGTTGTAACCCCAGTCTATGTTCTCATGATATGCAGGACTTCCAGGTCTTTGTCATACTGGCCATGTGATTTCCGGAAGCCCTGGAAAACACATGGAAAGCAGGACTTCCAGTCCACGTCTCTGGAGTTACACCCTAGCCTGCTGTAGTACCAGTCTATGCACCCTTATTATAGATCCCTTATTGGACGCTATCTATGGAAGGGATATTTATGATTAAAGGTAATTTTTTGCTTTTTCCTTTTATATACTTTAGACATGATTCTGTGACATCACTTCCTCTTAGGGAGGATAAATAGCACGATCAACCCATTTTTCTCACTACACCTTGATAAAAATCCTGTGGAGATCGAAACGGCATTGGTGCTGAGAGTAGTGGGCTTTAAGGACAGTCACAGAGACCAGGATTGATTTGGAGGATATACAGTGAGTCCGATACTTGTTTTAAGTCAGGACCTTATATTTGTTTTTTGGATTTATTGTTTCCTCTGACTTGAATATTTGGGACTTTGTTGATTGTGCCTACTGCTCTTTTAATCATTTTGGAATAAAGTGATTTTTTCTAATTTTACAATTTTAATAATTGAGTTTGTGGATTATTGGATTAAAGAGGCCATCATATTAAGAAATCCAAAGAAACCTTTATATGTGGATCCCCTCTTCTATACTACGTAAGTCGGGGTACGTTTATTTGGAAAAGATAACTTTATATATATATATATATATATATATAAGCCTAAATTGATGTGAGTTCATGGTGCGCCAATCTCTGTTAATAGTGGTGGTGAGGCTCTAGCCTTTGGATTTTCTCCAGTTGCCACACTGCTCCATTTCTACATGGGAATAATCATCTAACAAACTGTTCAAAGACTGGTTACTGTGCTTCACATCCTGCTTTTTTTCTGTTTTTGTATATTTTCATATCCCGCCTATCTTGAGTTGATCTTTATGAAGGAGGAATCGCCTGACAACATTAGGGTTTGACTGCATTTTTCATTTTGTATTTTTATGTCCATATTGCTTTTGATCTGATCCCCAATTTTCATTATCACTAACTCTAACCCTAACCAATAGCCTAACCCTAAACCTTACCCTAACCATAACCAGACCCTAAATCTTACCCTAACAATAGCCTAACCCTAAACCTTATCTTAACTCCTAACTTTAACTCTAAACCTAACCCTAAACCCTTAGCCCAACCCTTACCCTAACATTAACCCTAAACCTTAATCTAGCACTAAAAATCATCCAAAAACCATATGTTGACATTTTACAATAATTTTATTTATTTTATTTTACAATACATGTTGACATTTTTACCATGTCAACCTAAATGCATAGCTATATCTTGTTTGTTGACCTAATGAACACGGTGACATTCTGCCTGTTGAGCTTCTGAATGTCGACTAGTTGACAAGATACCCATGCATTTTTTTTCACCATGATGCTATATTTGAAATGGAATTCTCTCACTATTGTCTATTTGGTTGTCTATACAGTACGTTGTTTTTTTATTTATTTCAGAGACTCAATGCATAATAATAATAATAATAATAATAATAATAATAATAATAATTATTATTATTATTATTATTATTATTATTAGTCTTTTCAGTCTTCCACACAAGGAAATATTTTTCTTCACCTTAAAATGGTTCAGATATGCTTGGAAGGTAGAAGTCATTAAATAATTGTCATGGGATTCTGTCTGGGCCATCTCATGCAATATGTGGAGCTGTTAAAAAATACATTAATAAAAGTTTATATAAAAATATTCTTTAAAAGAAACAAAATCAAACAAATCTTTTATGGGTGAAATCTCGTTTCATTGCCCATATATTGTGTGGTTTTGTTCAAATTAATTAAACATTAATAGTAAACAATGTAATTAATGCCAGATATTAGTGTTGCAGACTATTATTAGTCAAGTACATTATACATATACCTGATAAGATATTAATTGTGAAGGTACAGTACAAATACATTATGTTTCTCTGTTACAAACAGGACAGTGACTAAAAGTTGTAACTGGTCAATGCAGAGGCAATTATTATACACATAAGGCTGTAATAATCCTTTTTACCAAGTTCATTATAACTATGTTTCAAATCAATTCAAAAAGTTTCCAACAGAGATGTTGCAGTATGCCAGAACTTTCTAACCAACAAATTGTCTACTGTGTGTTTAACAGGAATGTAACTTACAATTTATATTTGGAACATGGACCATGGAAATCAAACCTTGTTTAAAGAAATAATCCTGATTGGCTTTTCTCAGACATTGCATATTAAAATATTACTGTTTGTTATTTTTCTATTGATGTACACGCTGACCATTTTGGGAAATTGTTTTCTGATATGTGCTGTTATCACCAGTCCTCAGTTGCACACACCTATGTACTATTTTCTTTGCAATTTATCCTTCTTGGATTTGTTCTATGCATCCAGCTCTCTCCCAAAAATGATACTTGATGTATTTTATATGAGAGTTAGAATTTCCATCACTGGGTGTCTGGTACAGATGAATACTGCTGTGTTCCTAGGAAGTACAGAGGATATACTACTGGCAGTGATGGCATATGATCGTTATATTGCTATATGCTTCCCTTTGCATTATACCATATACATGAATTGGAGGACATGTAACATTATTACAGTCATTATGTGGTCAGGAAGTTTTTTATTATCAACAACTTACCTTATCTCAAAGCCATTTGTGTTCTGTACAGTGAACACATTGGACCATTTTGTCTGTGAGATATTGGCCCTGCTAGAGCTGGCATGTGGAGATCTCAGCTATTATAAAATAAATATATTAGTAGCAAGTTTATTTATACTATTATTGCCGATTATGTTCATCATGGTGTCCTACATCTGTATCATTATATCTATATTAAAAATCCAATCAGCTGGTGGAAGATCTAAAGCTTTTTCAACATGTGCTTCCCACCTGATCGTGGTGTTTATAGTATATGGGACCAGTATGACCATGTACATGGGACAAACAAAAAGTTTTTCATCCAACCTGAAGTATATTTCTCTTATTTATGGTATTGTGACACCTTTGTTAAACCCTTTGATCTACAGCCTGAGAAATACTGAAGTGAAAGATGCATTTCAGAAAATTTTGACCAAGTCTTCAGCACCATGGACAGGATAATTAATTCACCAGCAGTAAAAGAAAGTTAGTATTCACATAGAGTATGAAGAATTAGTGCTCAAGATAGGAAATTAAGGCAATTATTTATTAGCTACAAATAATTTGTGAAAGTCATTGGATTGGGTGTTGCTTTCTTATATACTTTGTTACCATAGGTTATTTATCTGAATAAAGGTCCTCATAGTACTTCTCCCAATCTCTATCCTCAGTCACCTGACAGGAACCATTACTTCCTACACCAGGCTCATCTCTGTTCTCCCCTGAACACTGAACTGCTCCTTCTTATCCACCAGAATAGCCTCGGGCAGTAGGGGTGAGTTTGGATTCCTTCTGTGTGTTAAGATTTCATTGCAGAGGAATACAATACACATTTCCTAATTAAGGTGAATAAATAACCCACAGCGAATCACCCTTTTCAAATGTGAACACACAATTATTCCCTTGGTATAAGGAAAATACAGGATGTCTAATGCTAACATGGATACCCCACCTCTAATGTAATGGATAACATAACAGTCTTATATATTATCAATACAAGGGCTAACATTCAAACACAGAATAGGGGTGAGCAGAGACCTGCCATGGAGAATGATATAACACACAGTATGGGGGTGAGCAGAGACATGCTATGCGGAATGATATAATGCACAGTATGGGGTGAGCGGAGACATGATATGGGGAATGATATACAGTAACACACAGAATGGGGATGAGCAAAGACCTGCCATGGAGAATGATATAACGAACAGTATGGGGGTGAATGGAGATATGATATGGGGAATGATATAACATACAGTATGGGGGTGTGCAGAGACATGCTATGGGGAATGATATAACACACAGTAAGGGGGTGAGCAGATACATGCTATGGGGAATGATATACAGTAACACACAGCATGGGGGTGAGCAAAGACCTGCCATGGAGAATGATATAAAGAACAGTATGGGGGTGAGCGGAGACATGATATGGGGAATGATATAACATACAGTATGGGTGTGTGCAGAGACATGCTATGGGGAATGATATAACACACAGTATGGGGGTGAGCAGAGAAATGCTATGGGGAATAATATAACCCACAGTATGGGGATGAGCAAAGACATGCTATGGGGAATAATATAACTCACAGTATGGGGTTGAGCAGACACATGCTATGGAGAATGATATAACACACAGTATGGGGTGAGCAGAGACATGCTATGGGGAATGATATAACACACAGTATGTGGGTCAGCAGAGACATGCTATGGGGAATGATATAACACACAGTATGTGGGTGAGCAGAGACATGCTATGGGGAATGATATAACACACAGTATGGGGGTGAGCAGAGACATGCTATGGAGAATGATATAACACACAGTATGGGGTGAGCAGAGACATGCTATGGGGAATTATATAACACACATTATGGGGGTGAGCAGAGACATGCTATGGGGAATGTTATAACACACATTATGGGGGTGAGCAGAGACATGCTATGGGGAATGATATAACACAGTATGGAGTGAGCAGAGACATGCCATGGGGAATGATATAACACACAGTATGGGGTGAGCAGAGACATGCTATGGGGAATGATATAACACACAGTACGGGTGTGAGCAGAGACATGCTATGGGGAATGTTATAACACACAGTATGGGGGTGAGCAGAGATATGCTATGGAGAATAATATAACATACAGTATGGGGGTGAGCAGAGACATGCTATGGAGAATAATATAACATACAGTATGGGGGTGAGCAGAGACATGCTATGGGGAATAATATAACACACAGTTTGGGGATAAGCAGAGACATGCTATGGGGAATGAAATAACACACAGTATATGGGTGAGCAGGGACATACTATGGGGAATTAAATAACACATAGTATGGGGGTGAGCAGAGACATGCTATGGGGAATGATATAACACAGTATGGGGGTGAGCAGAGACATGCTATGGGGAATGATATATCACACAGTATGTGGTGAGCAGAGACATGCTATGGGGAATGAAATAACACACAGTATATGGGTGAGCAGGGACATACTATGGGGAATTAAATAACACACAGTATGGGGGTGAACAGAGACATGCTATGGGGAATGATTTAACACACTGTATTGGGGTATTCAGAGACATGCTATGGGGAATTATGTAACACAAAGTACGTGGGTGAACAGAGACATGCTATGGGGAATTATATAACACACAGTATGGGGGTGAACAGAGACATGCTATGGGGAATGATATAACACACAGTATGGGGGTGAACAGAGACATGCTATGGGGATTGATATAACACACAGTATGTGGGTGAGCATAGGCTTGCTGTATTGGATGATAAAAAACACCATATGGGTTAAGAAGGTACAAGCTATGGGGAATGATATAACACACAGTATGGGGTTGACAACAGACCTACTATGGGGAATGATATAACAGAGTATGGGGGTGAGCAGAGACATGCTATGGGGATTAATATATCACACGGTATGTGGGTGAGCAGAGACACGCTATGGGGAATGATATAACATACAATATGGGGGTGAGCAGAGACACGCTATGGGGAATGATATAACACACAATATGGGGGTGAGCAGAGACAAGATATGGGGATTAATATAACACACAGTATGTGGGTGAGCAGAGACATGCTATTTGGGAATGATATAACACACAGTATGGGGTGGACAGAGACTTGTGGTGGGAAATGATATAACATACAGTATGGGGGTAAGCATAGACATGGGACGGAAATTGACAAAGCACACAGTGTGGGGGTGAGCAGAGACATTCTATGGGGAATGATATAACACACAGTATGGGGATGAGCAGAGACATGCTGTGGGGAATGATATAACAAACAGTATGGGGTGGACAGAGACTTGTGGTGGGAAATGAAATAACATACAGTATGGGGGTAAGCATAGACATGCTATGGGGATTTATATAACACACAGTATGGGGATGAGCAGAGACAGGCTATGGGGATTTATATAACACACAGTATGGGGATGAGCAGAGACAGGCTATGGGGATTTATATAACACACAGTATGGGGGTGAGCAGAGACATGCTATGGGGAATCATATAGCACACAGTATGGGGGTGAGCAGAGACATGCTATGGGGAATCATATAGCACACAGTATGGGGGTGAGCAGAGACATACTTTGGGGAATCATATAGCACACAGTATGGGGGTGAGCAGAGACATTCTACGGGGAATCATATAGCACACAGTATGGGGGTGAGCAGAGACATGCTATGGGGAATCATATTTCACACAGTATGGGGGTGAGCAGAGACATACTTTGGGGAATCATATTTCACACAGTATGGGGATGAGCAGAGACATGCTATGGAGAATGATCTAACACACAGTATGGGGGTGAGCAGAGACATGCTATGGGGAATCATATAGCACACAGTATGGGGGTGAGTAGAGACATGCTATGGAGAATGATCTAACACAGCAGGGGGTGGTGTTTGGCCCTGACAATTTTCCTGTTTATTATCATTCTCACTTGTAGCTTCATCTTCTTTTATTCCCAGAATCTCCTGTCCTACCCTATCTCTTCCCTGGCCCTTCCCCATGAGGCCATGGCCCTTTTTCAGGTGCACTAACTTATGTCCCTATTTAAAAAATGGAGGGGGGGCGCGTGCCAATGCTCTCTCTGGCACAGGGCACCAAAAAGTCTAGTTACTGGTCTGGATATAACACACAGTATAGAGGAGAGCAGAGACCTGCTATGGGGAATGATATAACACACAGTATGGGGTGAGCATAGACATGCTATGGGGAATGATATAACACACAGTACGGGTGTGAGCAGAGACATGCTATGGGGAATGTTATAACACACAGTATGGGGGTGAGCAGAGATATGCTATGGAGAATAATATAACATACAGTATGGGGGTGAGCAGAGACATGCTATGGAGAATAATATAACATACAGTATGGGGGTGAGCAGAGACATGCTATGGGGAATAATATAACACACAGTTTGGGGATAAGCAGAGACATGCTATGGGGAATGAAATAACACACAGTATATGGGTGAGCAGGGACATACTATGGGGAATTAAATAACACACAGTATGGGGGTGAGCAGAGACATGCTATGGGGAATGATATAACACAGTATGGGGGTGAGCAGAGACATGCTATGGGGAATGATATAACACACAGTATGGGGTGAGCAGAGACATGCTATGGGGAATGAAATAACACACAGTATATGGGTGAGCAGGGACATACTATGGGGAATTAAATAACACACAGTATGGGGGTGAACAGAGACATGCTATGGGGAATGATTTAACACACTGTATTGGGGTATTCAGAGACATGCTATGGGGAATTATGTAACACAAAGTACGTGGGTGAACAGAGACATGCTATGGGGAATTATATAACACACAGTATGGGGGTGAACAGAGACATGCTATGGGGAATGATATAACACACAGTATGGGGGTGAACAGAGACAAGCTATGGGGAATGATATAACACACAGTATGGGGTGAGCAGAGACATGCTATGGGGATTGATATAACACACAGTATGTGGGTGAGCATAGGCTTGCTGTATTGGATGATAAAAAACACCATATGGGTTAAGAAGGTACAAGCTACGGGGAATGATATAACACACAGTATGGGGTTGACAAGAGACCTACTATGGGGAATGATATAACAGAGTATGGGGGTGAGCAGAGACATGCTATGGGGATTAATATATCACACGGTATGTGGGTGAGCAGAGACACGCTATGGGGAATGATATAACATACAATATGGGGGTGAGCAGAGACACGCTATCGGGAATGATATAACACACAATATGGGGATGAGCACAGACATGATATGGGGATTAATATAGCACACAGTATGTGGGTGAGCAGAGACATGCTATTTGGGAATGATATAACACACAGTATGGGGTGGACAGAGACTTGTGGTGGGAAATTATATAACATACAGTATGGGGGTAAGCATAGACATGGTACGGAAAATGACAAAGCACACAGTGTGGGGGTGAGCAGAGACATGCTATGGGGAATGATATAACACACAGTATGGGGATGAGCAGAGACAGTCTATGGGGAATGATATAACACACAGTATGGGGGTAATCAGAGACATGCTGTTGGGAATGATATAACATACAGTATGGGGTGGACAGAGACTTGTGGTGGGAAATGATATAACATACAGTATGGGGGTAAGCATAGACATGCTATGGGGATTTATATAACACACAGTATGGGGATGAGCAGAGACAGGCTATGGGGATTTATATAACACACAGTATTGGGATGAGCAGAGACAGGCTATGGGGATTTATATAACACACAGTATGGGGGTGAGCAGAGACATGCTATGGGGAATCATATAGCACACAGTATGGGGGTGAGCAGAGACATGCTATGGGGAATCATATAGCACACAGTATGGGGGTGAGCAGAGACATACTTTGGGGAATCATATAGCACACAGTATGGGGGTGAGCAGAGACATGCTACGGGGAATCATATAGCACACAGTATGGGGGTGAGCAGAGACATACTTTGGGGAATCATATTTCACACAGTATGGGGATGAGCAGAGACATGCTATGGAGAATGATCTAACACACAGTATGGGGGTGAGCAGAGACATGCTATGGGGAATCATATAGCACACAGTATGGGGGTGAGCAGAGACATGCTATGGGGAATCATATAGCACACAGTATGGGGGTGAGTAGAGACATGCTATGGGGATTTATATAACACACAGTATGGGGGTGAGCAGAGACATGCTATGGGGAATCATATAGCACACAGTATGGGGGTGAGTAGAGACATGCTATGGAGAATGATCTAACACAGCAGGGGGTGGTGTTTGGCCCTGACAATTTTCCTGTTTATTATCATTCTCACTTGTAGCTTCATCTTCTTTTATTCCCAGAATCTCCTGTCCTACCCTATCTCTTCCCTGGCCCTTCCCCATGAGGCCATGGTCCTTTTTCAGGTGCACTAAATTATGTCCCTATTTAAAAAATGGAGGGGGGGTGCGTGCCAATGCTCTCTCTGGCACAGGGCACCAAAAAGTCTAGTTACTGGTCTGGATATAACACACAGTATAGAGGAGAGCAGAGACCTGCTATGGGGAATTATATAACACACAGTATGGGGGAGAACAGGGACCTGCTATGGGGAATAATATATATGGTCGCGATTGTTCCGATGGTGATTCCAGGCTGCGACTTTGGTCGCTGCTCAGTGATCACGCAGTTGCAGCAAGGAGGTGTCTTATACCTCCTTCTGCATTTGCATTTTAAGTGGGCGGAATTGTGTGCCGCTCTGCTATTCCGTGCTTCTCTTAATCAGACCCAAAGTGACGGTTTCTAATGATGCCCGTCTGTGCCCGGTGAAGTAATTTGGGAAGGAGTGTTGGAATGAATGACCAGTAGTTTCTTGATTAAACAAGGAAATTGTCTGAAACCAGTATAGGGTCTGTCAGGTTTAGGTAATACTTTGATACAAGCTGCATTAAAAGCTAACGGAGCTGGGTCACCTGAAGGAACAGAATTATATAAAGCTGAAAGATGTGGGGTAATATGGGGGGGGAGTATCTTATAATGGCCCATTGTGAAGCCATCAGGACCTGGTGTTTTACCAGTTGGTTATGAGGCTATTTCTAGTTTGGTTATCGGAGAACTTCTCTATCTTCATTATTAAGTTTGTAGAGACTCGTCTATCTTAAAATGTCCATCCCCTTAATAGGATCATCAGGAGGTGGTTGATATAATGAGTGAAAGACTGTGAGAAAGGTGTCACCAATGTTCTCTGGGATCATAGTGGGTGTGCCTGAGGGTGTTGTTATGGAAGATACAGTATATGTATAAAAGTTTGAGATCACACTAAATTTCCTGGGTGATTTCCCCACCTAAAATAATCTGTTTTTCTGATAGGTCAGATCATTTGGGCTTGTTCTGTACAAAGATTATCATATAGGGCCTCAACCTCTTTGTATGCTCACCTATGTGAGTCAGAGGGATCGGCCAGCAAACCTGAATAGGGAGAAGCCACTGCAACACTAGCCTGCTGTGACCTTTACTGAAGTTTGTTCTTTTTGTGAGACACATACTGTATGCCAACAAGTGGCCCCTCAACACCGGTTTAGATGCCTGCTGGAAACGGTTAATATTTTGGCTTTGATCAATGTTATGGTCTAGGTTATTTTGAATATGTTGACGTAATTGGTGCTGAAAATTCTCCAGAGAGGCTAGAAAATCATGGAAATGAAGCGTAATGTCAATCAAGATATTGACTATAGCAGAATCTGCAACTCTATGTAGCAAGGTCCCTGACACCAGCCTGTAATCCAGATAGGAGAAGGAATTATGTGGGTGTGAAAAACAGGAATACGCCCCAGAAACCGGGAGCAAATAATGCCAGGGGTCAATTAATTGAAAGGTATCTATAAGCAGCTACAGAGTAAATGGTGCATTACGCCCACTCCAGGTCTGTCTAAGGCCACCTTAGACATATAGAGAGGGATCCAAGACTACATTAAAATCCCCTCCTAAAATCAAGGGACCTTCCTTCCAGTCTTGTAAAACTGCATAAGTGTTAGAGAAAAATGAAGCACTGGGGCCTTGTGGGACTTAAATACAAGAAAAATTCCAATTTTCTTTCATCACCTTCAAAAATAAGAAACTCCCCTCTGGATCCACCCATTCCTCAACTAGGCTACATAAAATGGATTTACTAAACAAGATAAGCACACCATGGGCCAAATGTAATAGGGTAAGAGTTTAGAACATGTGAGAGTTTAGCAGTAAACTATCACACTATTTAAACTCGCCCAATGTAACAGAGTCTGAGAACATACAAACTCACATGTTTTTACACTCAAACATCTCACAATTTTAACTCTCATCCAGATGTTTTCCCATTTTGAAGATAAAAGTCGACCAATGTGAGAGGTTACTGCTAAACTCTCACATTTTCTAAACTCTCACCCTATTACATTTGGCCTCATATGTATTAGTAGTAAATGAGGCACTTGTGTAGTCTGTATCTGGTTATCCATTAAGGTATTAGAGCCATCTAGTTTCCAGTGCGTCTCTTGTAAGAAGAAGATATCAGGATGAAACTTTTTAAGCTAACGTACTGTATCACCTTTTTACAATTAACAGGTGTATTTAGCCCCTCTACATTCCAGGATTAATTTTTTTAAAGAACATTTAAATAATAGACCATGGGTCCCATTAGATGGCATGGTGGACATTAACCAATCCCTACTTTATGGAAACTGAAGCTACAAAACAGTTTAGTAGGTTCCCTTAACCCAAGGGTTCCCAACCACATTCCTCAAGGCACACTAACAGTCCAGGTTTTAAGGATAGCCATAGTTGAGCACAGGTGACTTAATTAGTAACTTAGTTATTTTGATTTAACCATCTGTGCTTAAGCATGGATATCACGAAAACCAGGACTGTTAGTGTTGAGGACCGAGGTTGGGAATCACTGCCTTAACCCATCCCAATGAGCAGACAAAGGGAAACATGATAAGGATCCCTGGAAATATCTAGTTGAACACATTAATAAAACAAACCCAGTGTGTATTCAAACAATAAAAAACATACCTGTATATCAACCCTTTCTGTCTTTTGCGAACCCAGTTTGGCAACCCATGAGGGTGAACAAATATAAACAAATAATAAATATGGTAAGAGAGAAACGACCTTAGAAAATCTGAAAAGTATAGTAAACAAATGGACACAGGAAGTGAGCATCTATCAGACAGAGCACCAATAATTCAATAAACAAAAACAAGAGAAAGACAGGTAAGAAGCATAATAAAGGCAATTCGAGGTAAAGCAATACTTATCAAGTTCCCAAGCTGTCAGTCATTTTCAACAAGAGTACAGTGAGGGGAAGCAGAACCTAATGACTGAAAGAAGTTTTGTGCAGGCTTTGGGGAATCAGAATAAAATAGTTGGCCATTATGGATAATTCGTAGCTTTGCTGGATACAACAATGCAAAGCGAATGCCCTTAGTGAACATTCCTTACAAACAGTTGAGAATTCACCCTTCCATGTAGAAACTTGAAAGTAAAAGTCTTGAAATTAAAACAGTTTATATCTGTCATAGCAAAGATTGTTGGAATTGCAATAGGCTTCCAATATTTTCACTTTATTCAGATAATTCAGTAACTTGAAAATGACAGGTCTCGGGCGCTGCTGAGTGTTTTGGTGTTCTGGCCCTATGCAATGTACTCTTTCCATCAGTATTGGTGAGGAAGCGGTTACCAAGCCCAATGTGTCAGTGAGCCACATGGACGAGGTAATTTGGTTTCACCAATTCAGGGAGGCCTGTAAGAGGTAAGTCGTTTCTTCTATTTCGATTCTCTAGATTCTCAAGCTTATCATGGAAAGCAGTGATAGTATAATCCTGAGAATGGAAAAGATACTTCACCTCATGTAACTCATCTTTCAATGTGCATAAAGTTGCCAAATTAATAACTTCTGTAAGTGAAACCAGTTTTATATCCAGCAATGGTGAAATTATATCCGGTATTTCCTTTGCTCTCTGTACAGATAATGAGCTATAGTCACTGGTGTCAAACAATACATCCAAGGAATTATCTCTTTTGGGGGATGCTCGGGAGACTGAGGAATCTTACATGGTAGCTTTTTCCTTGTGATGCCCAGCCTGCGAGCCCTGGGACGCCTAGAGGTTATAGCTACATATTTTTCCATGGCTAAAACACAATAGAACAAGGTGGAGTAAGGTGCACACTTAGAGAAGTCCTCTCTCATCAACAAACAAAAAGAAAAAAAGGCACCAGGAAACAATAAATCAATAAACACCACTGCCAGATGTACAGGAGGAGTCTCCACTGTTTTTGGAAGGGCAGGCAGTGTCTAAGTGTGCTGTTGTGTCTGTCAAAGTGGTACCCGGAGCTTGAAGGGGAGGTAGGAGAACTCCAGTGAACGCCATACCAGGGGGGATTTGGGAGCATGGACTCACCATTAACAGCCGCTGTAGAGCTCCATGAACTGCATGCAGGGCTTCACTCATAGAGGAGGCGGGCAGCAGTGGTGAGTCACCAAATGATGGCCACTACTTCCAAGGCTGCAAGGCTGCACTCTGGTGGAGATGGTAGCATGTTGCCAGCAGTGATGGAACTGCCTTACCTGGACTTGTCCCCATATGGACCTGGACTCAGTTTGGGAGCTGTAAGTCCAGGGGAAAGGATGTAAGCGGAGAACTCAGCTAAAACTCAGCTGCATCATTCAGTCCTGCGCACCAAGTATTATTTTAAAAATGTTTAACTGTGCCCGAATACACCACAAACTGCCTCATAGCTCCCCTAGTATAACTACTTCACAATACAATTATCCTATTGAGGGGCCATGTTGAAAGCTCCTGCTGTTCCTGGCTGCATTCTGGGTCTATCGTTAGACTTCACAGGGAGCATAGCACCAGCCACTTACATCTGTAAAATCCCCCTAGTATAAGTCAGCTGGCACCCTAACAATGACATAATATTTTTTAACACACAAGTTTTATATTACATTTTTTTAACAATGCCTGGACACACAACACACTTCCTCACAGTGCCACTAGTATAAGGATCTAATGGTATATTTGAATTCTATGCACAGAATTATATTTTAATTGATATATATCGTTAGAAGCAAAATTGCTACGGGGAAGTGTTATTGAATTTTTCCCCAAGAAATCCAGAAATCACAAATTTATTTGACTGCTCATTTCTCTTAATTTCGGTGGAGAATTGTGGCGATGCAAAAACTGATTGATAAAAAAAGGTTTTGAACAAAGATATATGAAAGTCATTAGAAATCCGAAGAATTAGGTAGTTTTAGTGTATATGATTTCTTGTTGCTCCTTGGGGTCATTTTATGTACAAGGGGGAAATAATTCTTAGTGTACAATTAAATAAATGCATGAGCCAGAAAATAAGTCTGACTGTTGTAGTAATTAATCTCTTAGGAATATTGTACTACATGTAAAATCACTTATAAAGGTCCATTACAGAGCATTTGCTACAATAAAAAAATGGTCTGAGGAATAAGAACTTGCTCTGTATATTTGTAAATGTCACTTAAGTTAATGCATACACTTACTTGCAAAACTAATGTTACTTATTGCCATTGGTTTGTATAAGGGAAACATACATGTAGTTTATGACCCAGCCTTCTAGTCCCATTGTCCTAAGCAGTGAGGTGAGTACACATGATTTTACCTGCATTTCAGTGATAACAGAACCATATACTGTACAAGCATGTAGATTCTCACTGATATGATGTCTTGTTACAAGTATAAAATGTGATCTCATACTGCATCTGTTATGTGTCTTGGTATGTGTATTTGGAATACATTGTTGGCTGTGTTACATTTCTGTGCATCTGGCCCAGTATCATGTTACAGTAGCTATGGCCACAGGAATATCACTGGCTGCTTTTAGTTCAATCAGACTGGTACCATTGGGCATTTCTGTTGCATATCAGGCAGGTTTGCCATGGGATAAAAATCCAGTTTCCTGATAAAGCAGCGATTTCACTCAATTTATCAACATTTTCATATCATAGTGAGATTTTGAGATTGTGTTATTTATCAACACTGTAGTTGTAAGTACAAACTAATAATACATATTTTTGAACATGAAATTGAATATTTTCCCATTTTCTATTTATCTAATGTTTTATTATTTATTTTTAATTAAATTAATTTCCAAAACATATTTTGAATTGTTAATAAACTGAAGACATATTTCAAACAAATGTATTATCCATCTTCATTAAAAATAACATATACTCTGCTATAATCTATTACAGTATATATATGTATAATTATTTGGAGAGGATCAGAGAAATTTATTTATCTTCTATTGAAAAAAAAAACGTGTTCCCTTGTCTTCTCAAGGTGACAATCTTGGATGTCGTCCTCCTCATTTTAGAGCCTCCATTCTCCATAAGTAACTCTATTTTCATTTGCTATATGCAATGTTTCATTTCTTCCTGGCTTCACTTTTCTTATCTCAAGAAAGTGTGCTTGGAACTGTGATCTCATCTTCCTGCAACTCAGCTAATTAGCCTACAGTATGTATCAAGTACCAATCCCTCTCTTCCCTTGCACTCACTAATTCAATCGAACTGATTCCATTTAATGTTATGTGAATAGCACCAGGATGGAGCTCCCTGCACTTAGACGGGAGAGATGCCAGGTGTGGTGCTTGCTTAGTGCAGTAACCAGTATTCTCCAACTAAAGTGCCAACCGTGATGCTGCGCTAAACCAGAAAACAACAGTGCGGCAGGTACTTAAGTCAGATTTAAGGAGGCTTTAAGCAAAAATCCTTTAGTTGAACTTAACAGTGCAAGCAATTGAACAGATTCAGGAACTTTTCCGGCACTGTTCACTTTGCATTTAATTGAAAAGTCCCAGAGTGTCTTATTTAAGACCATAGCTCTAAAGTTCTGTTTTTTGTATGTGTCTTCATCTTTGATATCCATATTGGCCTGGGAATCACATTCATCGGAGTGCAGTGCAGAGTGTGGTCTGATTCCATCTTCCAGAGTTTGCTGAACATATGTGATATGTGCATTTATATGTTTACTGATGTATGGTTTTTTATTTTCTATTCTTTTATTAAATTTTTGGAATACTACACTCTGAATTGTATTCATTGTTGTGGTGCTGGACTTTAATGCCAGATAAGAAACACTTGGCCCATCGAGTCTGCCCCTGTTTTTAATCTTTTAGTAACCTTAACCCTATTTGATCGTTAATTCTTTGTAATGATATTCTTATACCTATCCCAAGCAAGAATAATTTGCCCTACTGTCTTAGCCTCTACCACCTTTAGTCAGAGGTTATTCCATGTATCCACTACCTTTTCCGTGAAGTAATTTTTTCTAAATTTCCTTTGAACCTACCTACTATACCATCAGTCTCAGTGCCTGTCCTCATGTTCTAGTTCTTCTGATCCTTTGAAGAATGTTTTCTTTTTGTACATTGAGACCACCCTTGAAATTTTAAAAGTTTCTATCATGTCTCCCCTTTCCCAGTCTGCTCCAAACTTTACATATTAAAATACTGTATATTTGGCCCCCTTTGATCTATTTCTTTCATCACCCAGTCAAAAAAGTCAATAACATTTGTTTGGCATGATCTCCCCTCAGGAAACCCATGGTGTTTGGGATCCTGCAAGATGCTGAATTTGAGATGCTTCACAACTCTTTCTTTTAATAGTGTTTCCATTATTTTTCTTATTACTGATGTAAGGCTTACTGGTTGGATGGTAGTTAATTGCCTCTTGCTTGCTTCCACTTTTGTGCACTGGGACAACGTTTGCTCTTCTCCAGTCCTCTGGAATTACTCCTGTAGCCAGTGACTGGTGTAATTATTCTATAATATATAATCGTGTACCAGCACCCCTTTAAGCTATTTTAGTATCTTTGGATGTATCCCATCTGGCCCATGTATTTCTCCATTTTCAGTTTTGCATTATCTGTTAGGTCCCTCTCCTCTGTAAATGTACTTGTATCTACGTCATTATTATGTATGTCCTTACAACTTAAATGTAACCCTTTCCCCTTTCATTCTATAATGAATACTGAACAAAACAATTATTTAGATGATATTCTACTGTCTTGTCTCCCTCCACCAGACTCACTCACAGGAAGTCTGATTATTCTGCCATTTGATTTTCTCCTTTCACTTAGATACTTAAAAAAATCTTTGCCCTATTTGCCTACTGGTCACTCAAAGGGCTCAGTTTTTTCTTCAGTATTTTGTATTAAAGTAATATTTATGTTTTTTTAACATATGTTGCTACCTCCACTCTGATTTTTCCTATTGTGTCCTTTCTATAAAAAGTACATTTCAGTATAGTTATGTCCCAGTCATGATTTTCACTGCACCAAGACTCCGCTATAGCCACAATATCCAGATCCTCCCTTGTCACCATTGCAATTATTTCTGGAATTTTTATCTCCTAAGTTCGAAGCACTTGCACACATAGGACCTCATTCAGAGTCGGACGTTGCGGCCGCACGGTCGTAGGGGAAAGGGTCCAGAAATGCAAATGAAGCGATCACAAGATTCGGTCCTAAGAAGAGATCGTTAGCTGAACGACCGAGGGTAAGAAGCGGTCGTAAGACTAAATCACGCCCCCTTCTCGATCACAACACACGTCATCTCCTGGGATATAAGGATTAATCGCGACCATCGGGAACCATCGGAGCTGGTCGTAGAGCTTAAGGTTGACCATACCCTCTCTTAAGCACTACGATCAAGTCAGTGTTAAAACCTCACATGTCACATGTGCCATGACACTACTTTGTTAATTATGCACTCCCATTAAACACCGTTCGCATAATTAGGCACGCCTGCGTTCGGATCTCCACACCCCCGTTTTCAAGCACCTTCCCCTGTTACCACCCACAAACAGTTCATTCTGTCACTCAAACTAATGACCTGGCTGTGTTCAAGGAGACAGACATTTCGGATTGTAACAGCTAGTTTGTGCACGCGCATTGCGAACTTTACGCATGCGCAGTTTGGCTGTTTACGATCGACTCTGAATGAGGTAAATAGCTCTCAGAAGTTTGATAGTGTATCTATTATTTTGTAGCCATTTTCAAAAAGCAGATAAAAATGCCAATTTTAAGTTAAAATGATCTAGTCTCGGATGTTGGTCAATGTTTGTTCAACTGTTTGATTAACTGTCCTGAAAATGACACTTTATGATTTCAGCACTTCGTGTATTTCAACAGCCAGCTGTCCCAAGTGTTCATGAAATCCAGAGTTTTAGTTAGTAGGATTTCTGTCTATCCTAAGGGCATAAAATGTATGCATATTACCTCTTTTAGAGATTCCCAGTGGTTTTAAATATTACACTACAGCATAAGCATCTCCTTGTTTAGATTCTTTGTGTTCATTCTATTGATCCATATACTGAAAGGAATGGCACTCTGGAAAAAGTTTGAATGGATAAACTATTTAAGTTTATTTGGTGCAAGAAACAGCATAATTTCTGGTCTGATCAGGACCCTTTATTATATATATATATATATATATATATATATATATATATATATATATATATATTAGGGATGTGCAGACTCGGTTCCGTTCGGTTTTTTTTCCCGAATTTTTTTGGGTTGCAGCTGTCACGAGTTTTGGATAGCCAATAAGATTCGGTAAAAAAACCCGAACAGAACCGAGTAGAACAGAGCCTGCGCATCCCTAATATATATATATATATATATATATATATGTATTTATATATATATTCACAAGTCTTGCACACTCAAACAATATTTCTCTTCAAGGGTGCCCGGTCAAAGCAAATAGATAAATAGAAATGTCCAAAACATTAGACGACCAGCAAATCAAATTAGTGCAAAAATGAAGTTATTTTTATATCATCATAACGTTCATCAAACAGTATATCTGTACAAAAAGCAGCATCAGTTCACAAAAAAAGTGCAATAGTGCAAAGGCATAAATGTGATACTCATCCTGATGAGTGAACCATCGCTGTGGCATATGGAGTGTGTAGCCCGGCCCGACAGCTGTTTTGGCACCCTCAGGCACCTTCTTCCTGGGGCTCATCATGATGACTATCAGTTTTTAGATTGCCAAAACTCAGAACTGGATAGTTTTACCTTTGAAGCCATTGAGCATATAAAAGCAGATGAGAGAAAAGGTGAAATTCTAAATAAATATGCAAGAAAGCAAACTTTCTGGATTTATAAGCTGAATACATTAGCTCCTATAGGTCTCAATGAAAGTAGTGATATAACACCTTTTCTAATAAACTAGGCAAAATGTACTTTCATTCTAAAAAGATTTGAAATCTCTCTTTCAGTCCTGTTTCTTATTTACTTGCATTGATAATGGAACATTTAGTAGTTGCATGAATAATTCCTCTATGCTTCAATTATATTATCAATGATTTGTCTGTGTTTTTGTGCCTTTTCGGGTTAGGTAATATGTGGATATATGTAATATGAAATGCTATATATGGGAAGTGACATTTTTTTATGAGATTGAAATAATTTTTTAAAGTTACATTAATGGTGTTGTATATTTATTTTCATTTTTAATATATGAAAGAAGAGTGTCTTACTGTTAAGTGTGAAGGTGATTATGAATTTCTACTGGTATTGTATGATGCTGGCATTCAAATAAACCAAATATCATAGATACAGTATAAGAAAAACAAACACAAAATGGAGGGAATATAATGAATTTGATTCTTCAACAAAATGATGATGGCATTAAAATCTTGTTGCCCTTATTAAAATCATAAAAATGGCATAAACCAGTCTGTACATTTATAGGTGAATTTTAAATCAATACACTCAAAATTACATTTTCCAAAATATAATTGAATGTACTTTACGTGATGAATTGTATAACATGAGAATATATGTATTGTTTATATGGTTGTAGATTCATTGATAGTAAATAATTGAGCGCAAATGGCCAGTGTATGTAAACATCATTAGTGTAACATGTGGACACACCCCAGTAGTGCATGCAGGGGGGTTTCTGAGTACCCAGAAATCCCCATAGCCTCAAGAGCAGACACCATGTTATTAAGCCTCACCCCTCTCTTGGAAAAATGCTGCAATATGCAGGTTAATAAGGAGGAGGTGGAGCCAATATGACACAGTTCTATTAGAAGCGCGTCATTTGACTCCATCCCCTCTCAAATGACCCACAAGTCACGCCATTTTGCAGGTCTGCCAGGTCCCATCCCCACAGCTACTACAAGGTAAGTGTAATGTATGTGGGACATATGTACTTGTGTGTAAGGTATGTGTGACATATGTATGTGGGTACATGTATTGTATACATATGTTTGTGTGTATATATGTATGTATGTGTGACATATATATGTGTGTATATACAGTATACTGTATGTTTGTGTGTGTGTGTATTTAACCTCATTATTCTCTCCATCTCTTGATGCAAAAGGTCTTTATACATTTTAACAATGCAGACAAGGCCATAATTCCAGTCTTCTGGGGAACTTGCCAGCCAACACCAATCATGACTGGTTCAGAAGGATAGATATGTGCAACATGTGCAGATGGAGGACCTGAAATATCATGAGTTTATAAACACCTGGCTGTATTGGCTGGAAAACAAGTAACCTCACCCACCTTTCCTCTTCTCCTCTCTAGCTTCTTTTTGCCTCTCAGCCACAATCATGTCCCCTCCCCTATGCATTTTGACCCTCTTTGATGCTATAATTAAAAATGGAATTCGCTCACTATTGTCTATTTAATTGTCCATACAGTATGTTAACCTTATATCTGATTTCAGAGACTCAATAAATAATAATAATAATTAATAATAATAATAATAATAATAATAAATTGACTTTTCAACCTTCCAAACAAGGAAATAATTTATTTCACATTAAAATTGAGCAATCAAGCTGTCATGAAATAAGGGTAGTGGGATTTTACATGGGTCTAATGCAATACAGTATGTCGAGCTGTTAAAAAAGAAAATTAAAATAATCGTTTTAAGAAAAATATTCCTTTAAAATAAAAAAAATAAAAAAGTATTTGAAGCTTTAAACCTGTCATTGTTCGTATACTGTGGTTTTGTTCAAATTAATTAAACACATTAATAGTGTCATTAATTTTGCAGTCTATTAGTGTTGCAGTCTTTGAATAGCCAAGTGCATTATACATATACCTGATAAGATATTCATTGTGAAGGTACAGTACAAACATGTTTGTCTGTTACAAATAGGACAGTGACAACAAGTTGTCATTGATCAATGTAGAGACAAATAATATACATGGCTGTAATAATCCTCCTCACTAGAGTGCTATAGTTATAATAATGTTTCAAAAACTCAAAAAGTTTACAACGGGCATGTTGCAGTATGCCAGAACTTTCTAAGCAACAACATTTTTACTGTGTGTTTATAGGAATGTAACTTCCAAATGTAAATTGTAACATGGACCATGGAAATCAGACTTTAATTAAAGAAATAATCCTGATTGGATTTTCTCAGACATTGCAGATTAAGATATTACTGTTTGTGATCTTCTTGTTAATTTATACACTGACCATCTTGGGGAACAGTTTTCTGATCTGTGCTGTTATCATCAGTCCTCAGTTGCACACACCTATGTACTATTTTATATGCAATTTATCTATCCTGGATTTGTGCTACTCATCGAGTTCTCTTCCAAAAATGTTACTAGATATATTTTCTAAAACAGTCAGAATTTCCATCACTGGGTGTCTCATACAGATGAACACTGGTCTGTTTCTAGGAAGTACAGAGGATATACTACTGGCAGTGATGGCATATGACCGTTATGTTGCCATATGCTTCCCTTTACATTATACTATAAACATGAATTGGGGGACATGTAAAATTATTACAGTCTTTATGTGGTCAGGAAGTTTCCTTGTGGCAACTATTCCCACCATCGCAAAGCCTCTTGTGTTCTGTAGAGTAAACACTTTGGATCATTTTGTCTGTGAGATATTGGCCCTTCTGGAGCTGGCATGTGGAGATCTCAGCTTCTATAAATTAACTATATTTGTAGTAAGTTTATTTACACTATTATTGCCGCTTATATTCATTGTGGTGTCCTACATCTGTATCATTATATCTATATTAAAAATCCACTCAGCAGGTGGCAGATCCAAAGCTTTTTCAACATGTGCTTCCCACCTGACTGTGGTGTTTATATTATATATGACCAGTATGACCATGTACATGGGACAAACAAAAAGTTTTTCATCCAACCTGAAGTATATTGCTTTAATTTATGGTGTTGCGACACCTGTGTTAAACCCTTTGATCTACAGCCTGAGAAATAATGAAGTCAAAGGAGCATTTCAGAAAATATTGACCAAGTGTTCATCATCATGGACAGGATAATTATTTCACCAACAGTTAGAAAAAAATAAATAAAAGGTAGTCTTCAAAGAAAGTATGAAGAATTAATGCTCAAGGTATTTAAATAAGACAATTATTTATTAGCTACAACTGATTAGAGATGTGTGCTGACCACCTATGTTTTTGCAGAACCACCCTCAAGTTTATTTACTCTGGTTTGCATTTGGTTTTACATTTCTTTAAAATTGATAAAATTGCTCAAATCATGTACTTTGGGTCTGTTTTTGATCCTACAGTAATTTTATCATAAATATCATTAATTTTAGCAATTTCCTGTCAAATTTCCCCACCTCACAGTTCACAATATTGTTTTCACCCATATCGGCAAAAGGCTGCAGCAATCTGGCTGACTAAACTAATGCTGGGCATACATTATACAATTATCTGTCAGATAACTATCCAATCTGGCTGGTTGGAATGAAAACCTGGTAATGTATGGGTGCAAATGACAGTTGATCATATGGTCTTAAACACTGGAAAACAGACAAAAAACATTTGTTCAAATTGGTTAACTTTGTGTGTTTTAACCAATTTGTCTGAACAACATTTTTGTCTGTTTTCTAGTGTTTGTGAGCAAATAGTCGATTGTCATTTGCTCCCATACATTACCAGGCTTTCATTCCGACCAGCCATATTGAACAGATATCTGACAGATAATTGTATAGTGTTTGCCCAGCATAAGTGACTGAGCAGTGACACAAACATGTGGAAATTTAAAAAAGAATATAACGCATATAGGAAACATAGTGGCACTGCAGTGGCATACAGGATGGCAGTTTAATATAAACTATACAATGCTATAGAATGTTTTCATTGATCAAGAACTAGATCAGAGGCCTGAGGCCAGCGCAGGTAAATTGAGGTAACGTTATTTGTGGAAGCCAGGTAATTGATTGACTGATTACAGTACTAATATAAGTATAAAAAATTAAATTAAAGACATGGAATGCATTATTAAAACACAAGCTTACAAAATTCCAATGAGATTTTAAAGTGGAAAGTAATTCCAAAGCCTTATAATTCAAGGTAGTGTAAAACTGGGTACATACTTCAGCGATGTTGGTCTCATATGTAATTTCTGTCTGAATTGGAATGACATATTGGCCAGATTTCTCAGTGTGTATGGCCAATATACATGCTCTAGTGGTCGTAAGTGATATTGCTCGGTCGGCAGTGCTGCACGGCCAACTGGACAATATCATGTTTGGTGCCGTGCAAGCTAATGAAGGACGAATCATTCAGTCATTCATTATATTGTTCTGATGTGTACCACAACTATGATATGTTGGCCCATCCGCCACCATGTCATTCGGTTACAAATCTTCTAGTGTGCACTCAGCTTAACAGCCTAGTAAAAGTTGATAATTAATTATTAATTTGAAGATTATATGATTTTATAATACTACTCTGTATCTGCTGAGAGACTGCAGGAAACTGGACATATATGCCTGGATGAGAAGCTAATGATGGATTGCATTGCAAGATACAAAAGAACAAGAACACCCCAGTAAAGTACAGTAATATAATGTACACTGCCTGTCAAACCCACATAATATTGGAAAATCCCATAATGATAAGTGGTGGACGATGGAATTGTCCTTAGGCCCTCCAACTCTTATGTTGTGTATTAAAAAGGACAGGCACAGTTTAACAAACTAAGCACTTCAGCAACAGGGACTGCCACTTTTGTTGCTGAAGTGCTTGTTTTTTTTGGGCCCCCCAAAACCAAGCTATAAATGTACTTAAGGCATCTATAAGTGTTGTTATTTATCATCACAGTTGGAAGATGTTATTATCATCCTCACTCTAATCGGTGTTGATATCATCACCCAATATTAGCTCATCCCCACTAGAATCCATCATGGCACAAGTCTCTGTACTTCTTTGTAATTTAATTTGTAGTTCATTATTATTATCATTATTACATTTTATTTATAGAGTGCCACAAGTGGTCCGCAGCGCCGTACATATATTAAAGGGTACACAGAACATTACATTACAAAACTTATAAACAGAGGACAAGTAACAATTAGCAACACAATTCTCCATACACAATACAGCTGGGAAGGTGAGGGCTGTCGTAGAAGTGCAAGAGAAGAAGGCTGTGAGACAGTGGGGAGGAGGACCTTGCTCCTAGGAGCTTACAATCTAGGGGAAAGGGGAGGCATGAGTATGACGTGAGGCATGAGTATGTAGAGGGGGACCTGAGTGCAGGAAGTAAGCAAGGTAGAGATGGCTGAGGCGGGAGGGACAGAGACCTGGTAACATGGTTATGTGGTGGAAGGGTATGCTTTGGTGAACAGGTGGGTTTTCAGTGCACGTTTTAAGCTCTGCAGGGTCGGGGAGAGCCTTATTGAGTGAGGGAGCTCATTCCAGTGAAGGGGGGCTGCACGAGCAAAATCTTGGATACGTGCATGAGATGAAGTAACCAGGGTGGAGGAGAGGTAACAGTCATTGGCAGACCGAAGTGAGTAGGAGGGAGTATGTAAGGAAATGAGGTTTGAGATGTAGGGAGCAGTAGAGTTAGAGAGGGCCTTGTATGTGAAGATGAGGAGTTTGAAGAGGATTCTGTAGGGGAATGGGAGCCAGATCAGGTTTTGGCAGAGGGGAGCAGCAGAAGTGGAACGGTGGGAGATGAATATAAGTCTAGCTGCCGCATTGAGAACAGACTGGAGGGGAGCAAGATGTCAATGTGGAAGGCCAGTAAGGAGAAGGTTGCAGTAGTCAAGCCGAGAAATGATTAGTGAATGAATAATCAGTTTGGTAGCATTCTGGGAGAGGAAAGGCCTAATACGAGCGATGTTGCGTAGCTGGAGCCGACAGGATTGAGCCAGAGATTGAATGTGGGGTGTGAAGGAGAGGGAGGAGTCAAGGGTGACACCCAAGCAGCGAAGTTGGGGGACAGGGGAGATGATTATGTTGTCAACAGTGATAGTGAGATTGGTTGGAGTGGAGTCTCTATTAGGGGGAAAGATGATGAGTTCGGTTTTGTCCATGTTGAGCTTCAGAGAGCGCTCGGACATCCAGGAAGAGATGGCGGAGAGGCAACTGGTTACCTGAGAGAGGACAGAAGGGGAGAGTTCAGGCAAGGAGAGGTATAGTTGTGTGTCTTCGCCATAGAGGTGGTATTGGAGGCCAAAGGAGCTGATGAGTTCTCCTAGTTAAGAAGTGTACAGGGAGAAGAGCAGTGGGCCCATGACAGAACCCTGTGGGTCACCAATGGGAAGGGTGGAAGGGGGGGAGGTGGAGCCGGAGGAAGACACAGAGAAGGAGCGGTTGGTGAGGTAAGAAGTGAACCAGGCATGGACGGTGTTAGAGATCCCAAAGGTCTGAAGGGTGCGAAGGAGGAGAGTATGGTCCACGGTGTCAAAGGCTGCAGAGAGGTCCAGGAGGATGAGCAGAGAGAAGTGGCCACTGGATTTGGCTGCAAGCACGTCATTGGTGACTTTGGCCAGGGCAGTTTCAGTGGAGTGACGTTGGCGAAAGCCAGATTGGAGAGGATCAAGGATGGAGTTGTCAGAGAGATAGCTGGTGATGTGGCTATAGACAAGCCTCTCAAGTAGTTTGGAGGCAAAAGGGAGAAGAGAAATAGGGTATTTATATGAACATCAGTTTTTCCACATTTGTAGGCAGCATCCTATGTCTATCGCTCACAATGTTTCTGGTTGTGCTAAACACTCTTTATGAGTACACACTGGAGGGTGAGCAGCTAAAGTAAAGCAAAGCTAGTTTGTACAAGGAGCTTCAAGATCATATTTTTACTCCCTGTATTTAAATAGGCTGACATGTTAATTTGTACTTTGGCCCTCATTCAGAGCCGCTCGTTAGCGGCAGTACGCTCATTCCGAGCGATGTTTGCACATCTGCGCATGCGTACGCTTTTTAGTACGCATGCGCGAACCAGTCAGTGCGGCCGAAAATCCTTTGTACGCTATATAGCGAGTGCCTGCTATTTTGAGTGACAGAATGAGGCGTATGTGGGTGGTAACAGGGGAAGGTGCTTGAAAATGGGGAGTGGAGATCCGAACGCAGGCGTGCTTAAAGGTCAAAACGGGCGTTTTATGGGTGTGTATATTTAAAACAGCAGCGTCATTGACCACGTCACTGGGTTATTTTATAGCCAGAACTGCACGCAAATTTGTGGTAGCAAACACCAACCACAAGAATAGCGAGCAGTTCATACGCTGGTCGATGTACTCGATTAATCTAATAAATAGCGGACATGACGTAGGATGCGTGCGGCCAGGGGGTGTTTTTAACAAATAAACGAGCGTATGTTTTGCTCGTTCGTTCAGACTTAGAGGTGTGAACACACTGCAATGTGCGTACGGATCATTTAAATAGCCACCCCTTGTTTTTAAACGAATGACCGCAAATAGCGTCCGGCTCTGAATGAGGGCCTTTGTCCTTAAATAATCCTCCACCATTCTATTAATGCTTACTGTTTCTTATTGATGATGTAGGTATCAATAATTGTCGACAAGTATTTTAAGCTTGGCCAGATGTCATCATCATCACACTGGTGCGATGAGTTGACTCATCATCATTACCAGTGGTTCTATTGGAAAAGGTCAGTATTTTCCTGGCAGCAGCATTTGCAAGAGAAAATGAAGCAGGAGATGTTGCCGTGAAATGTGCTACTTGAGCTGACAACTTGCAGGCAAGGAGCTCTTTACATTTTATAAGATATGTGTCAGTTGGAAAGAAAGACATTATGTACAACTAAAACCTAGCGTCAAGCAAAAATGTAGTCATCCAAATTCAAGGTGTTGCAAATGCTTTGGTCCCAGAGAAGCAAATAAAGAACTTGATCTACAAGTTCAATATATTTTCATCTCCTCCTCCAGCTACTCTAGCTGCTTTTCCAGTAGGTAAATTAAGGGAATCACCTGACTCAGGCTGGCAGTGTCTGAACTCACTTAATTGGTTACAATTTCAAATGGTTTTAGTAGCTTGCATAAAATTAAGATTATTCTCCACACTGCTGGACTAAGTTACAATGGCCCCTATGTTGTGTATGTTTGGATGGCTTGTTGCTGTTTCACCAGTCACTAAGGCAAATAAATGGCAAAATTTCACCTGGTTACTAGCTCTTGCTACAGTTGGTGTTATGGCAAATGGAACTGTTGTTGTAGCTGCTGCAATCTTGTACATGCAGTTGCTGGATGCTGAAAATGTACAGAAACCTTTTGGGCCACAGACAACATGTCCTTCATGCACCTGTTGTTTTGTAAAAAATTCTAAAACACCAAGTTTATTGTCTGCACAAAACATGGGACCTATTCAAATTCACCCAGCTGTAATGCACATACAATGTTACTTGCGTTATTGAAAATGGTAAATCCTGAGGAGAGTCATTCCTGAATTTTTACAACAGATTGACACTGGTATGCCTTTTAGTGAATCTGTTGAGACAGAGTAGCCTGCCTATGGATGACCTGGCACTGTATGGTAGATACTGCTGCTGCCGAAGGCGATACATCCACCCAATTGGATGTCACAGTCATGTAATCTGTTGATCAGTTGATCAGTACCACATATCTGCAGTTAAGTGGGCAGTGGGTACAATTACATTTTCTAGGCCAAGAACAAGACTATGTTCAGTCCCAGTACAGGTGGAAAATTGCTGTTCTGGTAAAATGGAATCGAGATTGAATTTGGTAGCAGGGACATGGGACCTCATATATTTGTCTAAAACCATATGCATTATAGATGAATATTGGATGCAGATCTAAAGCTCACGTAGCTTCAGTGATCTGCTGTGCAACAATATGGCAGTTGTTATTCTCAGTTCCTCTTGCACATGATTGTTTTACAGTCAGTAGTTGTTTTAAGCTACTGGTCTTCTTGAACTCCTTCTGTGATGAAGATTCACCCCCAGCAGCTGCCCTAGTGTGAATGGATTCTTCTTGGGAATCCTGGATGGGTAGGATGTAGTTGGACTTTGCAAATTGGATGTGGAAGGACTACCTCCAATTATTAATAAGAAGGTTGACAATGAAGGTGTTAGCAGTGGAGACTGCATGTTCTGGAAACCACCAACACACCCAAACACTCACTTCCTGTCAATCACTCTGCAATGTGTCTCTGTGGCACATGTGATCGCAGTGGGTCTGGGGGTGTTGACGGAGGTAGTCGCCCATTACACAGGAGTGCATAAATTAGCCACTGCAAATGCAGAGCAGCTCCCTAGGTCAGACCTTCTCCAAGAGCAAGATGGCCGCCAATGTCCATTGTTGTTACCGATATTTACATGGCTATGAGTCATCACACGCATGCAAGAAGGCAGCAGTGGGCGTCTATATGCTCGGATGATCTTTGCTAACATTAACATATTTTCACTGCTGTGTTGCGTATGAAATGACGGCTGCAGTCGCATTAGCATCCATCTATTAATCAGGCCCACAGTGAGTAGCTTGTTTGTTTACAGTTTGTGAGTGTGCAGTGTGTGAGTGTGCAGTATGTGTGAGTGTGCAGTGTGTGAGTGTGCAGTGTGTGAGTGTGCGGTGCACGAGTGTAAAGTGCGCAAGTGTGCAGTGTGTGAGTGTGCAGCATATGAGTGTGCAGTGCATGAGTGTGCAGTGCATGAGTGTGCAGTGTATGAGTGTATAGTATGTGAGTGTGCAGTGTGTGAGTGTTCCATGTGTGAGTGTGCAGTGTATGAGTGTATAGTATGTGAGTGTGCAGTGTGTGAGTGTGCAGTGTATGAGTGTTCAGTATGTGTGAGTGTGCAGTGTGTGAGTCTGTAGTATGTGAGCATGCAGTATGTGTGAGTGTGCAGTGTGTGAGTGTGTAGTATGGGTGAGTGTGCAGTGTGTGAGTGTACAGTGCATGATTGTGCAGTGCATGAGTGGGCAGCATGTGAGTGTGCAGTGTGTAAGTGTGCTGTGTGTGAGTGTGCCGTGTGCAAGTGTGCAGTGTGTGAGTGTGCAGCATGTGAGAGTGCAGTGCATGAGTGTGCAGTGCATGAGTGTGCAGCGTGTGAGTGTTCCGTGTGTGAGTCTGTAGTGAGTGTGCAGTGTGTGTGTGCAGTTTGAGTGTTCAGTATGTGTGAGTGTGCAGTGTGTGTCTGTAGTATGTGAGCATGCAGTATGTGTGAGTATGCAGTGTGTGAGTGTGCAGTATTTGTGAGTGTGCAGTGTGTGAGTGTGCAGTGTGTGAGTGTACGGTGCATGATTGTGCAGTGCGTGAGTGTGCAGCATGTGAGTGTACAGTGCATGAGCGTGCAGTGCGTGAGTGTGCAGCGTGTGAGTGTACAGTGCATGAGTGTGCAGTGCATGAGTGTGTAGTATGTGTGAGTGTGCAGTGCATGAGTGTGTAGTGTGTGAGTGTGCAGTGTGTGAGTGTATAGTATGTGAGTCTGCAGTATGTGAGCATGCAGTATGTGAGTGTGCAGTGTGTAGTATGTGTGAGTGTGCAGTGAGTGTGTAGTATGTGTGAGTGTGAGTGTGTGAGTCTGTAGTGTGTGTTGCAAACAAAACAAACACACTGACAATGATTACTGCAGTCACCCAATCCTGGAACCTCCTCCAGCTACATTTACTATTAGTCTATTATAAAACTGATAACTAAATGGCGCCCTGGTGACACGCTAATGGTGTTTTTATTCAGAGCTACAGCCCACTGCCCCACACCCTATAACTCCACTCTCCTGTGTGAAATGGCGCCCGATCATGAGGGAAGGACTATTATATGGAATCTAAAGCAGGAGAAATCTGATGCCAGGAAGATGATGTTTTGCCTCGTTCTGGGATCCGAGCTTGGCCGGGAAGACGCGAGCCGTGACTCGGATTCTCTCTGACCCCCTAAGTTCAGGTGTGTTTGGTTTCTGTGAAAACCAAACCGCTAATCACTGCAAATAATAAATATCTATCAACAATGTCTCAGGCCCGTTTAATAGCTGAAAGGTAAAGATTTGTTGTGTTGAATGACAATCTAATAAGGTTGGATGTTGGCTTCTTATATATTTTGTTGCCATATGTTTGTATGTACCATGGTCTTTTGGTTTATGTTAAAGAGTTCCGCAAGTCATGTAACTATGTGGTATAATATAAGGAGTCATTTCCCCCTTATAGGACAGCCATCAGTATAAACTGTGTTATTGGATTTCTTCATATGAGGGATAAACATTCTATTGTTTGACAGTAATAAAATGCACATAAGTGATATCAGATCATGGCTGTTTTATTCTGTAGAAAATGTTGAATAACTAGTGTATAATATATTTGCAATATTGCAGGGCAAACGCAGGATTTCTAGAGGGGGGTTTCCAAATGCCTGATTTTAGAGCAAGTGTGGCCAGTCCATGAAGATGACATAATTAGCACTTAACCAGCTATAATACATCATATGAAGTGTACAGTAGTTTGTGTAATGATTCAGACATATGCAGCGATCACAGTAAGCCATTATATACAGAAGTAGGGCCATCCTGCCTGAGCTGAATGTTTTTATTTCAGATGTGGGGCAAAATTTTCTAAGCGGCGGATTCTAAACCCTGTGGTTTAGTGGTGGTTTGATGGCGGTTTCTAAATGACACCAAAACCGCTGACTAGTAATTTTAGCCCTAGTCCTGTTCTATTCTATTCTAAAATGTGTTTTGACGGCGGTTTTGCAACGATTTTGAAGCAGTTTTGGCATTAGTAAACCTGCAGATAGCAAAAATGCCATCAAACCCTGAGGTTTAGATCCCGCCGCTTAGTACATTTTCCCGGTGAGCTCCATTCCAGATCATTTGAGCAGGTTTGGGAGTCTGGGGGAGCAGCAAAAGAGCCTAGCACTGCCCTGGACATATATGTACAGATTGGTCTCCCTATGCACTGGATAGTGTATTATTACACAGTATTAATAATTGACTCTATAGATCAAGGGTTCCCAACCATGGTCCTCAAGGCACACTAACAGTCCAGGTTTTAAGGATAGCCATGCTTAAGCACGGGTGTCTTAATTAGTACCTCAGTTATTTTGATTTAAGCATCTGTGCTCAAGCATGGATATTTCTAAAACCTGGACTGTTAGTGTGCCTTGAGGACCAAGATGGTGAAACACTGCTATAGATGGTCTATATCAGTTCAGGCCTAACAGTGCATGTTTTCCTGATCTCCTAGTTGGTGCACAAGTGTATTCGTTACAGGCTCACACATTTAAAAAAAATCAATGGCTGGTTCTAGTTATTTCATTTGTGACACTGAGGGGATCTTAAAAACATTCAACTTTTATATTATATGCTATTTCTATTGTGGTCATCATGGTGTGGGATGGGGAGTTCCAGGTAACCGTAATTATGCCAATGACATTGTAATAGATGCTTTAATTAAAGTTAGGTAATACATATGTTTAAGACATACCAGATAATCCTTTTTTAACAATCATTTGGATGGAGAAGCCTCATTTAATAAACATTGTTGCATTGGATAGTTTGCACTGCTCTTTTGATCATGTATAGAAGTATAAATACAATTTCCGATGCAACTGCTTTCTTCCAACTTAGGCCCGTATTCAATTAGTTTCACACCCAGGATACTTTTTCGCATGCCACACTTTTCGCCGACTTCGCGTGATTTAGCTGCGGAACTTATCGGGCGCGCCCCCGCTATTCGCAGTATTCAATTCCAAAGGACGCAAAAATGCGTCCCGGCAAAACTGTAACAGGCAAAAAGTGTTGGCAGAAATTGGAAAATCAGCCTGACAACCCCCAAAAGACGCACTAACATTGGGGATCAATCTAGATGTCCCCGATTAGCCTTACAGAAGCTACTCGGGGTACTTAAGTGCTGTCAATTCTCCAAAATTGCATCTTTGCACAAGTAGTGAAGAATGGTATTAAGCAGTTTTTTTGGTGAAAATAAATAAATTTGGGGTACATGAAAATGGGTGCAAGCATAGTTAAAAATTGCTAAAGTCAAGTGTTAAGTTGCGCTAAAAATGCACCTTCAGCAAACACCTGCAATAAAAAAAACACCTCACCCATACTATCAGACCCCCCAAAAGTCTATTTTGCTAGTTTTTGCATTTGTACCCCCACTTTATACTTTTTTGCCCCCAATTTCAAAGTGCTTTTTTGGGGTGTTCCTCTTTTTATTTGCATATTTTTAGGCAGTTGTCCTTTGGGGGGCTGTTCAAAGGGTGCAGAGTGGTTGCCGCACCTTTGCACCCCCAAACAGCAATTCTGCACTTTTTTCCACCAGGTATTAACTTTTCCTCCTATTACATTGCATTGACTTTCTGCGTATGCAAAAAGTTTTTGCAAATGAATACGGCGATACTTTTCCGTCTGGCGAAATGATGTCATCTGCGATACTTTTTTGTGGATTCGGACTTTTCACCGGCAATTGAATACGGGCCTTAGTGCTCCACAAACAGATCTCTGGTGCTTGTGTGACTGGGATCTAGAAGCTCCAGCATGATTGTTGTATACAGACAACACTTTGGGGCTGATATAGAGTTACACACAAGTCAATGCTTTGTGGACACTAGCACATGTATCTGAGACTGCAGATGCATCTAGTAGCCACGGCAGCGATTAAAGGTCATAACACATCTCAGACGCAGTGACTGTGCGTTTGCACATAGAATAAGTGCCCCGTAATAGTGTATATGGTATTGCGGGCTTCTCATAAATGGGCATATGCAGAGCTGAGCATTATTTCAGATGGATTCTGGTACTAAGGAGATTATTGGTACATAATATATAAGTGCTGATAGTTATGACAGATACTTTCATATGGATTTATTTGTGTAGTGTGGCTGCATAGACACAACCAACTCTAAACACTGTATGGATGAAGGTCCAGATTTATTTCTAAGGCTGAATTACATGTGACTGAATCAGAGCTTTTATTTTATATGCGGCTGTTCCCAGTGAGACTTGCGGCTGTTTCCAGTGAGACAATCGGCTGTTCCCAGTGAGACGAGCGGCTGTTCCCAGTGGGAGGAGCGGCTGTTCCCAGTGAGATGTGCAGCTGTTCACAATGAGACGTGCAGCTGTTCCCAGTGGGACGTACTGCTGTTCCCAGTGAGACGTGCGGCTGTTCCCAGTGAGATGTGCGGCTGTTCCCAGTGAGACGTGCGGCTGTTCCCCGTGAGACGTTTATACCACAAGGTTATCATATCACATGAATTGAGAAAAGGTCCAGATTTATTTCTAAGGCTGAATTACATGTGACTGAATCAGAGTTTTTATTTTATATGCGGCTGTTCCCAGTGAGACTTGCGGCTGTTTCCAGTGAGACAATCGGCTGTTCCCAGTGAGACGAGCGGCTGTTCCCAGTTGGAGGAGCGGCTGTTCCCAGTGAGATGTGCAGCTGTTCCCAGTGAGACGAGCGGCTGTTCCCAGTGGGAGGAGCGGCTGTTCCCAGTGAGATGTGCAGCTGTTCCCAATGAGACGTGCGGCTGTTCCCCGTGAGACGTTTATACCACAAGGTTATCATATCACATGAATTGAGAAAAGGCCCGTATACATACACTGGATGATATGTGTATGGGGCGATATCATCAGTGGCGGGCCTGGCAGGGGTGCCGGCATCGGCAAAGTGCATACACACTTGCCAGTGCCGGCCACGACGAACGACGGCAGAGGGGGGGAGCCGGGCCATGATGCATTCGGCAGCATGTCATCGTTAACAATATTCCCAGATTTGGTTGCATGTACAGATGACTGGGGACATCGTTAATGACCCACGGGAGCACACATCATTCATCGGTGAATGCATACACACTGGACAATATGAACAATATATCATTCAATGATATCGTTATTGTTCATATTGTTCATCGTCCAGTGTGTGCGGGCCTTAATTGTAGACAGCACAATAATGTTTTAAAAGTAATAAGCAGACAGTTTATTAATAACGATTATATGTATATAAGCTGATACAGAATAATAAAAGATATTTCAGCTCTTCATCAGTTGTATTCAGTAAGAAGAAGGTGCTATGAGTCCTGGGGAGCCTCCTCCTTTTCCCTGCAAGGCCTGGTAATCACAGCAATGTATGGGCAGCATATTGGTTCTCTAATCCTGTAAGAGGCAATAGTGTGTGTGATCTTGTAAATCCTTTGTCTCCCCTGGGGAAACAGTAACCTCTCATTTAATGTATACAAAACGTGTAGCATACATAGGACCAGGGCTGCCATCAGAAATTGTGGGGCCCGGGACCAACAAATCAGGCAGGACCCTCCCCTCCCTCCCCAAACACACACAGTGCAGAAACCAAATGCTATAGGTAAGCGCGAGCTGCAGCTGACAGTATGTACAGCTAGTCCCACCTCTCCTTACAGCCCTGTATATCGATATGCAGAGCTAGACGCATGGTCTGGGGTGCCCTTAGCTTTAGGGGGGGAGGGTTAGGTTTAGGGAGCGTAGCAGGGTTAGGGTTAGGTTTTTTGGGGGGGTTTAGGGTTAGGC